>CM029012.1:6331420-6876420 GCA_016801055.1 Panax notoginseng
TAAAACTTCCGCCGCTATTTTCGTAAAGTATTTTTGTCGTTTTCTCAATCCGACAATAATTTTATTGTGGGGTCCATTAATGATTGTGCCGTCGTACGAATATTTCCCGACCAACCGAATATTATACAACAACTTGCGTACTTTGCAAAATTTATAAATATTACCCACAACTATAACATTATATCAAATTCATTCCATAATATTTAAAAATGATATTTATAGAAAACTCATCTTTATAAAAAAAAGTTGGGGTCATATAGTAAACCTTTGATATATACCCGAGAAGAGAAGTTCAAGATCCAACGGATCGCTCAACATAAATCTGGAAAACATTCCACTTTGGTATTTCGTAGAATAACTTCTTGATTATTCATTTGAATATCGTAGAAAACCTTGAAAGCGTTGTACTCTTTCATTATCAGATTATTATTGTGGAGAATGTGAGAAGACTTGATATTGATTTCTATATCTTTATTGTATGTCTTAACTTGCGGGGCAAACTTGTTACTCACCCTTGCTAAATAAAACTTTTCAGCTAGGGACGAAGTTGCAGAAGGTGCTGTGAAGAAGAACAAAGAAAAAGGCATAGTGATAAATTAGAATAATGAACATTATTAATATTATGTTATTTTGTAAACCCTTTTTGTATATCTAAAGGGTATGTCTGTAATGTTAAGGCTAGAGAACCTGGGACTAATGGATTAACAATCTCTGTATTACTATTTTTATATGAATGTGCAGTTAGATGTTATTATATTGTGGATCGTGAGCACCAAACTCGGGGGTCAGAAAATCCGAATTTGGGGGTGTCATACAGAGACAAAAATAAAATACTGTAATAGATTGTTATAAGAATAACTATTTAGTTATCTTATTGTAAAACTTTATAATTTTGAAGGTATGTATTTAGTTAAGGTTAATAAACATGGGAAAATGTTATAGAATTATGTAAAATAAATAATATATGTTTATTTGTTCCGCATTAGATGATAGAATATGTATGATGATGAAGTACCATAATGTACCAAGTCTGAGGTTCTTGGGACCCGAATTTGGGGGCGTCACAATTTACCTATCTTAGGCTACTCTCGCGGCTTTTTGGCATGAAGGTTCCCAGATCATCGCAATTTACTCGACGGGAAGTTAATCCGGTCTTTTAACTGGAGCAAATCTGGGTGGTGCCTTTCCTGAGCCTCGTTGGAATTAGTCTCCCTACGAGTCCAGTAGTCAAACACCAACAGGATAGCCTCCTAGTGGAGGGACCACACAACATACATTCACATACATCATGTCTCACCATATGGAAATGATTACATGTGCGAAGCACTAATATTATAGGCAGATATAGTAGGAATCACTAAGTGCAGTAAGTAAATGCATTAGTACACATTCATTCAAATGTAAATGCAACATCCACACACAAGCAGATAAAAGTTTTTAATAGCGGTTTAGGCCCTCTTACTGGATGTCCCCAATAGAGTCGTCACCTGTCGACGTCAGAATTTTTATTTATCCCTTTCTGTTATTGTCTTTTGATGTTCTCATGTTAGGTGAGATTTATTTAAAAAAATAAGTTGTGAAAAGGTCCGACATGTATATGTCGACGATTGGACTGTAAGAGTCGCCAGTTTGTATTTTTAAATGGTTGCACCAACTCAACCGAAAAATAGTTTGCACATAGACCTAGTGATGGGACACTACTTAACTGGTCTATGAAACCGAGATTAGTTAGGGTCCGGGGGCTTGATTAAGCGGAGGGAAGGTATTAGGCACCCCCCGACTTCCGTGGTGACACGGTTACCGCCACTTCTCAATTTAAACTTTTATCTGAATGTGTGTGTGTGTGGGTCTATGTGCAGTTGTCTGGAAGTAATGTTATGTCTCGTTTGCACCTATATACAAAGGGTTTAAATTTTTTATAAAAGTTCAATTTTAACGAGATATGGCAGTAATGTTTTGTAAAATAGGTTTTTCAAACCCTTCTGCTCAATAGTAATTGAGGCCTTTGATACTTCCACTTTATTATGTGTTCGGCTTGATTGCTTTTATTATTTTCGAGATGCGAAGCATCTTCGAAAAAATAAGATACATAGCAATGCTGAACTCCTTGTGGGCATGAAAGCCTTTTAAGGAAATTCAAACACCGTGAATAATTTACAAGCTGGCTGCAGCTGAAAATGTCCATTACGGGAACCGAATCTAGATTCAGAAATTGAATCTGTGATCACATGATTCCTAGGCTCACATGATGGTGCAATATGTACAAAAGTTGTAAATAGTTTTATATATATATATATATATATATATATATATATATATATATATATATATATATATATATATATATATATATATATATGTAAAAGGCCACGAAGTGATCTCCAGGCCTGACTAGAATGTAAATATATATATGTGTACATATATATATAAAAGCAGTAAATGGCCCCGAAGTGATCTCCACGCCTGACAGAATGTAAATATATATAATCGAACAAAGTTCGATAACAATATATATATATATATATATATATATATATATATATATATATATATATATATATATATATATATATGTATGTATAAGTTTTTCTATATATATAAAAGCAATAAATTCTTCGAATATTATATTCGGGCTTAATCGAAGCATAGTTCGATAATAATATATATATGTACATATATATAAAAGCAATAAAGGCCACGGATCGACGATCCGGGCGTACATACGCAACACGACTCTCAACGTGAATAAGTATGTGTGATGGAAGTGGTGAAAGGCTGAAAGAAATCTGAGATGTCTTACAGTGGACTGCCAAGAAGAATATAGATAGCTTTAATTGAATGAATACTCGGTTTCCACCAGTAAAATATAGTAAAGCACAATCTCACAGGTGTTTGTAAAAAGAAAGCACTCAGTTTAAAGTGTGTACATAGTAAATTAGACCAGGCTTCCTTGCCTTTTTTATTCTTAAAATGGCCACCCCAAGCGCTCTATTTATAGAGGGGGGGGAGCCGCAGGTCTACCTGCGGCAGGCGTAGGTCTACCTGTGGCAGCCGCAGGTGTACCTGTAGCTACCTGGGGTGCCCAGGGCTCTGTGGGCCCTGCCGTCTCAAAGTACGTGCACGCATGCAACGCGTTTATCCGCTTGAACCTTCATAACTTTCAATCCGGGCGTCTGACTGAGGCGTATAATACCTTTTCGGAATGCTGTAGTCGAGAGCTACACAATGACATGAGATAAGAGGTTGTACGAAGCCGGGAAGATGGGTCCATGACCGGATCTTCAAGTCTTCAAATTATATCTGGTGTACTGTCTTGTGTAGTAGTCACTCGGGATTTGAGCTATGGTTCTTGTGGGACGTTTCGTTGTATAATGTGGTATGAAATGATGATGAGACGGCGTGAATGTGGGATCGAGGTGGCAAAATAATGATTTTGCCCCTCACCAGGGTTATCTCTGGTTCTGAGTTGATTTAACAGTCGTTGCTCAGGGTTATCTCTGAGATTGGTCTGTTGTAGGTACTGAATGTCCTCATGGTTATCTCTGAGGTGTGCCTTGTAGCGCCCCCAAATCCGGGTATCTTCCAACCCGACAGATGGTGCATTACTGTACAACATTCATACATTCATTCAACTGAAAAGTCTCAAAGAACGAATATAACTTTTATATATTAAAGTAATATTTACAATTCCCAGGTTCTATACCCATTACAAAGGTTCTTTATCATAATATAAGTTACATTACAACAATAGACCTATACTATTACAAGACAGCTTAACAATCTGCCTTAACTTTTCCTTTATCCCTTTTTGATCCTTCGGGACGTTCAGTCTTAGCTGCATTTATATGGTTCAAGCAAGAGTGAGCATGGCTAGCTCAGCAAGTATAACAATTTAATAACAACATGCTTGACACATACAAATCGTATATCTTCAATAACTGAACAATAGTTATGAAGTACTATTGATAATTCAAAGTAGCACTTCATCTTTTCTTTCAAAATATTTTACAATAACAACAATATTTAGTAAAACATTCACTCCGGTCAAAGACCTTGAGTATTCATTCTTTATTGAAAAAGGACAACCCAGAACGAATTTCGTAAGCCCGATATTACTTACGAGCACTTCTAGGTGATCAACCTATTGTACTCTATGTTGATCAACAGTACATCCATTAAACGTATGTACATTTAATCATTTGGCAACCTCACGTGCCTGTCATTTTACCGACAAAACATTTGTTTAATATTTCAGTCTTCTTTTGAAAACCATATCAAGTAGTTGACAAAAGATAGCAACATTTGATAATACAAGAGTAGATTATCAAGTCTAGCCAAAGGGGATTGGCTTTAACCTCAACATACCTCAATTCATGCGAAAGAATACACGAATCTTAAACTTGTTCAGATTGAACTGAAACAAGAGTTAGAATACTTGCCTTTAGCGTCTGCTACCGTATATTAACTTTATGTTCAAGTCGTTCAAGTCTCTACAATACATGATCACATAATGACTTTACATTAGGTCACATATAATCAAATATGTATATGACTATATCATACCCTTTATTTCAATCTAATCGTGTATTAGATTCAGTTACTATTCATTCCAGTTTAACGTTACCATTGCATTTATATTCGACTAGGTTATCTTAACCTTTACATTACATTCCTTAAGGTTTAACAAAGTTTAAACAATGTTACATTACCTTCCTTAAGTTTGTGTTTATTTTCATTTCCTTTCTTTGTACTTAGAAACCTTCATTACTATCTTTGTTCTGAGGCTGTCGCTGCGGCGCCGGCTTTATACTTACATCTCGCGCTGCGGCGCGAGCCTTTTCCTAGTATGTCCCGGACTTGGCGCTGGGGCGCGAGTCCTTACTTAATGGGCCGCGCTGCAGCGCGACTCTCCAAAAATTTTTGGTACTGTACATGGCGCTGCGTCGCGGGTCATTTTGCCTAGGGTTGGCGCCGCGGCGCCAACTCTGTGCACCAGAAAATAATTTCAGTTTTGAAATTTTGTGAACTTCCCGGATGCATAACTTCTTCATTATAAGTCCGAATTGGCTCGTTCAAAAGCCTACGATTCACAAATTACGTAATCTACATGATCATCCAAGAATTTTATCTATTTGACTTTGTTTGCTAAAAATTCACCTATTAGTTCATTTTTTAACGAAAACGATAAACGTTTGTGAACGTTCAACGCTCGTTTCTTCATTCTAAGTCGGAATCCGGTCATTTTCGAGTCCGCAACTCTTAAATGCCAAATATGACTTAACTCCATTGTAAAGCAATGATTTCGTGGTCAAATACAAAATTTGACTTCCATTCCGAAAATTTTACGAATTCAACGATTGTCGTCCAATCGTGCAATTTCCGGCAAATCTTCATTTTTACGATTTGTTCAACATTACAAATGAACTTCATTCATCATGTGAAATCTCAACATACATAATACAACCACTTATTTTCATTGTTGGACTTTGACTCCTCATGAGCTTATAACTTATCAAATTATAAACTACTTAAGATTGGATTATTCATGACTTATGACAATTAGAGTTTCTTAATCATCATACTTTACATGTGCTTCATATATAACTTTACTTAGGTATACATAATACATATAATCATATAAATTCTTTTACCTTCATATCAATTCTCCTAATAAACTCCTTATAAGTTCATATTATCTTCACATAAGTTTATAACTTATGTTAGCTTAAATGACTTATTACCAACTTATGTGGCTTAAGTCCATGACTTACATATTCTTCTTGCTTCTTATCATTCATATTTCTTAATCCATCTTTTCTTATCAACCCATCATGGTAGAAATAGAAGATAATTGGAGAAGAAGTCTTACTATTGAAGTCTTTGATAAATAGCTTCTTCTTCTTCTTGACTTATGGAAGTAACTTATTGCTATCTTATTCTCTCTAACACTTAAGCACTTTGTGAAGTCTAGATTATTTGAACAACCAACAAATGCTTGTAAGTCTTCTCTATTTATAGAATTTGCAAAGTTAGGATAGTTTAGTCATTAAATCGTACCACCTCCTTTAAGCCAACTCCTTACTATTCATTACTTGTTAATCACAACACTTATCCTACACTTGATCATTACTCTTTTAACTTGGTCATTACTCTTAAATCTTGGTCATCACATTAACTTGATCACCACATATTAACCATATTGATATGGTTTGTCCCATGGGTCAACCCATTTTATTGTACTTAAGTTTGGGCTAAGATTAGATTAACCTTTGGCTATAAATTAATAAACACTAATTGGTTCACTAATTAATAATTGGGCCTCTCCCTTTAATTCACTTGGACTTGTATATAATTGTTAACCAATCTTCCAAGTCCCTTTAACATTTCTTAATACATATACTCATAGTTTATGTAGTATTTTCGTATTCTAATTCCTATTGAATTTATATACTAAATTTCATCCTTCATACAACTCGTATAATACTTCATATTACTCTCATTTCCATTTCTTTGTACAATATATAAGTATCATACCATTATTACCTATTCATTACTATTTCACCTTCCTTAACGTTTATAAATTAAGTCCACAAGCGAAATGTCGTTTTTTCCATAACTAGATTTTTATTACATAATCTATCTCACCTTATTATTCCATCATTACGTATTTCTCGGAAATCCAAAATTATATCCCGAGCAAATACCGATGAATAGTATTTTTTAGAAAATTTCTCGAAAAACTTTTATTTTCGTCTTGGAAATTCAAACACTTTAATTCATCCACGTAGCTCAAATACTACGACATTCTAACATCAATAGGTTATACAAAGACAAACATCTTGATAACACATAAAATAGGATATTATTATTATTTAAATTAATAAAATAATTTTACAATAAGATCCGAATTTCTCGGTCGTTACATTCTTTCCCCCTTATAAAGATTCTGTCCCCAGAATCTCGTCTTACTTTAATCAAATAGATGAGAAAAATTTTTCTTCATCTTTTCTTCTAGTTCCCACGTTGCTTCTTCACCATCGTGGTTCCTCCATAATACCTTCACTGATGGTATTACCTTGTTCCTCAGAACTTGTTCCTTTCTATCAATGATTTGCATCGGCAACTCTTCATACGTTAAGCCTTTCTCGATATGAATTGGCTCATACTCGATTACATGCTTATAGTCTGACTTATATGGACGTAATACAGATACGTGAAACACGTTATGTATTTGTTATAGGTCTGGAGGTAATGCTATCATATAAGCTAACTCTCCCACCCGTTTTAACACTTCAAAAGGTCCTATAAACCTTGGACTTAACTTTCCTTTCTTTTCAAAGCGTATCTTTCCTTTTCAGGGAGATACCTTTAGAAATACATACGAACCCATTTCAAACTCTCGACTTAGTCTATGCGAGTCCGCATACTTCTTATGTCAGTCCTGAGCCGTGACGAGACGCACTCGAATTAACTTTACCACCTCCGCTGTCTGCTGCACCAATTCTAGTCCTAGCATACGGCGTTCTCCCACCTCATCCCAACACAAAGGTGTTCTGCATTTTCTTCCATACAAAGCTTCGTACGGCGGCATGCCTTTGCTTGCATGATAACTGTTGTTATACGCAAACTCTACTAGTGGTAGGTGATCATCCCAACTACCCTTGAAATCTATGACGCAAGACCTCAACATGTCTTCTAACATCTGAATTGTTCTCTCGCTCTACCCATCAGTCTGAGGATGATAAGCCATGCTAAGCTTTAGCTATGTTCCCAACTGCTTTTGCAAACTCCTCCAAAAGTTCGATGTGAATCGTGGATCACGATCTGACACAATCGATACCGGTACTCCATGTCTAGAAATGATTTCCTTAACATAAAGTTTAGCTAACTGGTCTAAGTTATACTTGACCCTGATTGGCAAAAAGTGAGCCGACTTCATCAACTGGTCCACTATTACCCAAATCGCATCATATCCTTTATTCGTTGTCGGAAGTCCCACCACGAAATCCATCGTAATATGCTCCCACTTCCATTCTGGAATCTCCAATAACTGTAATAAGCCACTGGGTCGTTGATGTTCGGCCTTAACTTTTTGACAAGTCAAGCACCTACTCACATACTCTGCTATTTCTCTCTACATGTTCGGCCACCAGAAACTCTGTCGAAGGTCTTGATACATCTTAGTGCTACCAGGATGTATCGAGTACCTCAAATTATGACACTTGCTCTTTTAATTCCGTCTCATTCGTAACCCAAATTCTTCCCTCAAATCTTAATAATCCTTCATTATCAAGACTATACTTAGCATCTTCCTTCTCGGATAACCGCTTCTTCATTTGATTACACTCGTCTGTCGTGAGTTGTACTTCCTTGACTCTTTCTACGATAGTAGACTGCATCTCCGTCACAAACAGTCTCTGCCCCGCCTCAATTGGCAACTTTACCTCTAATTCCATCCTATCCATCTCTTTTATTAACTCATTTTGAGTTGTTAACATAGATAACTTTTCCCGACCCTTCCTACTTAAGGCGTCGGCAACTATATTGGCCTTTCCAGGGTGATACAGGATTTCACAATCATAATTCTTTATCAACTCTAACCATCTTCTCTGTCTCATATTTAAATCCTTCTGAGTGAAGATATACTTTAGACTTTTATGGTCCGTATATATCTCACATTTTTTCCCATAAAGATAATGTCTCCATATCTTTAGGGCAAACACTACTGCAGCCAGTTCCACATCATGAGTAGGATAAACTTTCTCATAATCCTTCAACTGCCGTGGCGCATACGCAATGACTTTGCCATGCTGTATAAGCACACAACCAAGTCCTCTATGCGAAGCATCACTGTACACTACAAAATTTCCTATGTCATCAGGCAACGACAAAACAGGCGCTTCACTTAATCTTTTCTTCAGTTCTTGAAAAATGTCTTCACATTTATCCGTCTATACGTATTTCACCGTCTTCCTTGTCAAATTAGTCAACGGGGTAGCTATCTTCGAAAAATCTTGGATAAATCTTCGATAGTACCCTGTTAACCCCAGGAAACTCCGTACCTCAGTCGGCGTTTTCGGCTGTTCCCAATTCATCACTGCTTCCACCTTCGCTGGATCTACTGAAATTCCCTCCTGGTCAATGACATGACCTAAAAACTGCACCTTTTCCAGCCAAAATTCACATTTGGTGAATTTCGCATATAACTTCTCCTTCCTTAGTGTCTCCAACACTAATCTTAAGTGTTCAGCATGATCTTCTGGTGTCTTAGAATAGACTAGAATATCATAGATAAACACAACGACGAACTTGTCCAAATATGGTTTGAACACTCTGTTCATCATATCCATAAATGCAGCTGGTGCATTCGTAAACCCAAATGACATCACCAGAAACTCGTAATGATCATAACGAGTCCTGAATGCCATTTTTGGTACATCTTCCTGTCTGACCTTCAACTGATGATACCCCGTCCTCAAATCTATTTTAGAAAAATACTTTGCCCCTTTCAATTGATCAAAGAGATCATCGATCCTGGGCAATGGGTATTTATTCTTTATCGTTAACTTGTTCAACTCCCGATAGTCGATACAAAGTCTCAACGATCCGTCTTTCTTCTTGACAAACAACACTGGTGCCCCCCACGGAGAAACACTTGGTTTAATGTACTTTCTGTCCAATAGTTCCTGTAGCTGAACCATTAGTTCTTTCATTTCCACAGGCGCCATACGATAAGGTGCCCTTGAGACTGGTGTCGATCCTGACACAACGTCTATCAAAAATTCGATCTCCCTATCCGGCGGTAACCCCGGTAACTCACTTGGAAATACATCCATGAACTCATTTACTATAGGTATTTGTTCCATGGTTGCTCCCACTCTTTGGGTGTCCACAACATGGCAAAGGTAACCCACACAACCTTTTCTTAATAATTTTCTAGTTTGTGTCATCGTAAGGCAACACGGACGTCCTGGCAACTTACTACCGTAAAATACTACAGGAGGTTGCTTCAACGTCTTGATTCTCAAACATTTCTTTTGGCAATCTATAATTGCTCCATGCTTAATTAACCAATCCATTCCGAGAATTACGTCAAATTCTCCTAACTTTATCGGTATTAAATCTACCGATAACTTACAACCCCGTACCTATACGCAACAACTCCTATGAATATTTTCAACAGGAATTATCTCTTCATTTGTTACCTTAATGTTCAAAGGTATAGGTAATTTTTCGGGAAATAATTCTAATCGTCTAGCAAAATCACATGCTATAAACGAACAAGTAGCACCCGAATCAAAAAGCACGTATGCATTTTTGTTATTGATCGGAATAATACCTACAACTACATCCCCTGATGCCACAACATCTTGGACCGTCATATTAAAAGTGCGAACCATTGATTTACTTGGCTGAGATGGACCACTAATAGCCAACTTACCACTATTAGTTCCCTTATTTCCTTCTGTCCTCTTCTTCGGGTAGTTCTTCGCTATGTGGTCACATACAAAACATCCTTTGTTTTTCTTCGGATTTGGACAGTTAGGCGAAATGTGCCCTTCCTGTCCACAATTATAACATAATGCCTTTTCTTTGAGACAGACTCCTAAGTGAGTCTTCCTGCAGGTTTTACAGGCCTCCATCCTTCTCTTAGAATCCCCTTGTTTTACTCCGGTATTCCCAGAGTTAAAGCCCTTCTTCTTTTGACCATTTCTACTTCCACTGGCTCCCTCGGTCTTGGTTCCTCCATCAACCTTGCCCTTATTTTTCTTATCCTTATGGTACTGGCTGAGAGCCTCATTCCCACCTTCGGCAATTATTGCCTTTTCTAATATGGTTCCAAAGGAAGTACTTTGGAATACCTAGATTCGGCTATAGAGCCAGGGTTTCAAGCCCTACTCAAATCTCCTAACCTTTCTCACTTCAATGTCTACTTGATGTGGAGCGAATCGTGCCAGTTAATTAAACTTGGCAGCATACTGGGGAACTGTCATTTCCCCTTATTTCAATTTAAGAAACTTCATTTTCATCCTCCCTTGCATACTCGTGGGAAAATAGTTCTCGAAGAAAATCTCCTTAAACCTCTCCCACGTTAGATTTCCTATATCGGCCCTAGCCTGGTTTGCCTCCCACCAGAAGTTGGCCTCTCCTTTCATCAAATAGGTTGCAAAGGCAACCTTTTGACCCTCCTCAACATTTGCTATAACAAATGCTTTCTCGATTTCTTTTACCCAAGACTGGGCTTCTATAGGGTCCGTAGTTCCTTTGAACTCCGGCGGACCTACACTTTTAAAATCCTTAAAAGTAGTAGCTCGTACTACTCCCGAAATCACAGGTACATTAGCGCCCGCTCTATTAAATGCAGTCATTAAAAGATTAACGAACTCCTACATTGGATTAACTGGACCACCCTCCGGTTGGTTAACATTTGTATCTTGATTTCGTTGTCTCCTTCTTGGCGGTATTTTGCTGTTAAGAAAATAACACATCATTATTATATTATTCTTGTTGGTTTGTTATTATTTATAAGAAAACAATAATTCATGTTCATTACTCAATATATTCCATAAAAAGACTTATATTGATTCATAACTTGTAGTATAACACTACATTGTTTTACATTACTCGGCCTTGCTGATTACATTACCATCCCGCAATTACTTTCTAAAAATTAGGATTTTACACAAGACTACCCTTTGTTTATACAAAAGAGGGTTTTACGTCACTACTAGATATGTAATATTTACATATCTAAGCTACTCTAGCTATTGCTAGATTACATTTGCCGTAAGGCATTCTCAAATTCTGCTCTCCCCAAACTGGCAACAACATCTCTACTAATGGTATGACGGGTCTGTCCTGCTTCTATCTGATATCCAACTACCTGCTGCTGGAAATCTACATGAGAACTCCTATGTATATAGGACATCCTCTCCAACTTCCGCTGTTTAGTCTTTAGCTCCTGCTTGAGCTCAAAGACTTCTCCTTTCAAATCTCGGACCTTGTCCATAGCTAGGACTCTATCATCGTGCTCCTCTTCCCACATTCCATCTATACTAGCCTTGTCCTCCCGGACAGCTTGGAGTTCCTCTTTCAACTCCTTAACCTTTTGGCAGTAATGGATATTTCTATCCAATACTGACATAAACAATGCCTTTATTGATTCTCCCGTAGACAATTCCTCTGTAGGTGGAACCTGATCAAAGGACATCACGTCCACCTCCTCCTCTATCATGCCATTAAATATAGACATGTAGTCTAAATCGTCTGAGTCTCTAGACTCGATTGTCACTACCTCTGGTTCTATGGCTACAGTATTTGGTAGTATCTCTACCCGATTAACCGAATTCTCGCTCACTAACTATATGTCTCTATACATATCATTTTCTCCTGACATCTACAATAAAACAATATAGTTTGATTAGAACATGTCAGTAAATAATAAAAACACATAACATAATATAATGCATTTTTATAAGGTTACTTTCCATCTTTTACTTCTTTTCTTAAGGTTATGACTTAAGGTTCTACTTTGCCCCTTAAGTTTTATAACCTAGGCTCTGATACCAACTTGTAGCGCCCCCAAATCCGGGTATCTTCCAACCCGACAGATGGTGCATTACTGTACAACATTCATACATTCATTCAATTGAAAAGTCTCAAAGAACGAATATACCTTTTATATATTAAAGTAATATTTACAATTCCCAGGTTCTATACCCCTTACAAAGGTTCTTTGTCATAATATCAGTTACATTACAACAATAGACCTATACTATTACAAGACAGCTTAACAATCTGCCTTAGCTTTTCCTTTATCCCTTTTTGATCCTTCGGGACGTTCAGTCTTAGCTACATTCATATGGTTCAAGCAAGAGTGAGCATGGCTAGCTCAGCAAGTATAACAATTTAATAACAACATGCTTGACACATACAAATCGTATATCTTCAATAACTGAACAATAGTTATGAAGTACTATTGATAATTCAAAGTAGCACTTCATCTTTTCTTTCAAAATATTTTACAATAACAACAATATTTAGTAAAATATTCACTCCGGTCAAAGACCTTGAGTATTCATTCTTTATTGAAAAAGGACAACCCGTAACGAATTCTATAAGCCCGATATTACTTACGAGCACTTCTAGGTGATCAGCCTATTGTACTCTATGTTGATCAACAGTACATCCATTAAACGTATGTATGTTTAATTATTTGGCAACCTCACGTGCCTGTCGTTTTACCGACACAATATTTGTTTAATATTTCAGTCTTCTTTTGAAAACCATATCAAGTAGTTGACAAAAGATAGCAACATTTGATAATACAAGAGTAGATTATCAAGTCTAGCCAAAGGGGATTGGCTTTAACCTCAACATACCTCAATTCATGCGAAAGAATACACGAATCTTAAACTTGTTCAGATTGAACTGAAACAAGAGTTAGAATACTTGCCTTTAGTGTCTGCTACCGTATATTAACTTTATGTTCAAGTCGTTTAAGTCTCTACAATACATGATCACATAATGACTTTACATTAGGTCACATATAATCAAATATGTATATGACTATGTCATACCCTTTATTTCAATCTAATCGTGTATTAGATTCAGTTGCTATTCATTCCGGTTTAACATTACCATTGCATTTATATTCGACTAGGTTATCTTAACCTTTACATTACATTCCTTAAGGTTTAACAAAGTTTAAACAATGTTACATTACCTTCTTTAAGTTTGTGTTTATTTCCATTTCCTTTCTTTGTACTTAGAAACTTTCATTACTATCTTTGTTCTGAGGCTGGCACTGCGGCGCCGGCTTTATACTTACATCTCACGCTGCGGCGCGAGCCTTATCCTAGCATGTCCCAGACTTGGCACTGGGACGCGAGTCCTTGCTTAATGGGCCGCGCTGTGGCACGACTCTCTAAAAATTTTTGGTACTATACATGGCGCCGCGGCGCCAACTCTGTGCACCAGAAAATAATTTCAGTTTTGAAATTTTGTGAACTTCTCGGACGCATAACTTCTTCGTTATAAGTCCGAATTGGCTCGTTCAAAAGCCTACAATTCAAAAATTATGTAATCTACATGATCATCCAAGAATTTTATCTATTTGACTTCGTTTGCTAAAAATTCTCCTATTGGTTCATTTTTTAATGAAAACGATAAACGTTCGTGAGCGTTCAACGCTAGTTTCTTCGTTCTACGTCGGAATCCGGTCATTTTCGAGTCCGCAACTCTTTAATGCCAAATATGACTTAACTCCATTGTAAATCAATGATTCCGTGATCAAATACAAAATTTGACTTCCATTCCGAGAATTTTACGAATTCGACGATTGTCGTCCAATCGTGCAATTTTCGGCAATTCTTCATTTTTACGATTTGTTCAACATTACAAATGAACTTCATTCATCATGTGAACATCTCAACATACATAATACAACAACTTATTTTCATTGTTGGACTTTGACTCCTAATGAGCTTATAACTTATCAAATTATAAACTACTTAAGATTGGATTATTCATGACTTATGACAATTAGAGTTTCTTAATCATCATACTTTACATGTGCTTCACATATAACTTTACTTAGGTATACATAATACATATGATCATATAAATTCTTTTACCTTCATATCAATTCTCTTAATAAACTCCTAATAAGTTCATATTATCTTCACATAAGTTTATAACTTATGTTAGCTTAAATGACTTATTACCAACTTATGTGGCTTAAGTCCATGACTTATATATTCTTTTTGCTTCTTAGCATTCATATTTCTTAATCCATCTTTTCTTATCAACCTCTCATGGTAGAAATATAAGATAATTGGAGAAGAAGTCTTACTATTGAAGTCTTTGATAAATAGCTTCTTCTTCTTCTTGACTTATGGAAGTAACTTATTGCTAGCTTATTCTCTCTAACACTTAAGCACTTTGTGAAGTCTAGATTATTTGAACAACCAACAAATGCTTGTAAGTCTTCTCTGTTTATAGAATTTGCAAAGTTAGGGTAGTTTAGTCATTAAATCATCCCACCTCCTTTAAGCCACCTCCTTACTATTCATTACTTGTTAATCACAACACTTATCCTACACTTGATCATTACTCTTTTAACTTGGTCATTACTCTTAAATCTTGGTCATCACATTAACTTGATCACCACATATTAACCATATTGATATGGTTTGTCCCATGGGTCAACCCATTTTATTGGACTTAAGTTTGGGCTAAGATTAGATTAACCTTTGGCTATAAATTAGTAAACACTAATTGGTCCACTAATTAATAATTGGGCCTCTCCCTTTAATTCACTTGGACTTGTATATAATTGTTAACCAACCTTCCAAGTCCATTAACATTTCTTAATACATATACTCATAGTTTATGTATTATTTTCGTATTCTAATTCCTATAGAATTTATATACGAAATTTCATCCTTCATACAACTCGTATAATACTTCATATTATACTCATTTCCATTTCTTTGTACAATACATAAATATCATACCATTATTACATATTCATTACTATTTCGCCTTCCTTAACGTTTATAAATTAAGTCCACAAGCGAAATATCGTTTTTTCCATAACTAGATTTTTATTACATAATCCATCTCACCTTATTATTCCATCATTACGTATTTCTCAAAAAACTTTTATTTTTGTCTTGGAAATTCAAACACTTTAATTCATCCACGTAGCTCAAATACTAAGACATTCTAACGTCAATAGGTTATACAAAGACAACCATCTTGATAACACATAAAATAGGATATTATTATTATTTAAATTAATAAAATCATTTTACAATAAGATCCGAATTTCTCGGTCGTTACATGCCTGACCTCCCGGGGTTATCTCTGGGGTTGGAACTGAGCGCTTCGGGGTTATCTCCGAGGTTGAAGCTGACTTCTGGGGATTAGAACAGACTTCTCCGGGGTTATCTCCGGAACTGAAACTGCATCACTCGGGGTTATCTCCGAGGTTAGAACTGTATCTCCCGGGGTTATCTCCAGGGTGGGAATTGAGTATCTCGGGGTTGTCTCCGAGATGAAAAATTGAGTATCCCGGGGTTGTCTCTGGGATTGAGCTAATTTAACCTCCAGAATTATCTCTGGAAGACGATTTTACCCTCTTGCAAGGTTAGTAACAGGAATGCAAAATTTCGAGTGTCTACAAGTAGTTTCTAATTTTCATTTATTCAGAGTTGTGCATTGAGCAATAGAAATATATATAATTAAATAAAATAAGACTTGACAGTAATTTCATGTCTTATATTTAATTGGAACATTGTATGGTGGAAGGATTGAATTGTATGGTAACTATTTACTCAAAGGTTCTTTTATGATGAATGTTGAAATCTATATTATCTGAAAAGTCATTGATTGCTAAAGAGACTTATCCTTATTGTAGAATAAATATTGTTTATTTAAATAAATTAATAGTTTAATTTATTTATTTAAATGAGATTAGAATTATTTTAATTGATTTATTCACAACTGGTTTAATATGGAGAACCTAAACGGTCACACCATAAAAGGAAGAATAATTATTTAATAAATTAATGACATAATCGTAATAATATATTAAGTGTATTTAATTTAATCTATGGTGATAGAATAAATTAAATAGCTTAATATTTATTATTTAATATTTTGAAAATATTAAATATAAATTAATAAGAGGAGTCTTATTAATATTATTACAATTATTATTATTTTAATTTATAAAGAAGTTTGGAAATTAATTTAATATAAGTACTCTCATTTATTCCTAATAGGATTAGGTGGCAAATTAATTAAAAGAGTTTAATTAATTATCCCTAATAAGATTAGGGAGCCTAATTAATTAAAGGAGTTTAATTAATTAAATAATACCTTAGTTTAATTATATTAAAAGGGTTAACTGATATATTTATAAGAGGAGTCTTATATTAGATATCTATATACGTAATTCCAATAGTTGCAGAGTACGCTCTTTTTCTTTACAGATAGAAAATTAGGACTTTAGCCAATACACCCTTCTTCTTGAATATTGTTCTTCCTTGGTGGATCACCTCTAGAGGCCAAACGCTTGTGTGGCTAACGTTGATCATAAAAAGGAATTTACCCGGAGATTTAAGGAGATCGCGGAGAAGTAGGAGTTGAACTTGCACCTGTAGAAGTTCGTAGCTACAAGGTTATGATTCTATGACTTCTTATTCTTCGTTCTAATTAATAACATGCATAAAGGATGATATGGTAAATTGGTTTATGGAAATTTTAAAACCTGATTTTACTCTGCTTCCGTTAATTTTGCAATTTGATTACGTCTATAATTTTCACAAAACCTAACAAACTTAGTATTTGACAATAATTTTTTATTCTTTATTTAATAAAGAATGCGTTAAATACCAAGTTTAGACTTTTTGGTTCTACTTATTTTGATATCTAGAAAACTAATAAATTTTAATATCCTACTTATAACTAATCAAATTCAATAACACTTTACTAGCACCATCATTTTTTTGTTTGAAACACCTTTTTTGTAGGACTTAATGTACCTATACTTAACTTTTTAGTATTGGCTGGATGCTTCTTAGGAGATCTCCTTTTTAGTAATGAAGACTGAGAAGATGATGTTGCACTTGATGACTTTAGTGGATGAGAAGATGAAGTTTCTTGTCACATGTATTGGACTAAACCTCCTGATGGTTAAACCCACTTAAAAGTGACATTTGGTTAAGAAACAGACTAAGAAATGAAAATCACAAAAAGATTACACTTGGCTTGCATTCAACTTTAATTTGAAATATTACAAGAAGTTAAAATTTGTACCTTAAATTCAAAATTGTCACTGCTCTGTTTTCGCCTATATTCTTATTCCAATTACCCCTCTAATTGAGTTGTGTTTTCCTAATTTTTGCAAGCCCTAGACAAAACAAAGTAGCAGTCGTCCATAAAAGTTATATATCATTTTTTAACTAGTAGTATTATCAATTTGGGATTGATTATGTGCTAGGTGAAACTAAATTGATAGTGGAAACTAGAATTGGTAAGTAGCTAAACTAGCTTGGCACTGTCAGGAAGCAGCGCAGCTGCGCCCTTCATGTAGTACAAACTAGCGCAGCTGCGCTAGTGGCCAGACTTGGAAAAGTTAGTTTATTACTTTGGATACAATATGGAACATTATTTTAATGTGTGACATTATTAAAATCATGTGGTAAAAATAAATTGAATGGTATGATTTACTAAGTAGCAAAATTGAATCCTATGTGGCATTCTAATACAGAAAGAGTTAATTAACTGTGCATCTCAGAAATTCGGAAGAAAGTTAAATTTTAGAAAATAAACATTTAATATTGAATATCGTTATAATATTGAAGTGTAACTATAATAATAAAATATATGGAGAATACTGGGTTAATAATACCCAACTACATTATTTAACCTAAATTAAATATTATTTTATTTAAAACCAATGTACATAGATTATATGATATGTGTACATATATAAACCCCACCTTTTCATTATGTAGTAGCATTAATACATTACAATTAAATTTGTGAACCAAAAGGTAACTAAACTAAGCACATTGGAACTAAATGCTGAGTTTTATAAAACCTTGTCTCAAATTCAGTGGCTCGACAGTGCCTACACTATCCCTTACGTAAAATGCAAAGCTATTAACAGTGGCTGGCTAGGGGGGGTTATCATGGCTATGGAAATGGCTGAGGGAGAGTGGTTGGCCAACTCTTCCTTAACCATTGGCTTCTTCTTCTACCTCATGGATTCAAACCCTAATGCAAAACCAATAACTAGCCACTTAATCCTCTATATATAGCAACTCTGTTATTCATTTTTCTTATTACTTGATTGTCTGATAAGTCCATATAAGAGTGTGAGTTGCATTGGTGTGTGAGAAGAAGTCTGAGACTGTAAGGATTGTTAACTGAAGCTCTAAGAGGTAACATTCCTTATTTTATGTTCATAATTTCTAATTTGGCAGGATTTCTAAAATCTTCATGAAATTTCTGTGAATTTGGTTGTGGATTAATATCAATATGTTTATGAAGTCTATATGCATGTATGGAACCTTTAAGAATGAATTTAAGCATGTTTAGTTGAGAAAAATTTGGAATTGGGTTTGAAAGTCTGCATGAACAGAGCCTTTCCTGGTTCTGTCCAGGAAGGGCGCAGCTGCACCCAATTTTTATTGGGAGGTAGTGCAGCTGCACCGTTCCCCAGAACCAGATTATAGTTTTATTTGTTATGTGGTGCTTCCAACATGATATATAGACTTAGTTATGCATGAAAACAGATATGACATGTAGTATAAAGCTTCCTTATGTGATTTGAGTTGTCTAAACATGATTTAATAGGAGATTTAACAAGGAAACATAAAGTTTCAAAAATGAACTTTGATGAAACTTGTATTTTGCACATTCTGAGCATGATAGCATACACATATGACTAAGTTATGAACATTAATGAGCATGAGTTGTTATTCAAGGTTTATTTGTTTATATCTAACTTGTTTTGGCATTGAGTTAAAAGACTTTTTGTAAGACCTCAATTTTTATAAATAAAGATGAATTTTCTATAAATATCATTTTTGAATATTATGGAGTTAATTTGATATAATGTTATAGTTGTGGGTAATATTTATAAATTTTGCAAAGTACGCAAGTTATTATATAATATTCGATTGGTCGGAAAATATTCGTTTTAGCAGGGAATATTCGTACAACGACACAATCATTGGTGGACCTCACAACAGAATTATTGTCGGATTGAGAAAACGACAAAAATATTTTATTAAAAATAACGGCGGAAGTTTTACTATTGATACTGTTGAACTACTCGGTAGTAAAAGTACAGTAATACGTGTGGTTACATAGTAGCACACGGTATTGATTATTAATGCTTATGTGAGAAGTCACTCAGTTTGATTCAATTATTGTCAGTTAATAATATGAATTATTTAGCGATAATGACGTTTTGTTTTATTCGTATTATTAACGTAATAAAACAGAAACATCTTTTTATATAAAACAGAATACTTTATTAAAGTTATTCTATAAATAGAATATACTATATTTTATTTAAAAGATTTTTCTTTAAATATGGACCGTCAGATTAAAGTAATCAATCTGGACCGTTCATGGATTAGTTACTATGCATTCTATTTTTTTATAAATAGCAGCTCATTCATTCATTATTTCTTACGAATTCACTGAACTCTAGAGAGAGAAACTATAGAGAGAAACTATAGAGAGAGAGAAGAAAAGTATTCTGCTACTTAACTACTTCCTTATTTCAGTTCTTCTTTAAAACGGTAAGGGGTGTTATTCTTTCTTATTCATGAAGAGAACTTTTGTTATTCCATTTCTTATTATTCTGTTGGAATAACCTGTATACGAGGTCTACCCTATACTTGGTGACATTCTTCTATTATTCTGTTGAAACATCCTGTCTGTGTGTATTACACCGGACCTGGTTCTGTTTTTATTATTATTCTGTTGGAACATCCTGTCTGTGTGTTTTACATCGGACCTGGTTCCGTCTTGTTATTATTCTGTTGGAACATCCTGTCTGTGTGTTTTACGCCGGACCTGGTTCCATTATTTATTATTTTGTCGGAATATCTTGTCTGTGCGTTTACGCCGGACCTGGTTCCATTATTTACTATTCTGTCGGAATATCCTGTCTGTGTGTTTACGCCGGACCTGGTTCCATTATTAATTATTCTATTGGAATAACCTATCTGTGCGGTCTATCGCATGCCGGGTGATTTGTTTTGTTATTCCATTCTTTATTATACTCAGTTGGTTAAGTTTTAACTTCTATACTCCATGAAATTAGTGGAATATCCTTGATAATTGCGGTTCATCCAGTATCTTTTCATAAAAATATTCTTCTAAGCATTCTTGAATTTTACTCCACAAAGCAGTATCATGTTGACAATTTGGACGTTGTTAATTCTTGGATAAATTAATTCTTGAACTTGTTTTATTGAATTCTTATATCATTGTCATCATCCTCATGTTTATAAAATGTTAAAAGTCATCTATGGCATGTAATACATAGATGGACTTGGTATGATTATAACCAGGAATTATTCGGTGTTATCATGACCGTAATGTTACAAATGATGTGGTAAAAGTCCTCATTGGCCCGTAGTGCATTGATGGACAGTTGTTGGCATGATCATGACCATTAATGAATACACGAATATCCTTGGCCATAGTGCAGGGGTGATTCGATGACGTGAATTATTTTATTAAGCTAAGTCCCAGCGATAACAGTGTTGAAAAACCTTTTAAATCATAGAAGATAGTTGATTTTATTCTCTACTTGACTCTTTTAATGGATTGCTTGTTCCGCTGTAGTTAAACTTGATGTTCGTTATATTTTATTAGTTTAACACTGTTTAAGGCTAATGATAATTTATTCTGCATTATCTTAGTCATAATATTTCTTACCGCGCTAGTTGAGCTCACCCTTTCTTTCACTGTTCTCTTCAGGAAATGAGAATATAGCTGGGACGAGTCGGGGAACGGAGTGATGGACCAGATGATAGTATTAGTAGTCCTCACTATTCTATTAAATAGTGTGACAATAATTGTAATGAGGACTCCTTTTGAGTTTGTATAGTCTCTAGTAGACAATAATTGTATTCAAACTCACAGTTATGTTTTGTCGTATTGTACACGACAATTGTATTAGTAAGTTGTATTTGTATTCTGTACCATGTATCTGACGACCTAAGATGGGTGATGTATACCTAATTTTGGGGGCGTCACAGTTGATATCAGAGATTAGGGATATGATCCCTGGCTAAGATGTAAGAATAGAACTAGGAGGGGAGAGACGGGGAATTCCTTCGCTAGTATGACCTACCTAAGTTTATTTGCATGGTATTTAATTGGTCGGTCATAATGTAAGGATAATATATGACATATCAATTAACTTTTGTATTGTGGCAATATCTGAAAATGGCATCTGAGAATGTTGAGAATAGC
Organism: Panax notoginseng; assembly: GCA_016801055.1. NCBI lineage: Eukaryota > Viridiplantae > Streptophyta > Magnoliopsida > Apiales > Araliaceae > Panax > Panax notoginseng. Next base: position 6,353,435 of record CM029012.1, read on the forward strand.
AATGGAGCACAGGCGACTGTTGATTCACCACATATCAGTAATCAGGATAATGTGCATCAGGAAGGTGGCAATCCTCATGCAAACAACAAAACTGACCAGATGATGAATGATGGAATGTTCAGAAGCTTTATGCAGTTCATGCAACAGCAGGCGAGAGCGACTCCTGTCCAAAATATAGGTGGAAAAACTGAAAACTCTCGGACGGTCACCGCTAAACAGTTCAAGGAGCTGGGACCACCATAGTTTAAGGGAGAGACAAAATCACTTATAGCGGAAACATGGATAAAGCAGATCACCAAGATATTTGATGTCTTGGGATGCTCCGAGGAGCAAAAGGTTCCCTTTGCCGCCTTTATGTTGCGAGGAGAGGCATATTATTGGTAGGAATCGATTAAGCGTACTCAACCCGCCGCACTGAAGATGTCTTGGGAGAAGTTTCAAGAGCTGTTCAATGACAAATACTTTTCCGAAAGTGTTCGTCACATGAAAGAGGTAGAGTTCATCAAATTAGAGCAGAATAATATGACCGTGTCGTAGTTTGAGGCCAAATTTGCTGAGTTGTCCTCGTTTGCGTCCCACTTGGTGGATAATGAAGAGCGAATGACGCGAATATTTTTGCGAGGTTTGAAATCTGAGATACGTCAACATCTTATTTCTCATAAACTGTGTTTGCATTCAGATGTTGTGAATAGGGCTCAGTTAGTGGAGCGCGATAACGAGTCAACGCAACCAAAAGAGAGCAATCGGCAAAATGATAATACAAGTGAGAGCAGTCATCGAAGCGGTGACAATAAGCGTGGAGGGAATCAACATGCTAGAAATGGTAACCACTTCGGTGGTAATCAGGGCCAAAACAATAAGAATGGTCATTTCAAGAAGAGGAGATTCAACAATGATGGAAAGACGTCAGCACCAGCACCCGTTGTTAAGGAAGGAGAACGACCACCTATAATATGTTTCAAATGCGGAGGGGAGGGGAGCATCAGTCCAAACTGCGCGATGCCGTCTAAAGCATGTTATAATTGTGGAAGAGAATGTCATTTAGCTCGATTTTATCGTTTTCCAAAAACAAGTTCAGCCAAGATGGAGACACCAAAGGCCGTCCCAAAAAAGTCAAAACCGGTAGTGCAAGGGAGAGCGTTTGTTGTGACCTCCCAGAAAGCAAGGAACCTGAATGAGGTCATCACGGGTAAGCTTATCATAAACTCTAACGAAGTCTATACTTTATTTGATACCGGTTCTACCCATTTTTTATTTCTCCTACTTGCGCTCATCGATTAAATTTGACTCCGAAGAAATTAGACTTTGACTTATCTATTGAAACTCCATTGGGAGAAACCTTCATTACATCTACGGTTTATTAGTCCTGTTTGGTTCAAGTTGGTACCCACACATTACCTGTCGATCTTATTTCATTAAAAATACTTGCATTTGACGTGATTATTGGGATTGATTGGTTAACTACTCATCATGCAAAAATTGATTATTTTCGTAAGGTTGTTAGCTTTCATATTCCTAATCGACCTATTATGCGAATTCAAGCAACCAAACTATTAAAATCAATCGCTGTCATCTCAAGCCATAAAGCTATTCATTTATTGAAAAACGGATGTCAAGCTTTCTTAGCTCATGTCACGGATCTAAACAAAAATACGTCAGTTTTGAATGAAATTTCTATTGTTAATAAATTCCTTGACGTATTCCCTGAAGAACTTCCTGGCCTACCCCAGAGCCTGAAATTGAATTTTGTATCGACCTTGAACCCGGTACAAAACCCATTTCCAAAGCCCCATATCGAATGGCTCCTATAGAACTTCAGGAGTTAAAGATCCAACTGCAGGAATTGTTAGACATTGGCTTTATTCGTCCTAGTACTTCTCCTTGGGGTGCTCCTGTGCTATTCGTGAAGAAGAAAGATGGAAGTATGCGACTTTGTATTGATTATCGGGAGTTGAATCATGTCACCATCAAAAACAGGTAGCCATTGCCACGTATTGATGACCTGTTTGACCAGTTGCAAGGAGCACAATTCTTTTCAAAGATCAATCTTCGTTCTGGATAGAACTGAGGATATTCCAAAGACGGCTTTCAGAACTCGGTACGAGCATTATGAATTCCTAGTCATGTCCTTTGGATTGACTAATGCTCCTGCTGCCTTCATGGATATGATGAACCGGGTATTCAAAGAATATTTGGATCACTTTGTGGTCGTCTTTATTGATGACATCCTTATTTATTTCAAAAGCCGTGAAGATCATGAGCAACACTTAAGGCTGGTACTCCAAAAGCTTCGTGAATACAAACTTTATACCAAGTTAAACAAATGCGAGTTCTGGCTTGAGGAGGTAGCATTCCTTGGGCACGTAGTATCAAGTCGTGGAATATCGGTTGACCCGACAAAGATTGAAGCTATTCAAAGCTGGGAGCAACCTAAATCAGTGACCGAAGTACGTAGCTTTCTTGGTTTAGCTGGTTATTATCAGAGATTCGTGGAAGGATTTTCTCGAATCACTACTCCATTAACTCAGCTGACTCGGAAAGATACAAAGTTCGGTTGGAGCGAAGAATGTGAGAAGAGTTTTTAAGAACTCAAGAGGAGACTCATTTCAGCACCTGTTCTAACAATACCATCTAGCTCGGAGGGATTTGTCATCTACAGTGATGCTTCGAGCAAAGGGTTGGAATGGGTTCTCATGCAACATAGAAAAGTCATAGCCTATGCATCAAGACAACTCAAGGAATATGAGAGGAATTATCCTACTCATGATCTAGAGTTGGCAGCTGTTGTCTTTGCACTTAAAATTTGGAGGCATTACTTGTATGGGGAGAAGGTGGAGATCTTTACGGATCATAAAAGCCTCAAATATTTCTTCACTCAAAAGGAACTCAACATGCGACAACGACGTTGGCTTGAACTGTTGAAAGATTATGATCATACCATTTAATACCATCCTGGAAAAGCGAACGTGGTAGCTGACGCATTGAGTAGAAGATCATATGCAAGTACGAGTGCGATATTGTCAACACAAAGGCCAATTTTGTATGACTTTCAAAGGATGGAGATAGAGTTAAAGACTTCAGGGACCTATGTGATGATGGCGAATATACGAGTAGAACCAACTTTAATCGATAAAGTTAAAGCTGCTCAAGCTACAGACCTGGAGCTGATGTGTATGAGGAAGAAAGTGCAAGAAGGTGCTATATCGGAAGCAAGAATCGATGAAGAAGGAATACTTCGAGTCAACTCCAGACTTTGTGTTCCTAACAACCCTGATTTAAAGTATGAAATCATGATGGAGGCGCACAACACACCGTTTGCAATCCATCCTGGAAGTACCAAAATGTATCATGATATTCGTCATACATTTTGGTGGAGCAATATGAAGAGAGAGATAGCGCTGTTTATCTCAAGGTGTCTAACTTGTCAACGAGTCAAAGCGGAGCATCATGTACCAAAAGGTCCATTGCAACCATTTGAAATTCTAGAATGGAAGTGGGAGCACATTACCATGGATTTCGTTACCGGTCTTCCTAAGGTTTCTCAAGGTATAGATGCGATTTGGGTCATTGTTGATAGATTGACCAAGTCTGCTCATTTCTTACCGATACGAGAAACTTATACACTTGAACGTCTTGCTCGTATGTACATAAACGAGATTGTAAGACTGCATGGTATGCCAGTATCCATAGTTTCTGATCGAGACCCAAGATTTACTTCCCGATTTTGGATTAGTTTACAAAAAGCTATGGGCACGGATTTACTATATAGTTCGGCATATCATCCTCAGACGGACGGACAATCAAAGAGGACTATTCAAACTCTAGAAGATTTATTAAGACTCTGTGTCCTTGACTTCAAGGGAAGTTGGGACAAGTTCTTACCATTGGTGGAGTTTTCCTATAACAACAGTTATCAAGCAAGTATTGGCATGGCTCCATTCGAAGCATTGTATGGAAGAAAATATCGTTCTCCAGTATGCTGGGATGAGGTGGGTGAAGCAACGTTGTTGGGACCGGAGTTGGTACGTATGACTACAGAAAAGATTCAAACGATCCGACAATGTATAAAAACCTCACAAGATCGACAAAAGAGTTATGCTGATCTTCATCGAAAGGACGTGAAATTTGATATAGGAGATCATGTGTTCTTACGTGTTGCTCCATGGAAAGGAGTCATGAGATTTAGAAAGAGAGGAAAGCTCAATCCTCGATTCATCGGTCCATTTTTAATCCTCGATAGAGTAGGAACTGTGGCTTATAGACTCACTTTACCGCCAAGTATGTCTCGTGTTCATAATATTTTTAACATATCCATGTTACGTAAATATGTGGAAGACCCGAACCACATTATTGAGTTAGAGCCGAACGAAATAGCAGAAGATTTGACGTATGAAGAAGTTCCTATTCAAATCTTAGATAAGAAGGAACATATTCTACGCTCCAAGGTTATACCTCAAGTCAAAGTTTTGTGGAGAAACCGCGATGTTGAGGAATAACTTGGGAGTTAGAATCTGAAATGAAATCAAGGTATCCTTACCTCTTCGACATACCAGGTACGTACCCTAATTTCGAGGATGAAATTTCATAAGAAGGGGAGGTTGTAAGACCCCAATTTTTATAAATAAAGATGAATTTTCTATAAATATCATTTTTAAATATTATGGAGTTAATTTGATATAATGTTATAGTTGTGGGTAATATTTATAAATTTTGCAAAGTACGTAAGTTGTTATATAATATTCGATTGGTCGGAGAATATTCGTTTTAGCAGGGAATATTCGTATAACGGCACAATCATTGGTGGACCCCACAACGGAATTATTTTTGGATTGAGAAAACGATAAAAATATTTTATTAAAAATAACGGCGGAAGTTTTACCATTGATACTGTTGAACTACTCGGTAGTAAAAGTACAGTAATACGTGTGGTTGCATAGTAGCACACGGTATTGATTATTAATGCTTATGTGAGAAGTCACTCAGTTTGATTCAATTATTGTCAGTTAATAATATGAATTATTTAGCGATAATGAAGTTTTGTTTTATTCGTATTATTAACGTAATAAAACAGAAACATCTTTTTATATAAAATAGAATACTTTATTAAAGTTATTCTATAAATAGAATATATTATATTTTATTTAAAAGATTTTTCTTTAAATATGGACCGTCAGATTAAAGTAATCAATCTGGACCGTTCATGGATTAGTTACTATGCATTCTATTTTTCTATAAATAGCAGCTCATTCCATTATTATTTCTTACGAATTCACTGAACTCTAGAGAGAGAAACTATAGAGAGAGAGAAGAAAAGTATTCTGCTACTTAACTACTTCCTTATTTCAGTTCTTCTTTAAAACGGTAAGGGGTGTTATTCTTTTTTATTCATGAAGAGAACTTTTGTTATTCCATTTCTTATTATTCTGTTTGAATAACCTGTATACGAGGTCTACCCTATACTTGGTGACATTCTTCTATTATTCTGTTGAAACATCTTGTCTGTGTGTATTACACCGGACCTGGTTCTGTTTTTATTATTATTCTGTTGGAACATCTTGTCTGTGTGTTTTACATCGGACCTGGTTCCGTCTTGTTATTTTTCTGTTGGAACATCCTGTCTGTGTGTTTTACGCCGGACCTGGTTCCATTATTTATTATTTTGTCGGAATATCTTGTCTGTGCGTTTACGCCGGACCTGGTTCCATTATTTATTATTCTGTCGGAATATCCTGTCTGTGTGTTTACGCCGGACCTGGTTCCATTATTAATTATTCTATTGGAATAACCTATCTGTGCGGTCTATCGCATGCCGGGTGATTTGTTTTGTTATTCCATTCTTTATTATACTCAGTTGGTTAAGTTTTAACTTCTATACTCCATGAAATTAGTGGAATATCCTTGATAATTGCGGTTCATCCAGTATCTTTTCATGAAAATATTCTTCTAAGCATTCTTGAATTTTACTCCACAAAGCAGTATCATATTGACAATTTGGACGTTGTTAATTCTTGGATAAATTAATTCTTGAACTTGTTTTATTGAATTCTTATATCATTCTCATCATCCTAACGTTCATAAAATGTTGAAAGTCATCTATGGCATGTAATGGATAGATGGACTTGGTATGATTATAACTAGAGATTATTCGGTATAATCATGACCGTAATGTTACAAATGATATGGTAAAAGTCCTCATTAGCCCGTAGTGCATTGATGGACAGTTGTTGGCATGATCATGACCATTAATGAATACACGAATATCCTTGGCCGTAGTGCAGGGGTGATTCGATGACGTGGATTATTTTATTAAGCTGAGTCCCAGCGATAACAGTGTTGAAAAACTTTTTAAATCATAGAAGATAGTAGATTTTATTCTCTACTTGACTCTTTTAATGGATTGCTTGTTCCGCTGTAGTTAAACTTGATGTTCGTTATATTTTATCAGTTTAACACTGTTGAAGGCCAATGATAATTTATTCTGCATTATCTTAGTCATAATATTTCTTACCGGGCTAGTTGAGCTCACCCTTTCTTTCACTGTTCTCTTCAAGAAATGAGAATATAGCTGGGACGAGTCGGAGAACGGAGTGATGGACCAGATGATAGTATTAGTAGTCCTCACTATTCTATTAAATAGTGTGACAATAATTGTAATGAGGACTCCTTTTGAGTTTGTATAGTCTCTAGTAGACAATAATTGTATTCAAACTCACAGTTATGTTTTGTCGTATTGTACACGACAGTTATATTAGTAAGTTGTATTTATATTCTGTACCATGTATCTGACGACCCAAGATGGATGATGTATACCTAATTTTGGGGGCGTCACAGTTAGTATCAGAGCTTAGGGATATTATCCCTGGCTAAGATGTAAGAATATAAATAGGAGGGGAGAGACGGGGAATTCCTTCGCTAGTATGACCTACCTAAGTTTATTTGCATGGTATTTAATTGGTCGGTCATAATGTAAGGATAATATATAAAATATCAATTAACTTTTGTTTTGTCGCAGTATCTGAAAATGGCATCTGAGAATGTTGAGAATAGCAATGGAGCACAGGCGACTGTTGATTCACCATATATCAGTAATCAGGATAATGTGCATCAGGAAGGTGACAATCCTCATGCAAACAACAACACTGACCAGATGATGAATGATGGAATGTTCAAAAGCTTTATGCAGTTCATCCAGCAGCAGGCGAGAGCGGCTCCTATCCAAAATATAGGTGGAAACACTGAAAACTCTCGGACGGTCACCGCTAAACAGTTCAAGGAGCTGGGACCACCAGAGTTTAAGGGAGAGCCAAAACCACTTATAGCGGAAACATGGATAAAGTAGATCCCAAGATATTTGATGTCTTGGGATGCTCCGAGGAGCAAAAGGTTCCCTTTGCCGCCTTTATGTTGCGAGGAGAGGCATATTATTGGTGGGAATCGATTAAGCGTACTCAACCCGCCGCACTGAAGATGTCTTGGGAGAAGTTTCAAGAGCTGTTCAATGACAAATACTTTTCCGAAAGTGTTCGTCACATGAAAGAGGTAGAGTTCATCAAATTAGAGCAGAATAATATGACCGTGTCGTAGTTTGAGGCCAAATTTGCTGAGTTGTCCTGGTTTGCGTCCCACTTGGTGGATAATGAAGAGCGAATGACGCGAATATTTTTGCGAGGTTTAAAACCTGAGATACGTCAACATCTTATTTCTCATAAACTGTGTTTGTATTCAGATGTTGTGAATAGGGCTCAGTTAGTGGAGCGCGATAACGAGTCAACGCAACCAAAAGAGAGCAGTCGGCAAAATGATAATACCAGTGAGAGCAGTCATCGAAGCGGTGACAACAAGCGTGGAGGGAATCAACAGGCTAGAAATGGTAACCACTTCGGTGGTAATCAGAGCCAAAACAATAAGAATGGTCATTTCAAGAAGAGGAGATTCAACAATGATGGAAAGACGTCAGCAACAGCACCCGTTGTTAAGGAAGGAGAACGACCACCTATCATATGTTTCAAATGCGGAGGGGAGGGGCACATCAATACAAACTGTACGATGCCGTCTAAAGCATGTTATAATTGTGGAAGAGAAGGTCATTTAGCTCGATTTTGTCGTTTACCAAAAACAAGTTCAGCCAAGATGGAGACACCAAAGGTCGTCCCAGAAAAGTCAAAATTAGTAGTGCAAGGGAGAGCGTTTGTTGTGACCTCCCAGAAAGCAAGAAACCCGAATGAGGTCATCACGGGTAAGCTTATCATAAATTCTAACGAAGTCTATATTTTATTTGATACCGGTTCTACCCATTCTTTTATTTCTCCTACTTGCGTTCATCGATTAAATTTGACTGCGGAGAAATTAGACTTTGACTTATCTGTTAAAACTCCATTGGGAGAAACCTTCATTACATCAACGGTTTATAAGTCCTGTTTGGTTCAAGTTGGTACCCTCACATTACCTGTCGATCTTATTTCATTAAAAATACTTGCATTTGACGTGATTATAGGGATTGATTGGTTAACTACTCATCATGTAAAAATTGATTGTTTTCGTAAGGTTGTTAGCTTTCATATTCCTAATCGACCTATTATGCGAATTCAAGCAACCAAACTATTAAAATCAATCGCTGTCATCTCAAGCCATAAAGCTATTCGTTTATTGAGAAACAGATGTCAAGCTTTCTTAGCCCATGTCACGGATCTAAACAAAAATACGTCAGTTTTGAATGATATTTCTATTGTTAATAAATTCCTTGACGTATTCCCTGAATAACTTCCTGGCCTAACCCCAGAGCCTAAAATTGAATTTTGTATCGACCTTGAACCCGGTACAAAATCCATTTCCAAAGCCCCATATTGAATGGCTCCTATTGAACTTCAGGAGTTAAAGATCCAACTGCAGGAATTGTTAGACATTGGCTTTATTCGTCCTAGTACTTCTCCTTGGGGTGCTCCTGTGCTATTCGTGAAGAAGAAAGATGGAAGTATGCGACTTTGTATTGATTATCGGGAGTTGAATCATGTCACCATCAAAAACAGGTAGCCATTGCGACGTATTGATGACCAGTTTGACCAGTTGCAAGGAGCACAATTCTTTTCAAAGATCGATCTTCGTTCTGGATATCATCAACTGAAGCTTAAAACTGAGGATATTCCAAAGACGGCTTTCAGAACTCGGTACGGGCATTATGAATTCCTAGTCATGTCCTTTGGATTGACTAATGCTCTTGCTACCTTCATGGATATGATGAACCGGGTATTCAAAGAATATTTGGATCACTTTGTGGTCGTTTTTATTGATGACATCCTTATTTATTCCAAAAGCCGTGAAGATCATGAGCAACACTTGAGGCTGGTACTCTAAAAGCTTCGTGAATACAAGCTTTATGCCAAGTTGAAGAAATGCGAGTTCTGGCTCGAGGAGGTAGCATTCCTTGGGCACGTAGTATCAAGTCGTAGAATATCGGTTGACCCGGCAAAGATTGAAGCTATTCAAAGCTGGGAGCAACCTAAATCAGTGACCGAAGTACGTAGCTTTCTTGGTTTAGCTGGTTATTATCGGAGATTCGTGGAAGGATTTTCTCGAATCGCTACTCCATTAACTCAGCTGACTCGGAAAGATACAAAGTTTGGTTGGAGCAAAGAATGTGAGAAGAGTTTTCAAGAACTCAAGAGGAGACTCATTTCAGCACCTGTTCTAACAATACCATCTGGCTCGGAGGGATTTGTCATCTACAGTGATGCTTCGAGCAAAGGGTTGGGATGCGTTCTCACGCAACATGGAAAAGTCATAGCCTATGCATCAAGACAACTCAAGAAATATGAGAGGAATTATCCTACTCATGATCTAGAGGTTGCAGCTGTTGTCTTTGCACTTAAAATTTGGAGGCATTACTTGTATGGGGAGAAGGTGGGGATCTTTACGGATCATAAAATCCTCAAATATTTCTTCACTCAAAAGGAACTCAACATGCGACAACGACGTTGGCTTGAACTGTTGAAAGATTATGATCATACCATTTAATACCATCCTGGAAAAGCGAACGTGGTAGCTGACGCATTGAGTAGAAGATCATATGCAAGTACGAGTGCGATATTGTCAACACAAATGCCAATTTTGTGTGACTTGCAAAGGATGGAGATAGAGTTATCAAGCAAGTATTGGCATGGCTCCATTCGAAGCATTGTATGGAAGAAAATGTCGTTCTCCAGTATGCTGGGATGAGGTGGGTGAAGCAACATTGTTGGGACCGGAGTTGGTACGCATGACTACAGAAAAGATTCAAACGATCCGACAACGTATAAAAACCTCACAAGATCGACAAAAGAGTTATGTTGATCTTCATCGAAAGGACGTGGAATTTGATATAGGAGATCATGTGTTCTTACGTGTTGCTCCATGGAAAGGAGTTACGAGATTTGGAAAGAGAGGAAAGCTCAATCCTCGATTCATCGGTCCATTTTTAATCATCGATCGAGTAGGAACTGTGGCTTATAGACTCGCTTTACCGCCAAGTATGTCTCGTGTTCATAACATTTTTCACATATCCATGTTACGTAAATATGTGGAAGACCCGAACCACATTATTGAGTTAGAACCGGACGAAATAGCAGAAGATTTGACGTATGAAGAAGTTCCTTTTCAAATCTTGGATAAGAAGGAACATATTCTACGCTCCAAGGTTATACCTCAAGTCAAAGTTTTGTGGAGAAACCACGATGTTGAGGAAATGACTTGGGAGTTAGAATCTGAAATGAAATCAAGGTATCCTTACCTCTTCCACATACCAGGTACGTACCCTAATTTCGAGGGCGAAATTTCATAAGAAGGGGAGGTTGTAAGACCCCAATTTTTATAAATAAAGATGAATTTTCTATAAATATCATTTTTGAATATTATGGACTTAATTTGATATAATGTTATAGTTGTGGGTAATATTTATAAATTTTACAAAGTACGCAAGTTGTTATATAATATTCGATTGGTCGAGGAATATTCGTTTTAGTAGGGAATATTCGTACAAAGGCACAATCATTGGTGGACCCCACAACAGAATTATTTTCGGATTGAGAAAACGATAAAAATATTTTATTAAAAATAACGACGAAAGTTTTACCATTGATACTGTTGAACTACTCGGTAGTAAAAGTACAGTAATACGTGTGGTTGCATAGTAGCACACGGTATTGATTATTAATGCTTATGTGAGAAGTCACTCAGTTTGATTCAATTATTGTCAGTTAATAATATGAATTATTTAGCGATAATGAAGTTTTGTTTTATTCGTATTATTAACGTAATAAAACAGAAACATCTTTTTATATAAAATAGAATACTTTATTAAAGTTATTCTATAAATAGAATATATTATATTTTATTTAAAAGATTTTTCTTTAAATATGGACCGTCAGATTAAAGTAATCAATCTGGACCGTTCATGGATTAGTTACTATGCATTCCATTTTTCTATAAATAGCAGCTCATTCCTTCATTATTTCTTACGAATTTACTAAACTCTAGAGAGAGAAATTATAGAGAGAAACTATAGAGAGAGAGAGAAGAAAAGTATTCTGCTACTTAACTACTTCCTTATTTCAGTTCTTCTTTAAAATGGTAAGGGGTGTTATTCTTTCTTATTCATGAAGAGAACGTTTGTTATTCCATTTCTTATTATTCTGTTGGAATAACATGTATACGCGGTCTACCCAATACTTGGTGACATTCTTCTATTATTCTGTTAGAACATCCTGTCTGTGTGTTTTACACCGGACCTTGTTCCGTTTTTATTATTATTCTGTTGGAACATCATGTCTGTGTGTTTTACATCGGACCTGGTTCCGTCTTGTTATTATTCTATTGGAGCATCCTGTTTGTGTGTTTTACGCCGGACCTGGTTCCATTATTTATTATTCTGTCGGAATATCCTGTTTGTGCATTTACGCCGGACCTGGTTCCATTATTTATTATTCTGTCAGAATATCCTGTCTGTGCGTTTACGCCGGACCTGGTTCCATTATTTATTATTCTGTTGGAATAACCTGTCTGTGCGGTCTATCGCATGCCGGATGATTTCTTTTGTTATTCCATTCTTTATTATACTCAGTTGGTTAAGATTTAACTTCTATACACCATGAAATTAGTGGAATATCCTTGATAATTGCGGTTCATCCAGTATCTTTTCATGAAAATATTCTTCTAAGCATTCTTGAATTTTACTCCACAAAGCAGTATCATGTTGACAATTTGGACGTTGTTAATTCTTGGATAAATTAATTCTTGAACTTGTTTTATTGAATTCTTATATCATTGTCATCATCCTTATGTTTATAAAATGTTGAAAGTCATCTATGGCATGTAATGCATAGATGGACTTGGTATGATTATAACTAGGGATTATTCGGTGTAATCATGACCGTAATGTTACAAATGATGTGGTAAAAGTCCTCATTGGCCCGTAGTGCATTGATGGACAGTTGTTGGCATGATCATAACCATTAATGAATACACGAATATCCTTGGCCGTAGTGCAGGGGTGATTCGATGACGTGGATTATTTTATTAAGCTGAGTCCCAGCGATAACAGTGTTGAAAAACCTTTTAAATCATAGAATATAGTAGATTTTATTCTCTACTTGACACTTTTAATGGATTGCTTGTTCCGCTGCAGTTAAACTTGATGTTCGTTATATTTTATCAGTTTAACACTGTTGAAGGCTAATGATAATTTATTTTGCATTATCTTAGTCATAATATTTCTTACTGGGCTAGTTGAGCTCACCCTTTCTTTCACTGTTCTCTTCAGGAAATGAGAATATAGTTGGGACGAGTCGGAGAACGGAGTGATGGACCAGATGATAGTATTAGTAGTCCTCACTATTCTATTAAATAGCGTGACAATAATTATAATGAGGACTCCTTTTAAGTTTGTATAGTCTCTAGTAGACAATAATTGTATTCAAACTCACAGTTATGTTTTGTCGTATTGTACACGACAGTTGTATTAGTAAGTTGTATTTGTATTCTGTACCATGTATCTGACTACCCAAGATGGGTGATGTATACCTAATTTTGGGGGCGTCACACTTTTAAAGGAAAATTTGACATACTTGAGACTAATATCCATGAATACTATATGGAGTATGTTCTGACTTTGTGAACTTGTAGATATGACCTAAGAACACATAAAATGTGATTCTAAGATGTTTGGTATACACTAGAATGCGAAGTTTAAGTTTAAAATGATTTCAAAAGGCAAACTCGGATATTTTTCAAACTAAGTTGCATAAGTGTGGTGTAGTTATATTCTGGACATCTAATATGGCATGTTTATGTTATTTCTTGTCTCTAAACATGATTCATATGTATACTCACTTTGTTAAACACAATGTAAGTTAATCAAACATGAGCTTAGGCATGTTTTAAGGTGATAAACGATGATAACTATGCGTAAATGGTGTGAACACTAGCAAGCAAACATATTACAGAATATATAACCTCCTCATATGGATAAATTATTAACATAGTAGGACTTTTTACTTCATGACCTTATTTGGCATTAATTCATTAGAAATTTTAAACTAAGACCTTAACCTATAAAGTTGAACTTGGAATGGTCGTACAAGTATACGAAACCCTTTAACACGTGTGCATGCTATTTGTTAATGTCTTGGTATGCAAAACAGTGGACTGAAACCAGGAGACCAAAAGCTCAACTCTGGTCTGGCCAGAGGACAACGCAGTTGTGCCGTCCCTAAGCCTAACCAGAGCGCAGCTGCGCCCCCCTACAATTTGGTTTGATTTGTTTTGTTTGTATTTTGATCATGGTGGCTTGGTTATATTATTATTCTAAGGTAGTAAATAGAGACTTACTGATGTGTTATATATAGTGATATGATATCATGAAGATGTCAAACTCGTAAAAGATTTCTAAATGTGATAAAGATGATATTGATTAAGAAATTCATGATTTGATATACATGGACTGATTGTATAGACTTATGTATGTGCTTAACATACATATTGGGAATGTGCATGAGATAAACTATGTTTCGAGCTTGCATATCTAATGAATGTGTATAACTATATACATTAACAGGGTAACTTAGTTCGTTGAAGTGATTATAAGCTTTAGATTGGTAAACTACGCTTCAGGCAAGTTCCCTAACTTTGTTTTTATATTGAACACAAGTATCTAAACCTTATCTCATATTGTGCAAATTTTGAATCATTGTTATACCAACTATGTCCATATTGAGCAATTTCTATATTTGTATGAATCATTATTCATATTCGAAAGTTTATTATATATCTTGATTCATGTTGCATTGAACTTATTGTTCCAAAATGTATTGTAAAAGTTGTTTAAGCCATTTGACTCGGCTAGACTAATATCATATGTTAGAAAACACTCCAAACCAATTATCTTGGTGCGGAAATCTTGTAAATCTACTGAGATGAACAACCCTCATTGAAGGGGAAAATTGTGACACCCCCAAATCTGGGTACTCTATTCCCATAAGATTTGCACTGTCCAAACATTCATTTTTAATTACCCAAAATAAATAAAACTTAAGCAATAAATCTTCCCATAAAAGGGTTACATAACTTAAACCAATAAATCTCAGTTTGTCTAACCTTAAGACATTCATCAAATGCGAAAAAAATAATTAATTACATCTCATAATTAAACTTAAGTCTGTAAACATAAGTCTCAACAAATTAACAAGTTTTCAACACTTGTTATATGACAATGAATAAATTCAATTGAATTGAATAACATTTTCTAATATCGATAATCAAGAAATGATACTGGAAATCATCTGAGGGTCACAAGACCATGAACTATGTCCTAGGTTATAAGTTTTTTAACTTAAACCCTTAGACTGTATGGACTTTCTTACCCGTACTTAGGGTGATCAGTCCTTCGTACCATGTATTGTAAACAAACATCTAAATGCTTTCGCGTAAATAATCTCCTATAATAGGGTTGTTCATCTCAGTTTTAACATACAAGTCTGCACCAAAGGAAGTTTGGTTTGGATAACTTTCAAGGGTAATTTAGAGTTCAATGTACATCAACTAAGGATTAGTTGAATCAAAAGTGTAATGACAATGCAAGGGTTCATCAACAATGTATTACAAAGTAGTTATGAACCATAAATGAATAATGTACTGCATCGAAGTCATGCTTTAAAAATCATATTCAAAGCATCGAAAATACATAATAAACCTTGTGTAACACCCCCTTCCTGAAAAGAAAATGGAGGTCACGTGCAAAGCACAACAAACCTCAAATAAGTGAATAGAGCACTAATAACTTCAAAATACTAATAATTGTGATCCATTAATAAAGTACTAAATACAATTCTCCAAACAGAGTCAAACTAATAAAAACTTAAAATCGAATCAACTTAGATGATCAAAGGCAACTCTCTCATCACACTAGCCCTGAATCACCCCTGCAAGCCTGTTGGAAGAAAAACACAGCATGAGCCAATTGCCCAGTACGGATATAGATAATACAAAGATGTATAACTGAAATACAAAATCAACTGAAGTAACATACTTAACAAAGCCTCAAGCTTAAAGACCAACTAAAATATGATATCCAAAGATTGAATATAATATATCTGAATCAACAGATTTAACGAAACAAACAGAAGAGTAAAGAATGAACTGAAGTAACTAACTCAATTAATTAAGCTGAACAGAAACAAACAAAACTAATACAATGAAATAATAGGCTGAATCAAATGGCTGGGATTATTTCATACCGATTGATCTTAGAAATATACCTTACCACACAGGCAAGTCAAAACAATGCCACACAGGCAAATCAAATGATGCCACATATGAAATCAAAATAATGCCACACAGGCATTCACACATTGGACCGCAAATCCAAATGCATACAAATCGGATATGTGTCTTTGGCACAACATCACCAATCCGCTGAACAGAAAAATAGGGTTAACCCATACACCTCCCACAATAAAATACCAAATGGCCCACTTCCTCCGAAGCCCAAACGGAGACCCCGTGGACTAATCACACCGCCATGGAGAGTGTCATGTCTCTCGTGCCAAGACGACATGCACGTGGTACCCCCACAGGTGGTTATAGCTCAGGTATACCCTACGGTATATTCTAACAAAAATACCATGTCACAACACATGCTACATAATACCAACAAAAAGGGTTCTATAAGTACATGTTGAACTAGATCAAATCATAATTATGATGTCTCAAAAAGAAGGTAACAACATGTACCGCCCTACAAATATCAAAATAAATACTAGACATGATAACCTAATTCAAAGAGTACAAATACGAGTTAGTACCAACGCCAACATGAAAGTATCATATTAATTTCACACGGAACAATTATGTGAAATAATATCCAAATTTGAAACGAGTAACAAAATATATTAATTAAATTTAACAAGAGTATCGCTGAAAAATTATAGAATATGTACAAATTGTAATAGAAGAAAAAGAGTTTAAATTACTGAATAAAATTAAGGTATCAAAGATCAACTTTCTACTTAGGAATGCCAATAGAATTATAAGAAAATGAAACGAATGACGAGATATCATGAGATACAAAGAATGCAACAATAATCAAAGGAGTGGAGTAAGGAATCCCTACCTTAATATAGTACCAAAACAATTCACTGAAGCCAAAATATCACACCGATAGACCTTCTCAATCCCTTCTATATAATCACCAAATTAACACAAGGCTATAAATGAGATTGCTAACTTTATATATTTTATATTTTTATAAATTCAACAAATTTAATATTAGTACATATACAATATAAATATATTTTAATATCCAATATAACTTAATGTAATAGTAATAATAAAATACAATTTTATTAGTTTGATGGCCTCATGTACATATCACGGGCTTTCCAATTTAAAAGTGTGATTTTCACTTTGTTTTATTAGTCATCATTCATGTCTTGAATTGTATATTATTTCAAATATATAATATAATATTGATTTAGTTAACTATTCAGCAACATGCAAAAGTTAGATTACTTCACTTGAATGAATCCATGCCAGCATAATAAGTAAAGCATGTAAAATACAAATAACAATAATATTTTTTTTGTCATATATAGTTAGTGATATATATTCAAAGGACTAGAGTGAGAAAGAACATCAAAATGGAGGACGAGAGGATTATAGAGAGAGAAGTACCAAATCAAACAAATTAGGGAGCTCGATTTTGAAAAATTGCAGATCGAAGAAATCGAAGGCCTTCACGAATCTTCCGTTGATGATTCACCTCTTTGTTTCTTGTAGCCCTAATATTATTTCCTCTCTTTTGTTTTTTTTACAGAATACTATCACTATGTAGGACATTAAACCTAGCATAATAATGTTACTCCTATTCCAATTTAATTTCACAACCCAACACTTTAAATTGGGCACAAATAGGTAGACAACCCAAACTTAAATATTTAGCAATTAGGTTTACCCAATTAGTTAAAAGGCCCAAACTAATGTAATCACATACTTATTATAGTCAACATAAATTAAATACAATTTGACCAAAACTACCAAACATAAGAAAAGTCCAATTTTACTAAGTTAATTTATCCATCACTTATTAATACTTATTAGCCCAAATAAATTAAATAACAAGTTTGACTCAAATAAAAGACAAAATCCAAACAATATGTTTTAAAAATATAAAAAAAAAATTTCTAGGTATTACATTACCTCCCCCTTAAAAAGGATTCTGTCCCCGGAATCTAAAGAGTAACAAAGATTTACTTGATATTAATGACGTGAGGATACTCTTGCCGAATAGTCTCTTACGCCTCCCAAGTAGGTTCCCACTCCGGATAATTTTAGGATAAAATAAAATTAATATTTAATTAATAACAAAAAAATCGAACTATTACATTTTTCTCTCCTTAAAAATAAGTCTGTCCTCGAAATTCAAATAAGTTACATAAAGTTTTATTTTAGTTTTTATTTAAATTACATAATTATTCATAAACTTTAATTAATATCTAGCGCCGCCATTTGTAACGATCAAGCCTAGTAAGTCCATCGGTCCATACAATTATCCATGTACTTGTAAAAGATTCATTAGCTATCGTGTCAAGTCTTGGTAAGGTTCTTCGTGTTAAATTATATGATCCGTTGTTAGTGCAGGCCCCCCGTTAATATCTTTGAGTTTCATTCTTTCAAACGTACGTACTCTTCGGAACATAATTCGAAAACACATAATTTTCTCTTCATTTAAATACGATTCGAATACCCAAAATATTTAACATTATCTTTAATTCATAAAATGTTTATGTTTCACACATAACAAAGATCTAACAAATTATTCTTATTTTATTTATTTACTTTAAATAAATTCATGTAAAACTCTAAGGACTTCAGATAAACAAAACAATTGTATAAATTATATCACCAACTCACCCTAAGAACTCAATAGTTTTCAAAATATCATAACCTCAAATTAAACTAGTTCTCAAATATTATTATACCAAAAATATACTACGAAGATCTCTTAATCACCATATCAAACTCCAAGTCACATATTCTACCATCTGCATAGGCGAACTACACTATTCAAGATCTCTCAAAATCAATTAAATTTCATCACTTACTATCTAATCATATAATAAATCAATCATCCCTTATTGCAATCCTTAATCCAATAAATTTTCAATGTCTCCCCATACTTTCACAAAGAAACTTCATAAAACATAACTCCAATATCCTACTAGAAAATAGCCACAAAAATGATCATTAACTCCAAATGATTAATCTAATTATCTCGAATATCAATAACTCAAATTACAAGAAGTCATTTATACTTAATAACTTTCACTTTATCATAGTATGCCATCAATACACAAACCTCAAATTATCCACAAGCTTAACATAAATCAAAACCTAACTCAAATCAAATCCTCAATTCAACGATCATAATAATTGTTACAAAAAAAACAACTCTAACAAATAATTTTTTCAAAATTAAATACTCGTCGATACAAATACTCGCATCATAATCGCATCTCATATAAGATCATTTCTTATCTGTACAAAGTATAACTTTATTCACCTCAATTATTAAATCATAATTCTTAACTAATATCATTACTCAATCACCTTAACAAATTATTCTAGTTTCCTCAAATCAACTACAAATCGTAAACAAATCGAAAGTTGGTCAAAATAGAGACCAACCAAACAAAGAACAAAATCGGATCAAACTCCTACGTCTACCCAATGGTTTACCCACAACTCACAGGTGAAGCCTAAATAAATTTTCTATAAAAAAGAACCTAAGCTCTGATACCATATCTGTAACACCCCCTTCCCGAAAAGGAAAGGGAGGTCACTACAAAGTACAACAAAACTCAAATAAGTGAATAGAGCACTAATAACTTTAAAATATTAATAGTGGTGGTTCATTAATAAAGTATTGAATACAATTCTCCAAACAGAGTCAAAATAATCAAAACTTAAAATCGAATCAACTTAGATGGTCAAAGGCAACTCTCTCATCACACTAGCCCTAAATCACCCCTGCAAACCTGCCGAAAGAAAAATACAGCATGAGCTAATTGCCCAATACAGATATAGATAATACAAAGATGTATAACTAAAATACGAAATCAACTAAAGTAATAAAATTAACAAAGCCTCGAGCTTAAAGACTGACGAAAATATGATATCCAAAGTCTGAATATAATATATCTGAATCAGCAGATTTAACGAAATAAACAAAAGAGTAAAGAATGAACTAAAGTAACTAACTCAATTAATTAAGCTGAACATAAACAAACAAAAATAATATAATGAAATAATAGGCTGAATCAAATGGTTGGGGTTATTTCATACCGATTAAGCTTAGAAATATACCTTGCCACACAGGCAAGTCAAAATAATGCCACACAGGCAAATCAAATGATGCCACACAAGCAATCAAAATAATGTCATACAGGCACTCACACATTGGACCGCGAATCCAAATGCATGCAAATCGGATATGTGTGTTTGGCACAACATCACCAATCCGCAAAATAGAAACTAGGGTTAACCCATACGCCTCCCATAACAAAACACCAAATGGCCCACTTCCTCCGAAGCCCAAACAGATACGCTGTGGACTAATCACACTGCCAAGGAGAGTGTCATGTCTCTCGCGTCAAAACGATATGCATGTGGTACCCCCACAGGTGGTTATAGCTTAGGTATACCCTACGGTATATTCTAACAAAAATATCATGTCACAACACATGCGACATAATATCAACAAAAAGGGTTCTATATGTATATGTTGAACTAGATCAAAACATAATTATGATATCTCAAAAAGAAGGTAACAACATGTACCGCTCTACAAATATTAAAATAAATACTAGACATGATTGTGACAAATGAATTATTTGAGTTGTGATTCTGGGACAGAATCCTTGTAAGGAGGGAATGATGTAACAATCCAGAATTTTAATTATAATTTTAAATATTTATTAGGTTAAATAAATATTTTAATTGATGTGTTTATTATTAAATAATTATTTGTTTAATTTAATTATTTATTAGTTAAATAAATAATTTATGAGTTGAGAGAATTAGCTTAATTTGTTAATTAAGTGATAATTAGTAATTTGGTATCTTGAATTTAAATAAATAAAAGAGTGATGATTTAATTATTATGAGATAATATTTTAATTTAATTTAATAATTAAATTAGAGAGTTGATCAGGATTAAATGAATTGCTATAATATTATTTTAATTTGATTTAATAATTAAAGTGATGTGTTAATTTATTAAATAAAATTATAATAAAAATTATAATTTTATTGTATTGAATTATGTGGCAAATTGAATTAATAAGTTGTTTTAATTAAATGTGAATATGAGAATTTAATTAAATAAAGTTGGACAATAAACTATATTATAAATAAGTTATGAAAATAAATTAAAAGAGTTTAATTCAGTTTTGACAAACAAGGCTTGATGAATGTTGAGTCCTTAATTTAAATGGGTTTTACAAAACAAGGCATAAGGGTTTTAAGTTATTTTTTTTTAATTTAGTTTTGCCAAACAAGGTTGGGTTATAAGTCTTTAATTTTAAAGTGGTTTTAGCTAAACAAGGCTCATGTCTTTTGATTTTCAAAAGTTATAACTGGCATTAGTTATATTATATATTAATACGTATTATATGTTATCTGTTATATTATATTATATCAATTTTATATTACGTAAAACTAAAAGAGATAAAAAGAGAGAGAAGAAATTCTATGTGTTTTTTAAGAGTTCGAGAGAGAAATTGGTGAGAAGAAGTTGCAAGAACAAGGAGTAGTAATCAAAAGTTCTGTAATCATCTTCTAGCAAAGGTATAATCCTATTTTCTAAAGTTCTAGTTTTTATATATATGAAAAATTCTCTATAAAATTGGTGTGAAGGATTAATTGTTTATTATGTAATTTTTATATGTTAATTTTTTTATATAAATTGTTTTCATGGGTTTATGGATGATTTAGAGTAGTTTAATCCATGCAAATATGATATATATGGAGAAAATTATATTACAGTGAAATATATATGAATATGACTTATTTTAGAGTCAAAATTCATATTCAATTCATAGTAGAAAATATAAATTAAATATTGATTGTGAAAATACATGAAGAAACAAAAATAAAGCAATTTAAACTAACTGTTTTGGTTGAAAAACAAATTTACAGTGATTTGTTTCACTAAGAATGTCTAAAAGTGAAGTATTAGCAAGAATAGTGAAATTTGAGGATTTAAATTTGTTGTTTATTCTATTTTTATGGTTAGAAACATGTTAGAAACATTAATTTATGTTTCTGTAAAGTTTATGTAAGTTATGTGTATGAAAATTTGTTGTTAGAAAATAGCTTGTAGGCCAAATTGGCTTTCTGCTATATATATCGCAAACTACAGAATCCTGAATTTCGCACAAGCGCGATTGCGCTGGTGCTAAGGCTTAAAATGGCGCGGCCACGCCAACCCCTAACAGAAACTGTTTTGTTTATTTTTTTTATTTCAATCCATAGCATGCAACTGTAACTTGGTCTTATGAACATAAAAAGAAAGTTAATCATACAATATGATGTAATAAGCTTGTAGATATATTTTAATATCAAGTACGAAGATTTTTAAGTTATTAGTTAATAAGTTATAACGATTGAAACTCAATGTTTGTAAGAGTTAGAGATGTGAATTGAATTCTATAACTTTACGTTATATGTTAGGGAGTTTTCAGATTTGTTTATGTGATTGATCAATATGGTTAGACCTTAAATTAAAGGATAAAACTTAACTAAGATGGTGAGTGGAACTTATAAAGTTGATGTTAGTATAACTAATAGATGTTGTAATACATATGATATGTGTAGGTTATCGTGAGTTATAATTTAATAGCTTACGCACGAGGCAAGTTTTTAAACTCTAATCTCTGTTTGAGTTACCCTAACTTCTTTACAATTGAGCAAGTTTTCCTAGTCTCATTCTCTTTATAATGAATGCAAGTTTCATAACTCTATTTACCTTTCGTTGTCAAACAAATATTTATCTTTTTCATGATTATTGTTACGCAAGTTTCCTAACTTTATTTCATCATGTAAAACAAGTTCCTTATCCTATCTTGTTTATCATTGTTATGCAAGTTCATTACCCTAAGTCAATTACGATTATTCCAATTGTAATTTTATTTAACAAGTTCTTATTCCTAAACCTACTCTTACAATGAACAAAGTTTCTAACTTTGTTGTTATCGAAAAAGTATGTAACCTTAGCTTGTTATTATTGATTCAAGCAAGGTTTAGTATACCTTTCAATGCTTTTAAATTCATTCATAAAGCATGACTTTGATGCATTATGTTTATTCGATTAATGTTCATAACTATTCTATAACATATTGTTATCAAACCCTTGAAACATTATTAAGACTTGATTCAACTAATCCTTAGTTGATGTTTGTTGAACTCTAAATTACCCTTGAAGCTTATCCAAACCAAACTTACTTTGGTGCGGACTTGTATTCTAAAGCTAAGAAGAACAACCCTATTATAGGGGATTTATTACGCGTAAGTATTTAGATGTTTGTGCACAATACATTTTACGAAGGGTTGATCACCCTAAGTACGGGGAGTCCTTACAGTCTTATGATTGTTTAGGATTAAGTTGAAAGATTACTTACAACCTTGGACATATTTCATGGTCTTGTGACCCTCAGATATATTTCAAATTCTGATTTCAGTTCTTGATTATCAATGATAAAGAATATTATTCAGTTCTATTGAGTTTATTCATTGGCAGTTGTTATGCTGTTATTATTCATAGTCATTTCAAGTGAGCATTTGTTTTGCTCACTCTTGCATATATAATCATTGCAGCTAAAGTGAAGAAGGTTGATGAACCAACCACTAGCAAATGGAAAGGAAAATTGAACAAGTGTTGAAGACTTGTAAAATTTATTGACTTTCTTGATATCAGACTTTATTTTAAATATTGTGATGTAATTAATTAATTTTCTTCTCTTGATGTATGTTTTAAAGGTTAGATAACCTGGGAGATTTATTGATTAAGTTATGTAACCCTTTAATGGGAAGATTTATTGTTTAATTTTATTATGTTTGGGTAGTTAGAAATGAATGAATGGGAAGTGAACACCAAGTTTTGTGGGAATGAAGTACCCAGATTTGGGGATGTCACAATGATAACCAAATTGAAAGAGTACAAATACAAGTTAGTACCAACGTCAACATGAAACTATCATATTAATTTCACACGGAACAATTGTGTGAAATAATATCCAAATTTGAAACGAGTAACAAAACATATTAATTAAATTTAACAAGAGTATCGCTGAAAAATTACAGAATATGTACAAATTGTAATAGAAGAAAAAGAGTTTAAATTACTGAATAAAACCAAAGTATCAAAGATCAACTTTCTACTTAGGAATGCCAATAGAATTAAAAGAAAATGAAACGAATGACGAGATATCATGAGATATAAAAAATATAACAATAATCAAAAGAGTGGAGTAAGGAATCTGTACCTTAATATAGTACCAAAAACAATTCACTAAAACCAAAATATCACACCGATAGACCTTCTTAATCCATTCTCTATAATCACCAAATTAATACAAGGCCATAAATGAGATTACTAACTTTATATATTTTATATTTTTATAAATTCAACAAATTTAATATTAGTACATATACAATATAAATATATTATAATACCCAATATAACTTAATGTAATAGTAATAATAAAATATAATTTTATTAGTTTGATGACCTCATGTACATATCACTGACTTTCCAATTTAAAAGTGTGATTTTCACTTTGTTTTATTAGCCATCAATCATGCCTTGAATTGTATATTATTTAAAATATATAATATAATATTGATTTAGTTAACTATTTAGTAACATGCAAAAGTTAGATTACATCACTTGAATGAATCCATGCCAGCATAAGTAAAGCATGTAAAATACAAATAACAATAATATTCTTTTTCGTCATATATAGTCAGTGATATATATTCAAAGGACTAGAGTGAAAAAGAACATTAAAATGGAGGACGAGAGGATTCTAAAGAGTGAAGTACCAAATCAAACAAATGAGGGAGCTCGATTTTGAAAAATTGCATATCGAATAAATTGAATGCCTTCACGAATATTCTATTAATGATTCACCTCTTTGTTGCTTGTTGCCCTAATATTATTTCCTCACTTTCGTTTTTTTTATAGAATACTATCACTAGGTAGGACATTAAACCTAGCATAATAATGTTACTCTTATTCCAATTTAATTTCATAACCCAACACTTTAAATTGGGCACAAATAGTTTAACAACCCAAACTTAAATATTTAGAAATTAGGTTTACCCAATTAGTTAAAAGGCCCAAACTAATGTAATCACATACTTATTATAGTCAACATAAATTAAATACAATTTGACCAAAACTGCCAAACATAAGAAAAGTCCAATTTTACTAAGTTAATTTATCCATCACTTATTAATACTTATTAGCCCAAACAAATTAAATAACAAGTTTGACTCAAATAAAAGACAAAGTCCAAACAATATGTTTTAAAAATATAAAAAAAAAATTCGGGCTTTACATTACCTCCCCCTTAAAAAGGATTCCGTCCCCAGAATAGAAAGAGTAAGAAAGATTTACTTGATATTAAAGAGGTGAGGATACTTTTGCCGAATAGTCTCTTACGCCTCCCAAGTAGCTTCACGCTCCGGATAATTTTAAGAAAAAATAAAATTATTATTTAATTAATATTAAAAAATTCAGATTATTACATTTTTTCCTCCTTAAATAATCCCGTCCTCAGAATTCAAATAAGTTACATAAAGTTATTTTAGTTTTAATTTAAATTACATAATTATTCATAAACTTTAATTAAGATGCGCCGCCATTTGTAACGATCAAGCCTGGTAAGTCCATCGGTCCACACAATTATCCATGTACTTGTAAAAGATTCGTCAGCTACCGTGTCAAGCCTTGGTAAGGTTCTTCGCGTTAAATTACATGATCCACTGTTTGTTCGGGCCCCCCGTTAATGTCTTTGAGTTTCATTCATTCAAATGTACGTACTCTTCGGAACATAATTCGAAAACACATAATTTTCTCTTCATCTAAATACGATTCGAATACCCAAAAATATTTAAAATTATCTTTAATTCGTAAAATATTTATGTTCCACACATAACAAAGATCTAACAAATTATTTTTATTTTATTTGTTTACTTTAAATAAATTCAAGCAAAACTCTAAGGACATCCGATAAACAAAACAATTGTACAAATTATATCACCAATTCACCCTAAGAACTCAATAGTTTCCAAAATATCATAACCTCAAATTAAACTAGTTCTCAAATATTATTATACCAAAAATATACTACTAAGATCTCTTAATCACCATATCAAACTCCAAGTCACATATTCTATGATCTGCACAAGCGAACTACACTATTCAAGATCTCTCAAAATCTATTGAATTGCATCACTTACTATCTAATCATATAATAAATCAATCATCCCTTATTGCAAACCTTAATCCAATAAATTTTTAATGTCTCCCCATACTATCACAAAGAAACTTCATTGAACATAACTCCAATATCCTACTAGAAAATAGCCACAAAATTGATCATTAACTCCAAATGATTAATCTAATTACTTCGAATATCAACAACTCAAATTACAAGAAGTCATTTATACTTAATAACTTTCACTTTATCATAGTATGCCATCAATACACAAACCTCAAATTATCCACAAGCTTAACATAAATCAAAACCTAACTCAAATCAAATGCTCAATTCAACGATCATAATAATTGTCACAAAAAAAAACGACTCTAACAAATAATTTTTTTCAAAATCAAATACTCGTCGATACAAATACTCGCACCATAATCGCATCTCATAAAAGATCATTTCTTATCTGTACAAAGTATAACTTTATTCACCTCAATGATTAAATCACAATTCTTAACTAATAGCATTACTCAATCACCATAATAAATTATTCTACTTTCCTCAAATCAACTACAAATTGTAAAGAAATCGACAGTTGGTCAAAATAGAGACTAACCAAACAAAGAACAAAATCGAATCAAACTCCTATGTCTACCCAATGGATTACCCATAACTCACAAGTCAAACCTAAATAAATTTTCTACAAAAAAGAAACTAAGCTCTGATACCATATCTGTAACACCCCTTCCCCGAAAAGGAAAGGGAGGTCACGTGCAAAGCACAACAAACCTCAAATAAGTGAATAGAGCACTAATAATTTCAAAATATTAATAGTGGTGATCCATTAATAAAGTACTAAATACAATTCTCTAAACAGAGTCAAAATAATCAAAACTTAAAATCAAATCAACTTGGATGGTCAAAGGCAACTCTCTCATCACAGTAGCCCTGAATCACCCCTACAAACCTGCCGGAAGAAAAATACAGCATGAGCCAATTGCCCAGTACGAATATAGATAATACAAAGATGTATAACTGAAATATGAAATCAACTGAAGCAACATACTTAACAAAGCCTCAAGCTTAAAGACCGACAAAAAAATGATATCCAAAGTCTGAATATAATATATCCGAATCAACAGATTTAACGAAACAAACAGAAGAGTAAATAATGAACTAAAGTATCTAACTCAATTAATTAAGCTGAATAGAAACAAACAAAACTAATACAATGAAATAATAGGCTGAATCAAATGGCTGGGGTTATTTCATACCAATTGAGCTAAGAAATATACCTTGCCACACATACAAATCAAATGATGCCACACATGCAATCAAAATAATGCCACACAGGCACTCACACATTGGACCGCGAAAACAAATGCATGCAAATCGGATATTTGTGTTTTGCACAACATCACCAATCCGCAGGACATAAAACTAGGGTTAACCTATATGCCTCCCACAACAAAACATCAAATGGCCCACTTCCTCCGGAGCCCAAACGGAGATCCCGTGGACTAATCACACTGCCATGGGGAGTGTCATGTTTCTCGTGCCAAGACGACATGCCTGTGGTACCCCCACAGGTGGTTATAGCTCATGTATACCCTACGATATATTCTAATAAAAATACCATGTCATAACACATGCAACATAATACCACACAAAAGGGTTCTATATGTACATGTTGAACTAGATCAAACCATAATTATAATGTCTCAAAAAGAAGGTAAAAACATGTACCGCTCTACAAATATCAAAATAAATACTAGACATGATAACTTAATTCAAAGAGTGCAAGTACGAGTTAGTACCAACGCAAACATGAAACTATCATATTAATTTCACACGGAATAATTATGTGAAATAATATCCAAATTTGAAACGAGTAACAAAACATATTAATTAAATTTAACAAGAGTATCGTTGAAAAATTATAGAATATGTACAAATTGTAATAGAAGAAAAAGAGTTTAAATTACTGAATAAAACCAAAGTATCAAAGATCAACTTTCTACTTAGGAATGCCAATAGAATTATATGAAAATGAAACGAATGACGAGATATCACGAGATACAAAGAATGCAATAATAATCAAAGGAGTGGAGTACGGAATCCGTATCTTAATATAGTACCAAAACAATTCACTAAAGCCAAAATATCACATCGATAGACCTTCTCAATCCATTATATATAATCACCAAATTAATACAAGGCCATAAATGAGATTACTAACTTTATATATTTTATATTTTTATAAATTCAAAAATTTTAATATTAGTACATATACAATATAAATATATTTTAATATGAAATATAACTTAATGTAATAGTAATAATAAAATACAATTTTATTAGTTTGATGACCTCCTGTACATATCACTGATTTTCCAATTTAAAAGTGTGATTTTCACTTTGTTTTATTAGCCATCATTCATGCCTTGAATTGTATATTATTTCAAAGATATAATATAATATTGATTTAGTTAACTATTTAGTAACTTGCAAAAGTCAGGTTACTTCACTTGAATGAATCCATGCCAGCATAAGTAAAGCATGTAAAATACAAATAACAATAATATTTTTTTTCGTCATATATAGTCAGTTATATATATTCAAAGGACTAGAGTGAGAAAGAACATCAAAATGGAGGACGAGAGGATTCTAGAGAGAGAAGTACCAAATCAAACAAATTAGGGAGCTCGAATTTGAAAAAATGCAGATCGAAGAAATCGAAGGCCTTCGCGAATCTTTCGCTGATGATTCACCTCTTTGTTTTTTGTTGCCCTAATATTATTTCCTCTCTTTCATTTTTTTAACAGAATACTATCACTAGGTAGGATATTAAACCTGCCATAATAATGTTACTCCTATTCCAATTTAATTTCACAACCCAACACTTTAAATTAGGCTCAAATAGTTTGACAACCCAAACTTAGATATTTAGAAATTAGGTTTACCCAATTAGTTAAAAGGCCCAAACTAATGTAATCACATACTTATTATAGTCAACATAAATTAAATACAATTTGACCAAAACTGCCAAACATAAGAAAAGTCCAATTTTACTAAGTTAATTTATTCATCACTTATTAATACTTATTAGCCCAAATAAATTAAATAACAAGTTTGACTCAAATAAAAGACAAAGTTCAAACAATATGTTTTAAAAATATAAAATTTTATTTATTTATTTATTTTCGAGTTTTACTCCTTGCTTGAACAAAAATGGTAAGTTAAGGTTAGAATTTCCAATAAGGAAACAGAAATAAGAACTTTGCTCAATAGAATTCAAGAACTTGCATAATATATAAACAAGACAACATAACAAACTTGCATAATTATAAACAAGGTAGGCTAAGCTCAAATAGAGATTAGGGTTAGAGAACTTGTTTAAATAAGAGTAGGGTTTGGAAACTTGCCTTGCGTGTAAGCTAAACAGTTATAACTCACGTTCCTAAATATCCTATACACATGTCATTGTAACATAATTAGTTACCACATGATCAAGTTATAGAACTAAATATCAATTTCATTTCCAACCCTTGGTCTTAGGTTTAACCACATGATTAAACCACACTTCTAATTTATTAACACCAATCTCAATTATCACAAAACTCATTACTTAAAAATAATAATTGTTATATTTGGAATTATAACAACACCACAACATGATTAATCACATTTTATAGTCATAAGATTACACTACATTAACAATTACACAAATGTATATTAAAAATCAAATTTCTGGGTCAAACTGCTAATTGGCGCTGCATCGCCACCATTAGAACTAAAAACTAGCGTTGCAGCTCGGCTAGCGCTGCAGCTCCACCGTTTGAACTAGAACTAGCGATGCAGCTCAGTTGGCGTTGCAGCTCAAACTTTAGGCTTAAGTCTGGCGTTGCTGCTCCAATTTTAAGCCTAACTCTGGCGCTGCAGCGCGAAGCGCCAATTCCAGAATCTGAAGTTCGCTAAAACGCAGAATAAAGCCAAATAGGCCTAAAAACTTCTTTCTAACAACAATTATAACTTACCCAAGTAGTATAAACTTTACAAAAATAACAACTAATGTTTCTAACATGTTTCTAACCACATAAACAACAAATTAAAACCTTTAAATTTCCTTATTTTTGCTATTTCTTCCCTTTTAAATACTCTTAGCGAAACTAATCACTGTAAATCTGTTTTTTAACCAAAACAATCCATTTAAATCACTTTGTTTTCGTTTCTTCATGTATATATACAATCAAAAATTAATTTACTCTTTATATCATGAATTGAGTATAAATTTTGATTCTAAAATAAGTCATATCATACATATATCACTGTAATTCACTGTAAACATGATTTCTTCACATATATCATGTTTTCATTAATTAAACAACTTTAAATCACATACAAATCATACAAAAACAATTTATATGAACAAATTAACATGTTTAACCCATATCTTCAACTAATTGTTCATGAAACTCAAACACAAAGGAAAAACAAAACAACAACTAAAACTTTTAAAAAAACTTAGATTATACCTTGGTTGCTAGTTTAGCTAGAGAAGATGATAGAATCCTTCTTGGTTTGCTCAAGCTCACAAAGAAATTCTTTCTCTCTTCTTCCTTCTTCTCCCTTTTCTCTCTGTTTTTTCTCTCTTCTAACTTTACGTAAAACAATTGATATAATATAACTAATACATATTATTACGTATAACAAAACTAACAAGTATATAATACCCCCTACTTAATAACATATCAATTATGTTTTTTTTTAAAATTCAAAAGCCACTAAGGCTTGTTTGGTAAAAACTGAATTATAATAAGGATTTAAAAAGCCTTAAATTTTGTTTGCTAAAACTAAATTAAAACTCTTTTTTAGTTTATTTTAATAACTCACTTACTATATAGTTTATTGTCACACCTTATTTAATTAAATTCCCATATTCAAATTAAATTAAAGCTAACAACAACTTATTAAATCAAAATGCCACATAATCAAATTGTCACAAAATTATAATTTTATTTAATAAATTAGTACATCACTTTTAATTACTAAATTAAATCAAACAACTTTATAACAATTCATTTAATCCTTATCAACTCTCTAATTTAATTATTAAATTAAATTAGAATATTATCACATAATAATTAATTCATCACTCTTTTAATTTAATTAACTTCAACATATAAAATCACTGAATATCAACTTAACATATTACACTTAATCAAGTTAATTCTCCACAACTCATGAATTATTTATTTAACTAATATATAATCAAATCAATCAAATATTTATTTAACAATAATCACATAAATTAAAATATTTATTTAATTCAATAAATATTTTAAATTACATATAAAAATTCTGGATTGTTACATCATTCCTTCATTACAACGATTTTGTCCCCAGAATCACAACTAAAATAATTCATTCATCACATTCTTCCCTCCTTACAAGGATTCTGTCCCCAGAATCGAAGACACAGATCAAACAAATAACTCAGGATAACTTTTCATTATCTTATCATCAAGTTCCCACGTAGCTTCCTCGGCATTGTGGTTTTTCCATATCACCTTCACAGAAGGTATCACTTTATTCCTAAGCACTTGTTCTTTCCTGTCAACTATCTGGATAGGAATTTTCTCATAAGATAAATCTTTATCGAACTGTAACGATTCGTACTCGATCACATGTTTGTAGTCGAGTTTATACGGTCGTAACATTGAAACATGAAAGACATTGTGAATATG
The DNA here is from genome assembly GCA_016801055.1 of Panax notoginseng. Classification (NCBI taxonomy): domain Eukaryota; kingdom Viridiplantae; phylum Streptophyta; class Magnoliopsida; order Apiales; family Araliaceae; genus Panax; species Panax notoginseng. The sequence goes on from CM029012.1 coordinate 6,385,197, forward strand.
TTCTAATTTTGGAGGTAGAGCTACCTCGTAAGCCACTTCACCTACTCTTTGCAACACCTCGAAGGGTCCAATAAACCTTGGGCTTAACTTTTCTTTTTTACCAAATTGGATCTTCCCCTTCCAAGGAGAAACTTTTAGGAAAACGAAATTTCTAACATCAAATTCGTAATTTTATCTGTGTTGATTAGCATACTTCTTCTGTCTGTCTTGAGCAACTACCAATCTTACCTTGATGATTTTGACAACATCAGCAGTCTGTTGTACAAGTTCCAGCCTTAACAGTTGACGTTCACCAACTTCATTTCAGCACAGTGGAGTTCTGCATTTTCTGCCATGCAATGCTTCGTAAAGCGGCATGCCAATACTCGCATGGTAACTATTATTGTAGGCGAATTCAGCCAACAGTAAATGATCATCCCAGTTTCTTTTGAAATCCATGATGCACACTTTAAGCATATCTTCCAATGTCTGGATTGTTCATTTACTTTGGTCATTTGTTTGAGGATGGTATGTAGTACACATTCTCAACTGTGTTCCCATGCATTCTTGTAGTCTCTTCCAGAAGTTTGACGTGAATCGCGGATCTCTGTCTGACACAATTGACAATGGAACTCCATGTCTCGAAACGACCTCCCTGACATATAATTATGCCAATCGATCTAGATTGAATCTAATCTTTATTGGCAAAAAGTGTGCTGATTTCGTTAGTCTATCCACTATCACCCAAATTGCGTCGTATCCTTTCTGAGTAGTCGGAAGACACACCACAAAATCTATTTTGATATGCTCCCACTTCCATTCTGATATTTCCAACGACTGAAGTAATCTGCTAGGTCTCTGATGCTCGGCTTTGACATTTTGACGTGTCAAGTATTTCGCGACACATTCTACAACATCTCTTTTCATATTCGGCCATCATAAATGTTGTCATAAATCTTTATACATCTTCGTACTCCCCGGGTGAATTGAATATCTTGAATTATGAGCTTCAGACAAAATTTTGTCATTAATTTCAGGTACTGATGGAACCCAAATTCTTCCCTCGAACCTCAGTAATCCTTCGACATCGATCTTGAACTTCATCTCACTACCCTCAGACACTCTTTCTTTGATTTCTCACATTCTTCATCTTGTAGTTGAGCGTTCTTTACCTTATCCACTAAAGTTACACCATTTTTAAACTATTTATTTAATATAATTATTAAATAAGTTTAATATCATTAATAATAAATTAATAATCATTAATATTAAATTATTAATTAAATTATCCTTTAAATATTAAAAGTTATATTTTATAACTTAAAATATCTTTAAACACTTTATTTTCATTTAAAATAATTTTTATAATAATAAAATTATTTTTAAACTAAATTATTTAATACAATTATTAAATAACTTTAATATCATTAATAATAATTAATTAATGAAATTTACCTTTAAATATTAAAAGTTATATTTTATAACTTAAAATATTTTAAAACTATTTATTTTCATTTAAAATAAATTTTATAATACAAAAATCATTTTTAATTAATTTATTTAATTTAATTGTTAAATAAATCTAATATCATTAATATTAAATAATTAATGAACTTTGTTTTAAAATATTAAAAGTTATATTTTATAACTTAAAATATTTTTAAATAACTTATTATTACTTAAAATGATTTTTAATATAATAAAATTATTTTAAATTAATTTATTTAATACATTTAATAAATAAATTAATTATTAATAATATTTAAATAAATACTAATATTTATGAAAAATATTTCAAATTACTAAAAGTTAATTTTTATAACTTAAAATAATTTTTAAAAATATTTTTTGTAATTTTTGGAAATTAATTTCTATTTTAAATTATTTTTAGAAATTAATTTAATTAATTTTAATAAAACTGTCGCTAAAGACTGCCTATAGCGACAGAACTGTCGCTATAGGTGTTCTTCGTGTTCTTCATGCAAATCCAGATCTTCATACCCAGTTTCGAGGGGCTTAGTTTGATCAAGCTTTCTGATCAGATCACTACAAGAAAATGGCCTAACAGCGACCAATAGTATCAGCGACCGCATGTCCAGTCACTGATAATACTAATAGCGACCAACATTAGCGACCGCACTTTATTCTAGTCGCTAGTTAATATCAGCGACCGCACGCGGTCGCTGATCGGTCGCTGCCACGAATTTCCCTCCCAAAAATTGGTGCCAAAAGTTGGCGCGTTTGTTTTGTTCGACCAATATATATCAGGGACTACAGGCGGTCGCTAATTCCTCCACGTCATTAAAAATCAGCGACCACATGTGGTCGCGGATGGCGGTCGCTGATAGTCTTAAACTTATTCAGACTCAGGCTTTCGTTCTTTCAGCAGACGAGAGAAGAAAAGAGGGAGAACAGAATAGGGAGAAGAGGGAGAAGGGGGAGAAGAGAAGAGGGAGGGAGAAATTGATCGCCTCCGTTCGTCGCCACTGTCCACTGCCATTTCTGCCGGCACAGGTAACCCTAATTCAGTATGTGTACTAATTTATTGTCGAGCCGAGAGTTATTTTAGTGTAAAAATTTCTCTTCGTACTGTAATGTTTTAGTTCTTGAGTTAATTTAGTACACATACTGAATTAGGATTAAGACATTAGCAGACCTACCCTAGTTTTAATTATCTATTTATTTGATTTATGACTTTGTGTAATTTGTATTCAGATAGTTTTTGTTTGAATGAGCAAAGCAATGTTTTCAATAATTTGGAGGAGAAGTGATTTTAGTATACAAGAACAGTGTGGGTGTTTTTAGTTAGGAGGTGGCGATAACATTCTATTTTATTGGGGAAACAGAAAAATCGAGCCTTTTCTTGTGATAATTAAAATATAGGGGACTAGGCCTTTGTTCATGTACTACGAAATTTAGACTCTATGCAGAAAAGGAAACTAAGTTTTGTTTGAGCCTCTCATTAAGAGTTTAAATAGTTAGTGGTGTAATGTTAGTCTCGTTCTAAGGTTCAAGCTGTAGAATTAGAGAATCCGTGTTTAGGTATGGCGGAGTTGTAGCATGTAGAAATGCCCAACTAGTTAGTGGCTTTGCAAGTGAAAATGGTTTATTGAATTTATTGCAGTCAATATAGTACTAATTCAAAAAATTAATGAGCCCAGGTCAGTATCGATATGACCTTGCTTGCCACCAAAAATGTAAAACAATCAATCAACCACATTTATAGATAAACTTGGTTTAAAATTTTAAGGTTGCCTACTATTTGACTTAGAAACATTTATTAGCTTTACAAAAACTAGGTAAGATCATAAACATGTGTCATTTATAAACAATAGGTATAAGCTATACTCTTTACTAAAAATATCTAGTAAAATAACTATCATATACAAAATGAGGAGCAACAAATGAACCATATCTATTTTTGAAAAGATACCTTCAAGCAACAAATTGAAGCTTTACCATCCAAACAAAAACCCATATGCAAATATGATTAAATATGATGGTGGTAATATAATAAAATTAAAATATAATATAAATTAAAATATAATATCATATTAAATATAATACCATTATATATATAATTAAATTAAATAAAATATAACTAAATAACATTTACTTAGTTCCATTACTAAATATAATAAAAATAATAGAATATACTGTTGTATCTAAGTTATCCAAGCGATTAAGACACTCTGAAGATTGTAGTTCATTCTTTAGATCTATCCATTAGGAAGTTTTCCATTGCTAAAATAAACTAACTTCAATTTTGTTAGATATTCACTGTTAAAATAAACTAAGTAACACGTGCTTAGTTTCTCATCGAACCCATAAAGATATTAATGAACAAAAGCAATATATACAAAATAAATTCCGGCTAATGTACAAGTCCTAGCTATGGGACCAGACAGGGACCAAGTCAGCCGCAATGGTTACAAAATAAATGGTTGTGAATTTCACACAAAGGCATATGGGCGCGGTAAAAGAACAACGAACTCTGGAGTGTGTGTCCAAGGAGATTGTTACAATGAGCTTGGTCGTGCCTTTTATGGGGAGTTGGAGGAAATCGTAGAGTTGTCGTACAAGGGCACTTACGGGGGTCATATTCACTTGTTCAAGTGCCGTTGGTTTGATTCAGAAAAAGGGATACGTGTTGACAGACATGGAATCGTCGATATTGACCTCCATAGGTCTGCGTACTCCAACGAACCGTTTGTTTTACCAACTCAAACAGTACAAGTATACTACACTCCTAGTCCTGTTAGGAAAAGGGATAGACCGCCTACATATTGGAGAGTTGTAATTCATACTCCCGCGCGTAGTCGTGTAGAATTAGTTGATGGAGAGATTTACCAAGAGCAGATGCTTCATAGTCAAACTATAATAAATGTGGAGGATGACAATGAAGTAATCCAATTAGATGGTGGAGATGAACCACATGAATTAGATCCTGAGTCAATACTTGTGTCAGATGACATTGATACTGAGGAGGAAGAGTTATTGGCTGAATCTGATACTGAATCTGAAGCAGATGATGGTTATGAATCTGCAACACGTATACAAATTGATTTTGAATCAGACACTGACACTTGAAATGTATGTTTAGCATTACACTTTTTTATATTCATATATATACATGTTTATATCACTGTCATGCATGTTTATGTACTAAACTATTTAAATACAACTTTTTTTTATTGTCATTTTATATTCATATATATACATGTTTATATCACTGTCATGTTTATTATCATATATACATGTAATATAACATGACTCATAATAACATCTTGAAATTTGTAATATACAGATGGCTTCTAAAGCAGCGCAGAAAAAGTGCGGCTTGGGTAGGGGGCATAATCATGTGCCCAAGGCCCCTAGTAATCCAGATGATCGGATTCTTATTCAGATTCGCCCTCCTCCGAATAGCACGCACGTCCCGCATATATCATTTAAGATTCCATTTATTGTATATTGGTAATGTTTTGATTGATATTATATTGGTAATGTATATGGGTTTGAATTTTTTACTGCTTTAATTTGCATTCAATCGTTATTGTTTTGGTCTTATAAATTGTATTGAAAGTTTGTATATTTCTCTTGGTATGTGTATTGGGTGCCTAGAAATGTCCATATATGCATGTCGTCGTGCATGTGGCTAGTCTATATTACAGGGGAGACTCTGGCGAATTTTTTTTTAAGTATAAGTTTGAAAAATGTTCATAAGTATTATAACTTAGATATAATTTGCTTTAATATATGCTAATTGATGTTGTATATTATAGTGATTTTTCAGATAATAAGATCATTAAGTGTATATCACAGCTGTGTTTACAGAATTAGCCTACACCTGTGATTACGTGGGCGAGCACACCTATCGCCCACAAGGATGCTGTTTGGGCAGAATTTCAGGTATGTTTTTTTAATTATGACAAAGGATAATTATTTAGTATTCGAAGGATAATTATTTAGTAATATTTTTATTGTTGTTTTATTTGCAGAAACGGTATAGATGGGAGGACGCGCAGGCTTCAGTGATACATACATTATTTTGGCAGAAGTGCGCAGTCCGCACCAAAGACAATTTGAATAAAGAAAGACAAAAAGCCCTTCACAATGCAGAGATCGACCACCCAGGCCAGGGAGAAGATTACATGCATGAGCATAGTCCCTGGTGGTGCACCCAGGCCATATGGGCTGAGATGTGTGCTCAATGGAGGGCTGAGAGCTGGGTGAAAAGATGAAAGACTGCCGCCAGCAACAGATCCTTGGGTGTACCCGAAGGCGAAAAGGCTAAAGGGACATACAAGGGTGGTAGTATTTCACAGTTGCAGCATATCACTGCCAGAGTACGTATTTAATTACAAGTTTTAATATGTTTAAAAACATGAATTGTAGAAAATATATCACATTTTTACTTAGTAATATTATGTTTTTTTTTGTATAGGAATCTCAGTCTCAAGGTACACCTATCCATTGGCTGGATGTGTACGTGGCCACCCGTGATGGTCTGCCTGAGGCTATCCAGATAGCGGTAATAAATTTTAACAACTTGATCTTGTTTATCAATGCTTACAAAATTAATTTATTTTTTACTATTTAATTGTTAACATGATGACAGGACACTTATAAGCGTTTATTGAATGAACGCTATCCTGAAGGCACTCCACGTCCGTCTATTGATCAAGAATTGTGGGAGAGGGCGTCTGTTGTGAAGAAGAACTATATTAAAGGTCAAGGACAATGACGACGTCGACCCTTCAGTGGCTCAGGCTGCTCTTCTACCCAGTCTACACAGTCATCGAGCCATCCAGCTGTTCATACTCCGGCTGACTGTTTTAGAGCTATATGTCAAGATCGAAATCTTCTGACGATACTGGGCGGGCATCTGGGGGCTCTGGTTCCTGAGGAGTTAGCTAAAGCAGTGGCGGCGGCAGCATCATCACAGCATGGGGATGGCGATGAGGTATAAAATCAATTTGTTGTATATATTGTCGTAATATACCAATATTAATATAGTTAGTATATATTTGTAACTTATTTTATTATTTTGTTAATTACAGGGTGATCAAGGAGGCGATGATGCTTGGCGTACCTGCTTTATATATATATATATATATATATATATATATATATATATATATATATATATATATATATATATATATATATCACTTTTATAGTTATAGTATAAGCTTGTACTTTTATAAGTTTTTCTTTACTTGTATGTATGTTACTTAAACAAGTTTTGAAATGTTATTATTGCATGTGTATGTTCATAACTTGTATATTCAGTTATGTTATTTAAACTAGTTTTGAAACTAGTTTGGTGTATGTGTTGGTGGGTACAATAGATGTTTATTTTATTGTGTATAATTATTTGAATAAAAATGATATTTAATTTATTTAATTAGTGTATTAAATAAATTTGAGAAAAATAATTTAATATTATGAAAAATCATTTTAAATAAGAATAATGTATTTAAAATTTTTTTGAGTTATAAAATATAACTTTTGATATTTTTAGAGAATTTTCATTAATAATTTAATATGAATGGCATTAAATTTATTTAATTATTAAATTAAATAAATAAGATAAAAATAATTTTATTGGTTTAAAAATTATTTTAAATAAGAATAAAGTGTTAGAAAATATTTGGAGTTATAAAATATAATTTTTAATATTTTTGGAGAATTCTCATTAATAAATTAATATTAATGATATTAGATTATTTATTTATTAAATTAAATAAATGAATTAAAAATGATTTTATTGATTTAAAAATCATTTAAAAATGAGAAAAATATTTTAAAAATATTTTAAGTTATAATTAATGACTTTCAATATTTGGATAATAATTACATTAATATTTAAATATTAATGGTGATGATTTAAAAATAATTTTAATTACTTTAAAAATCATTTATGTAGAATATTGATGATTTAAAAATATTTTAAGTTATTAACAATAACTTTAATATTTTGACAAATATAACATTAATATTTTTATATTATCAAATATTAATGATAATAAGATTATTTGATAATTATATCATTTAAAAATAATTTAAGTGTTTGAAAAATTATTATAAATTATAATAATTGTTTATAAATTATTAAAAGCTTCCGGAAAATATTATAAACGATATTTGATTTATCTAAAATAATATCGAAGCTTAGAGACTAAGTTTAATTGACAATCAATGTATTAATTGTCGGATAGGGTGACCAGAACACCGAGAATGGACTGAAGTCCACCCAGGCCGAACTAGTTAGACTTATTAAGTGTTTATATAGGTTATAAACACTAATGTGGCTATGTGGTAATGTGCCTAGGTAAAGTTTGACTGTAGAATACAGTGTTACGTGTTATAAATGATTGTGCTAATTGTGAGACCGACATTATTGATTATAGGTCTTACGAACGCAGTTAATTATATTGTGTAGCTGTAATCAATGAGAAAGGCAAGTTTCCTAACTCAACCTTGAGTTATATTCATTCAATTATTTTAATGGTTAATTATTGATAATTATACCATGTCCAGGGAATTTATTGTTGATTATTCGCAGTTAGTGCATGATTAAAATTCAAATTGAATTACTGATTCGGAAAATATATATTCGTAGAATTACTGTTGTTGGATATTTATATCTGTAGAAACTAATATTGACAGTACAGATAATTCCTGTTTATTGTCAAATTATATTGAGAAATGTCTTAGCTAATTATTCTGGCTAAACGAACATTTGTTAGAACTTGATAAATACGAGAAGAGAAATCAATTGTTATTGATAGATCGATGCCAATTGTTTTGGCTAGATCAATAAGTAGATAGAATTTGAAATCACAGTACTTCGTTATTAAATCAAAAATCTTGATTCTGAGACTGAGAAGAACAACCTTTTATATAAAGGGAACATTTTGGGTCGTATATTCGACCATTGCACGCTGTTAAGTATTATGTATAATATAGGGTACAAGGAGTTGGCCGGCTCTAAGTACTTGCAGAGGGGTATAATTTAATCTTTATGGTTATCTGATACACATGGGTATATCAAAGTCTAATATTTGATAGTTACTCGAGAAGAGAAGTTCTAGATCTAGTGTGATCACTCAGCATAAATCTGGAAAACATTCCACTTTGTTATTGCGTAGAATTAATTCTTGATTATTCAATAGAATATCGTAGAAACTTTGAAAGCGTTGTACTCTTTCATTATCAGATTATTGCGTTGCCTAGAATATGAGAAGACTTGTTATTGAATAACGATTTGTTCAGCTATTTCAAAGTTCACCAAACTTTGGTTTCATTCTATCAAAATAGATAGTCTGTTCTTATTGATTCGTATACATTTATTGTATGTCTTAACTTGCGGGGCAAACTAGTTGCTCACCCTTGCTATAAATAAAACTTTTCAGCTAGGGACGAAGTTGCAGAAGGTGCTACGAAGAAGAACAAGGGAAAAGGCATAGTTATAAATTAGTTATGATGAACAATATTATTATGTTGTATTGTAGTGTAAACCCTTTTTGTATATCTAAGTGGGTATTTTTGTAATGTTAAGGTTAGTGGACCTGTGACTTATGTATTAACAATATATGTTAATGACTTATGTAATCCTATTTATATATGAATGGGTAGTAAATTGGTATTATATTATGGATCGTGAACACCAAACTCAGGGGTCAGGTAACCCGGATTTGGGGGTGTCACAGGTTGGTATCAAAGCTGTAGTGACCATGGTGTCACCAGTTAGTAGAAGAGCTGTATGTTATAAACTTTAAGTGGGGTGTGGTAAAACCCTAGGATTATAACCATATGTGTGATAGAGAAAACTCATTTAGAGTTCTAAGTGAGGGATTGCCGAAGTGCATCAACAGTGAGATAAGTGGACACATAGTGTGAGGAGTTGTATTGGTGAAGTACTAATCAAGTTATTTCAACTGATTGTAGGATGTCCGGAGAAGGTGAAAAGAGTGCGGAGATGCTAGCGGCTGTTGCACCGGTATCAGAAGCCGAGGTGCCAGCGCAAAGCGAATCAGTTGAGAAGGTGGGAGAAGATGAACCCATGGTTAATCTCGGGAGTGATCATGATGATTATCCCGAGATGTATATGAGTGGAGATGAGGAGGCAGAGTCTGAGCTAGCTAAGGTGGATTTAAAGAATAAGACTAAAGTTAAAGAACAAGATCAGTTATCTGCAGAAATCCAAGAACTCCGAAGTAAAGTGTTTCTTCTAGAGGAGTTATGGAAGACGGAGCGAGCATTACGCGAAATGACTGAAGAACGGAATGAGCTCAAGGCGCAGGTCGACAGAATGAAGGCTGAAGGTGGTGGATCATCTGAAGGAACCAGCAAGAAGGACAAGAAGAAGAGAAAGAGGGAAAAGACAGCCCTAAATCTAAAAAATCAAGCCCGAAGAAGAAGCAAGCATGTAGCAAGTGTGGGAAGACTCACGCGGGAGAATGCATGATGTGGAAGAATGTGTGCTTTAACTGCAAGCAGGAAGGACATATTTCTCTGCATTGTCCTAAGCCGAATTTGAGGAAGTGTTTTTCATGTGGGCAGACGGGTCACGGATTCAGCAAGTGTCCCATCAAGAAGAAGACCGGTGAAGGGAGTGGTCGGTAGACAACCTAGAAATATGTAATAGTATCTTTTGGGTAGAAGTTTTTGATATTAAGTGTTGTAATATCGAGAACGATGTTTAAGCATATGTAAATATATATATGTTTGTATGAATGAAATCTTTATTTTCTATATGAATATAAGATTAAGATTAATTTGTGTGTTCTTAAAACTCATACTTATGGTAAGTTAATGACTCATAATTATATGAAATGTTTTGAACCCCTCAGCGAATGGACGCCAAAGGTCTAACTAGGATAAGTTCATACACTCATATAATTGTGGCAAGTTCCTGAACTTATAAGTGTGGTAAGTTTGACGAACTGGTAATAACTGTGTGAGAATGGAGAATAGCAACTTTTTGTGTAAAGTTGTGTTGTTAATCCTAATATGATTTAAAAAGGAATAGTAATGTGTTAAGTACTATATGTACTATGTGCTATATGAATGAATATGCAATTATACGAGAATTATGTGTTAAATTCTTATTGTGTTTAGAATTTGTGTAAAGAAAGAGAATTAATACAAAATTTTTATTTAAATCAGATCATGCCGCCTAGACGACAGAATCGAAACCAACGAGAAGAACAGTCGGTGAGTAATGAAGGAGGTCAAGTTGACCCGATGCAAAACTTTGCAAATATGATAGCCGAAGCTATGGAAAATAGAGTTCCAGCTGCAAGAGGAAGAGCGAGGAATCAGTCAGCTGAAAGATTAGCAAATTTTAAAGACTTTAAAGCAGTGGGACCGCCTGAATTTAAAGGAACCACAGATCCGATTGAAGCCCAAACTTGGGTGAAGGAGATGGAGAAAGCATTCGTTATCGCCAGAGTAGCGGAGGAACAAAAGACGGCTTTTGCAACTTATCTAATGAAGGGAGAAGCTAATTACTGGTGGGAGACGAACCAAGCGAGAGCTGGTACAGAGGTGGTGTTGTGGACAAGATTTAAGGAACTGTTCTTTAAGAACTACTTCTCGCCGAGTATGCAATCCAGAATGGAAGTCAAGTTTCTAGAACTAAAGTAGGAGAATATGTCTGTTTCTGAATACGCTGCCAAATTCAATGAGTTGGCAAGATTTGCACCTCATCAGGTGGACACAGAGGCAAGAAAGGCGAGAAGATTTGAGAATGGATTGAAGCCGGGAATATACAACAAGATAGCAGTATTGCAGATCAACACGTTCATGGCATTAATGGAGAAAGCATTGATTGCTGAAGGAGGGAGCGAAGCTGCGTCTCGATTTCATCAAGAGAAGAAGAAGAAGACAAATAGTGGTGGAAGCAGTGGTGGAAGTAACCCTAATAAGAGAAAGTGGAGTGAGAATACCCAGTTAGGTAATAAGACTGAAGGGAATAAGAAAGGAGGAGAGCCTTGTGCGAGCTGTGGGAAGAATCATCCAGGCATTTGTCAAAAGAAGAAAGGTGTTTGCTATAATTGTGGCCAAGAGGGGCACATGTCACCCAATTGTCCCAATCTGAAGAAGATACAAGGTTGTTATGCCTATGGATCAACTGATCATCTGGTTCGAAACTATCTGAAGAGAAATACGGAGAAGGAAGTGTCAGCAAGGGACCCGGTGGTGGAACCTTGGCAATTCGAGGACCTACATAGCCAAGAAGACCAACAGCCCGTACATTCAACATGACGGCGCAGGACACTGTGGCTGCTCAGGAGGTCGCAACAGGTAATGATTTCGTTTAGAAATTTAATTACGCGAGTAAATTGAGTCAGATATTTCTGTGGACTGTTTTCTTTTATAGATTCAAGTCACAGGTTAGAATTTGAAACACAAATTAATATTGTGTTGATAAAAATGAATTGATGATACAACTTTAAAAGATTTTAGAGAATAAGAAAACGGTGATTCCGAGGACGGAATCCTTTTAAGGAGGGGTGAATGTGATAACCCGAGATTTCGAATAATCAACAATTTGCGAATAATTTTTTTTATTAATATCAATATTAATTATCAATTTTGTGACAAGTATTAGTGATGCGAATCTCGAGAAAGTCAATTTGTATATTGACTAATAAATTTTAGAGTAGAGTTGTGCTTAACAGCTTTAGAAACCCTAACCCTAATTTCTGGATAGGGATTCGATAGAAAATATAATTAAAATAATTATTTTAATGAGTTTGTGTTTGTACCGAAGAAATTTATTGATCAATGATTAATCAGATAAGGTTTGAAATTAATAAACCCTAATAAGAGATTACGAACCCTAATCTCAGGATTAGAAACTCGAACGTACCGTTGGAAACCTAATCGAAAGCCGAAAAACCCTAATTTTAAATTCGGAAATCCTAAACCCTAAATTAGAAAACCCTAATCCTAATTGGCAAGCCTAATGTGTGTATTAAACTTAAATATGATTAGAAAACCCTAATTATATTTTAGTTATATTAATTTCTATCTTTCAAACCCTAATTATAATTTAGAAAAATTATTTTTCTAATTAAAACCCTAATTCGTGGGTTGTAAACCCTAATGACTATTTTGACCCTAATTGCTAGATTCGATAATTTTAATTAGGAATATTAATCCTAATTAGCAATATTGAATTTATGATTAGGAAATATTAATATAATTATCGAATCCTAATTGTAATTTGGAATTATTAATTTTCTATATTGGAAACTGAAATTTGAAAATTTTGGAAATTAATTTGCAAACCTAAAGGGTTTAAACCCTAAACCCTAAAGGGTCCAAACCCTAAACCCAAACCCAAACCCTAAACCCTAAGGGTTTGTGCATTTATAAAGATTGCCATTAAATTCAATTTGCTAAAGACCAAAATGCCCTTTTTGGATAATTTAGTAAGCTAACTTGTAGAAATTGCCAATACTTTAGTGGGTGACCAACTTTCTTGACTTTGGGACATGAAAATCTCATCAAAACCACACATTTGTGCCAGCAACATCAGATCTAGCAACATATAAGCAATATATATATGATTCAAGAGAGAGAAAAGTCACAAAAATTGCCATTTTGCTCATTAGCTCTCACCAACTCTCACTTCTCTCTCAACCTCCGAAATTGGCTAGCATATCAGTCCCAAATTCAGTCCTTAGATCACCCAATATCATTTAGGAGGATCAAGATCAAGATTGGAGCAAGAAAGGTATAAAGCAAATTTTTATTTTTGATCCAAGTTGCTAAGAAAGATTTCGTGTTTATGTGTTTATATAAGTGTTAAAAGATGTTTTATGATGATCTATGAAGTTACATCATGGATCCATAGCATCAAAGTGTCTTAAAATTGAAGTTTTCAAAATATGTTCTTGAACATTTTCAGTGGTCTGACAAGAAATGTCAGTCGCTCTAGATCTTTCTGTGTTTACTATTTTTGTTGTTTTAAAGTTGTTACATGTAACCTGGTATGTGGTCTTTAAGCTGCAAGTGGAATCAGTACCATTTAATGTCTGTATTTCAAGTTATTCATGGTCAAAACCCGTTGACCGGGCATGACCATAACTTTCTGGGTAACCCAGAAAGCCTTTTTACCGCGTCTGACAACCTTTTGTGAGGCTCGAATCTGACAGATGTTAGGTTTTTTGATGTTGTGTTTGTAACCATGTTGTAGCTTGTATGATGGACTACAGATCTGGGTCCTTAGATCTCTTATAACCTCAACAGATCGATCGTGAAAGGTGGTCAAAGTAGACCACCCGAACTGATTTTTTCTTTTCTTTAAAACCCAGAAAAAAATAAGAACATCACTGTCTGACATACTTTGACCGTGTGTTTCATGCTGAGTTTCTGCTTTAGTAATGTACCTTGACACTAGTACTACATGTTTGAACCATCAAACCACATGAACCAAGACCAGAACATATATATAATCGAGCATCAAAGTAGGTACTCAAAACTGTCTGGGCCCAGAATACCCAGATTTTTCCTGACAGCAACTTTGGAGGCTTTGATCTCCTTGTTGTGATGTTGTTTAACCAAAGTGTTGGTTGGATATTGTAGTGCGACATTAATACTACAATATCAAAGTTTTAGATAACCCAGAACATGATCAGATTGGAATTTAAGAGTGGTCAAACGTGCACCCTTAAGCACTGCCTTGTCAGTGTTCTTGAGGCCAAGAACACCTATCGCGACAGAAAGTGTCGCTATATCCATTTAGCGACGATTTATTTATTTTCTAAATTCTGAAATTCTGAAAATTAATTAAAAATAGGAAATAAATTATAAAAATTATTAAAAATGGTTTTAAAAATCATTTTAAATTCTGAAAAATAACTTTTAATTATTTGGGACATTTTTCTTTAATAATTATAATTATTTGAATAAAAATGATATTTAATTTATTTAATTAGTGTATTAAATAAATTAGAGAAAAATGATATAATATTATGAAAAATCATTTTAAATAAGAATAATGTATTTAAAAATATTTTGAGTTATAAAATATAACTTTTGATATTTTTAGAGAATTTTTATTAATAATTTAATATGAATGGTATTAAATTTATTTAATTATTAAATTAAATAAATAAGATAAAAATGATTTTATTGATTTAAAAATCATTTTAAATAAGAATAAAGTGTTAGAAAATATTTGGAGTTATAAAATATAATTTTTAATATTTTTGGAGAATTCTCATTAATAAATTAATATTAATGATATTAGATTATTTATTTATTAAATTAAATAAATAAATTAAAAATAAGTTTATTGATTTAAAAATCATTTAAAAATGAGAAAAATATTTTAAAAATATTTTAAGTTATAATTAATGACTTTCAATATTTGGATAATAATTACATTAATATTTAAATATTAATAGTGATGATTTAAAAATAATTTTAATTACTTTAAAAATCATTTATGTAGAATATTAATGATTTAAAAATATTTTAAGTTATTAACAATAACTTTAATATTTTGACAAATATAACATTAATATTTTTTATATTATTAAATATTAATGATAATAAGATTATTTGATAATTAAATTATTTAAAAATGATTTAAGTGTTTGAAAAATTATTATAAATTATAATAATTATTTATAAATTATTAAAAGCTTCCGGAAAATATTATAAACGATATTTGATTTATCTAAAATAATATTGAAGCTTAGAGACTAAGTTTAATTGACAATCAATGTGTTAATTATCGGATAGGGTGACTAGAACACCGAGAATAGACCGAAGTCCACCCAGGCCGAACTAGTTAGACTTATTAAGTGTTTATATAGGTTATAAACACTAATGTGGCTATGCGGTAATGTGCCTAGGAGAAGTTTGACTGTAGAATATAGTGTTACGTGTTATAAATGATTGTGCTAATTGTGAGACCGACATTGTTGATTATAGGTCTTACGAACGCAGTTAGTTATATTGTGTAGCTGTAATCAACGCGAAAGGCAAGTTTTCTAACTCAACCCTGAGTTATATTCATTCAATTATTTTAATGGTTAATTATTGATAATTATACCATGTCTAGGAAATTTATTGTTGATTATTCGAAGTTAGTGCATGATTAAAATTCAAATTGAATTACTGATTCGAAAAATATATATTCGTAGAATTACTGTTGTTGGATATTTATATCTGTAGAAACTAATATTGACAGTACAGATAATTCCTGTTTATTGTCAAATTATATTGAGAAATGTCTTAGCTAATTATTCTAGCTAGACGAACATTTGTTAGAACTTGATAAATACGAGAAGAGAAATCAATTGTTATTGATAGATCGATGCCAATTGTTTTGGCTAGATCAATAAGTAGATAGAATTTAAAATCACAATATTTCGTTGTTAAATCAAAAATCTTGATTCTGAGACTGAGAAGAACAACCTTTTATATAAAGGGAACATTTTGGGTCGTATATTCTACCATTGCGCGCTGTTAAGTATTATGCATAATATAGGGCACAAGGAGTTGGTCGGCTCTAAGTACTTGTAGAGGGGTATGATTTAATCTTTATGGTTATCTGATACACCTGGGTATATCAAAGTACAATCTTTGATAGTTACTCGAGAAGAGAAGTTCTAGATCTAGTGTGATCACTCAGCATAAATCTGGAAAACATTCCACTTTGCTATTGCGTAGAATTAATTCTTGATTATTCAATAGAATATCGTAGAAACTTTGAAAGTGTTGTACTCTTTCATTATCAGATTATTACGTTGCCTAGAATATGAGAAGACTTGTTATTGAATAACAATTTGTTCAGCTATTTCAAAGTTCACCGAACTTTGGTTTCATTCTATCAAAATAGATAGTCTATTCTTATTGATTCGTATACATTTATTGTATGTCTTAACTTGCGGGGCAAACTAGTTGCTCACCCTTGCTATAAATAAAACTTTTCAGCTAGGGACGAAGTTGCAGAAGGTGCTACGAAGAAGAACAAGGGAAAAGGCATAGTTATAAATTAGTTATGATGAATAATATTATTATGTTGTATTGTAGTGTAAACCCTTTTTGTATATCTAAGGGGGTATTTTTGTAATGTTAAGGTTAGTGAACTTGGGACTTATGTATTAACAATATATGTTAATGACTTATGTAATCCTATTTATATATGAATGGATAGTTAATTGGTATTATATTATGGATCGTGAACACCAAACTCGGGGGTCAGGTAACCCGGATTTGGGGGTGTCACAGGCAACAAATACTTATTCTTAATAGTGACTTTGTTTAACTCCCTATAATCAATGCAAAGACGTATTGACCCATCCTTCTTCTTCATGAATAACACCGGCGCCCCCACGACAATACACTCGGCTGAATATACTTCTTGTCTAGCAGCTCTTGTAGTTGTAGCATCAGTTCTTTCTTCTCCACCAGAGCCATCCGGTACGGGGCCTTCGATATCGGAGCAGTCCCTAGTGCTAAATCGATAACGAACTTAATCTCTCTGTCAGGCATAAGTCCTGGCAAGTCATTCGGAAATACGTCCACAAAATCCATAACAACTGGTATCTCCTCTAGTTTCACACCCTTCTTCTAAGTATCAACTATGTAAGCTAAATATCCTATACAACCTTGTCTCAATAACTTTTTGGCTTGCATGACCGTCAGATAACTCGCTTGTCTAGGCGATTTGGTACCATAGTATACTGCAGATTGAGCGCGGGAGCGGTGTAGGAGTCTCTGGCGCATGCATGGCACGGGCGTGCCATGACCCTTTGTTGCTAGAGTGCGGCCACACAACTGCCTTATCTGCCTCTGTATTCTCTTTAGCGCAGGCGCACCATGTTTGACTGTAATGGCAGCGCGGCCGCGCTGCTGCTGCACTTTGTATTTTGCTGGCTTCTTGTTGTTGCTACTATTTGTTGCTTCCTTCTTCTTCAACTCTTTCCTTCTTCACTTTACTTCTTACTTGATCTTCCTTCTCACCTGCTCACGTCCAGCTGCTATCTATATTCTTGCTCAAGTCCATCGTGCTATGTTAATACTATCTCCATGCCATTCCATGCCTTTCCATGCCATTCCATGCCTTATGTTGCTATGGGAGTTCCAGCTATAAATACTACACAATAAACATAAAAAGCAAATAAAACATAATAAAACTACTTAAGTTGAGCATAATTCACGTGAGTTAGTTACCAATACGTAGGTATAAAACCTACTTATCAAATATCCCCAAACTTGAATTATTGTTTGCCCTCAAGTAATGCATACAGAAATAAAATAAACAATGAAACTATATGCTATCCAAACTACGCTGATGCAAATGAGTCCCAAAATTTCCAGCTAAATTAGAATTCCAATCAATTGTGTCTCAGAGAATTATCCAGATTCAAGAATAAAGTATCAATCTAAGCTACAGACATAACATCATACAATCAAATAATCTAACTCACTATAAAGATGTTGTGTGTGTGTGATGTGTTCACCAATAAGCTTGACAGAAGTAAAGACTACGCATGTTATACTGCTTAAGACAGAAAAGTGAAGATCAAATCAAGAATTATATATACTAATGAAACAAAAACTACTCCAACACATCAATACAAACTAAGGTTCAATAATGAGTTTATTCTGCTTTATTTTTACTCACGAGGGCAATTTTCGCACTTTTCCGCGGTGTTTATTGATTTCTTTTCTTTTTTCCATGACTGTGCAATGTCTCATCACATTAAGCTAACAGTGCTACCCCTTAGCGAGCTTTCAACCAACGACTCCCAGACCATAAAAGACCTTAGGGCGCTAGGTGTTGAGACACCCCTACGGGCGTACTTGCTCAAGTAACAAAGGCCCCGAAAAAAGACTAGCCACGGTAATTTTTTTTCCTATTTTTCTATTTTTCTATTCTTTTTTTTATAGCAGGCATACCCATGTGTTCTCAAAGTTTGAGTATCAATGTATTCATAGTCTAAGTCCACTTTCTATACAATTCTATCTTTAAAAATAACATTTTCTACTCAACAAGCAAAACATGTTATTCTTTTACCAACAAGCATAAATGAACACCTACGTGCTAACCGATAGCATCTAAACAACAAATTTGGACCAAATCATGTTTAACATTATAACTAAGCTCATGTTATCCACTAAATTCAAGAATCCATCAAATTTCACATTCATCATTGGCTGAATTAGAACTCCACAAAACTAGATACTTGGGATATGCAATTAGACACACAACTAAAACATATATTAATCACAAAAATGCAAAAAAAATTGCACAATTAAACTAAACACATAAACTTGCAACATATTTAAAGTAAACACATAAACATGCTAAAATTATACTATATGCAATTAACTACACGCTCTACACTACTAAACACCCAATACCCCCAAACTTATAATAATCATTGTCCCCAATGAATGAAGGTAAAGGGTTACAAGAACTCCCCTAATCATCAGCTGCACCACCCTCCTCGGGTGGTGAATCTGGCAGTGGAAAAGGCACTGTTGTCCCGAACTATGGCCACTCGAGTATGAAAAACGTAATATTTCGCATGCGGACTTAATTTGAGAACGTTAAGGATTAAAGTCTAATGAAATGGAATTGTGGAATCTTGTATGAAGTGCAAGTCCAATAAGCATTAAGGGGCAAGCCCAAGATGTAGTAATGTTTAGCCCAAGTGTTTGATAATATGAAGCCCATAGTAATTTAAAGCAAGCCCAAAAGCTTAAGCTAAACAAATTAAACCTAAGCCCAATGTAATGATCCATTGGACTAGGGTGATCCATGGGGCAACCCATGGGTGATCTTAGTGCCCAAGTGTTGTGTTGACCAAGAACTTTATGTGGTGGCCAAACATTTTGTGTAGGGAACAAGTTTACTTAGGGATTAAGTATGGAATAGTAAGGAGGTGGATGTCTTAATGACCCATTTGCCGTAACCTTAGAAGCTCTATAAATAGCAAGCTCACAATTCATTATTTGTTTGTTAATTTTCATCAAAGCTAAGCGACTTAAGTGTTAGAGAGAATAAGCACTTATAAGTCACACTTCCATTGTTAGATTTTCAAGAAGAAGAAAGCTAGTCATCAAAGGTAAATGATCTTATGATCTTATATCTTCCATCTCTACCATTGTAGGGTGATAAGAAAAATGTAACTTAATAAACATATATGCTGAGAACACATAAGAATTGGATAATCAATAGACTTAAGCCGTATAAGTCATGAATAATCAATTTGAACCTAAATAAGTTATGAACTTATGATGATAATATATGAACTTATAACATATTTACATGAATGGAGTGAGTATGTTAGTAAGATATAAGAATGATGGTTAAAGGACTTAAATCAATAATAAATCATAAGAACTGAAATCTTGTGGTTTATAGTTGTTAAGTTATAAACTTATGAAGTATAAGCCATAACTTAATATGAAAATAAGTTGTTGTAATGTGTAGGTTAAGATGTCTATTTGATGGATTGAATCCATTTGGAACAATGAACGAATCATAAGTAACGAAGTTTTGATGGAATTCACATGATTAGTCGATAATCGTTGAATTCGTGAAATTCTCAGATTAGAAGTCAAATTTTGTGTTTGAGCTCAAAAACGTTGGTTTTCGATGGAGACAAGTCTTATTTGGCATTATAGAGTTACGAACTCAAAAATGACCGAATTCTGACTTAGAACGAAGAAACGAGCGTTGAATGTTCACGAACGTTTATCGTTTCATTAAAAAATGAATCAATAGGTGAATTTTGAGCTAACGAAGTCAAAACTATAAAATTATTCCATGAACATATAGAGTATGTGATTTGTGAATTAATGGCTTTTGAACGAGCCAATTAGGACTTAAAATGATCAAATTTAGAGTTCGGGAAGTTCGTTGTGGAAAATAAAACTGTCAAGAATTTGGTGCACAGAGTTGGCACCGCAGTGCCAGCCCAAGGCAAAAAGGGGGCGCTGCAGCGACGGTGCCATACCTAAACCTACTACAGAGTCACGCCGCGGCGCGGCCAAAGGTGCTATATGTGGCGCCGTAGCGCCAAGGCCGGACTCTGGCCACTGCTAACTCACGCTGCAGCGCGGCTTAAGGAAGAAAATTTGGCGCCGTAACGCCAGCACTAGAAGGAAGGCAATAAAGAAAGCTTATAAGCAAGGAAATAAAATAATCTGATTAGTAATGAACTACAAATTAATGTAACATTGTTTAAGACATTGTTAAACCCTAAGTATGATATCTAAGGGTTAAAGATAATCAATCAAATACGAACGTAATGATAATGTAAGTTATAACGACAAGCCGGAACCAACAATAACAAATCTAATACGTAATTAGATTGAGAAGAAGGGTAAGATTCTTTAGGAACTATGTATGTTTATTCATGATCTAATGTGTTATGTGATGTTCTCATCTACTGTAGAGACTTTAAAGACTTAAAGTGCACGTGTTATAACTGTAGCAGACGCTAAAGGCAAGTATTCTAACCTTTGTTTTAGTTCAATCTGGACAAGCTTTGTGATTCATGTGTTCTTAAGCATGAACTAATGTCTGATGAAGTCATAGCCAATTCTTTCGGCCAGACTTATGATATGTTATAATCTATCAAAGTATTGTTAATGTTTTACCAAACTATGTTGGTGTGGTTTTCAAATGAAGACTGAGTATGCTAAATTGTTTTGTCGTCACAGGACAAACACGTGAGGTTGCCACAACATAAATGTACACACGTTTAATGAATGAAATGTTGATCAACATAGAGTACTATAGGCTGATCACCTAGACATGCTCGTAAGCTATGTCGAACTTACGGACTTAGTGCCGAGATGTCCTTTTTCAAAGAACTTATGAAATGCTCATGGTCTTGGACCGAAATTGATGTTTTACTGAATATTGTTATTGTAAAACATTTTGAAGGAAAAGAAGTGCTATTTTGAATTATCGATAGTACTTCGTAACTATTGTTCAGTTATTAAAGATATACAATTTCTATGTTTCAAGCATGCTATTTTACTAGAATTGTTGTACTTGTTGAGCTAGTTAGGCTCACTCTTGATTAAACCATATGAATGCAGCTAAGATCGAATTGACCGACGGATCCGGCAAGGACAAAGGGAAGGCTAAGGTGAACCCGTAGATTACCTATGTAATAGTATAGGTTTGTAATGATAATATTTGATATTATGACAAGAACAATTGTAACGATTATAAAGAACCTGGGGGAATGTTAATATTATTTTGAATATATAAGACATATTCGTTCTTTTGAGGTATTTCAATTTAATGTTTGTGTGAACTGTAACACCGTGTAGCACCATCTGTCGGGTTAGAAGATACCCGAATTTGGGGTCGTCACAGGTTGGTATCAAAGCCTCAGGTTATAAAACTTAAGGGGGGATTTAAACCTTAAGTTATAACCTTAAGAAAAGGTAAAGAAATAAAAGATGGAAATTAACCTTATAAAACAACATTATATATGTTATTTATTTTTATTCTACTGACGTGTACTAATCAAACTTATTTGTATTGTTGTAGATGTCAGGAGAAAACGGAATGTCTAGAGACGTACAGGTAGTCAGTGAAGGATCGGTTAATCAGATAGAGATTATATCGAACCCCATAGCGGCAGAGCCCAAAGTTGTAGTGGTTGAGTCCGGAGACTCAGAGAGCCTAGACCTTATGTTCGTGTTCGACGACATGCTCGAAGAAGAGGTGGAGGTAGTGTCCTTCAACCCAGTAGCTATAGCAGCAGAGATGACTCCAGGGGAGTCAATGATATCACTATTTATGTCAGTGTTGGATAGAAACATCCATTACGGTCAAAAGGTTAAGGAGCTAAAAGCAGAGCTCCAGGCTATCTTAGAGGATAAGACAGGCGTGGAGTCCATGTGGGAGTAGGAGCATGATGAGAGAGTTTTGGCTAAGGACAAGATCTATGAACTGAAACAAGAGGTCTTCAAAGCTCAGGGGGGAGCTAAAGACTAAGAAGCAGAAGATAAGGAGAATGTCCTATATTCATAGGAGTTCTCATGCGGACTTCCAGCAGTAGGTAGCTGGTTATCCCGTAGAAGCAGGGCAGATGCGGCATACTATCAGCTATGATATTATTGTCAGACTTGCCAAGGCAGATTTTGATAATGCCTTGAGGTAGATATAATCTATTAGTAGATAAAGTAGTTTAGATATGTAAATATTGTGTATCTAGTAGTGACGTAAAACCCTCTTTTGTATAAAAAAGGTAGTCTTTTGTAAATTCTAATTTTTGAAAAGTAATTGCAGAAAAGAAATGTAATCAGCTTATGCTGTGTAATGTAACTGATGTAGTATTATACTGCAATGAATCAATATAAGCCTTTTTCGGAACATATTGAGTAATGAATGTTTCAGTTATTGTTTAAATTGTGAATGATAACTAATTAATAGGAAACAGATAATAAAGAAATTTGTAACAGCAAAATGCCACCGAGAAGAGTACCACGTAATCAATGCGCTAACGTAAATTAACCGGAGGGAGGTCCGGTTAACCCCATGCAGGAGTTTGTAAATTTACTAACAGCAGCATTTAATAGAAATGGGGCTAATATCTCCATAAATCCTAGACTAGTACGAGCTACTACGTTTAAGTATTTCAAAAGCGTGGGTCCGTCGGAGTTCAAAGGAACTATGGACCCTATCGAAGCCCAAATGTGGGTAAAGGAAATTGAGAAGGCATTTGTCATAGCAAATATCGACGAGGGCCAGAAGGTTGCCTTTGTAACCTACATGATGAAGGGAGAGGCCAACTTTTGGTGGGAGGCCAATCAGGCTAGGTTCGGGATTGAGAATCTAACGTGGGTAAGGTTAAAGGAGATTTTCTTCGAGAACTACTTTCCCACGAGCATGTAGGGAAGGACGGAGATGTGGTTTCTGGACTTGAAACAAGGGGACATAACGGTTCCCCAATACGCCGCCAAGTTTAATGAATTGGCGAGGTTCACTCCACACCAAGTGGACACCGAGGTAAGGAAAGCTCGAAGGTTCGAGTAGGGCTTGAAACCCTAGCTCTATAACCGTATTTCTGTGTTTTAAAGTACTTCATTTGGGACCATTTCAGAGAAGGCGATAATCGCTAAAGGTGGTAGCGAGGCGTTCAGCCAGTACCAGAAGGATAAGAAGAATAAGGGGAAGGTGGATGGGGGAGTGAAGGTTGAAGGAGCCAGCGGGAGTGGCGAAGGGTATAAACGAAAGGTGGTTAACTCTAAGAATATCGGAATGAAGCAAGGAGACCCAAAGAGGAGGATAGAGGCTTGCAAGACCTGTGGGAAGACTCACTTAGGAGTCTGTCTCAAGGGGAAGGCCATATGCTATAATTTGTCCAAGTCCGAAGAAGAACCACAGATGCTTTATGTGTAGGTCAATTGACCACATGGCAAAGAACTAACCAAAGAAGGGGATGGACGGGAACAAGGGCGCCAGTAGCGGTAAGTTAGCTATTGGTGGTCCATCGCAACCGGGTAGTCCGATGGCCCGTACCTTGAATATGACAGTCCAAGATACGATGGCATCGGGGGACATAGTCGCATGTATTATTTCGATCAACAACCTAAATGCTTACGTGCTGTTTGACTCGGGTGCTACTTGTTCAGTTATCACATGTGATTTTACTAGACGATTGGGATTACTTCCCAAAAAGTTGCCAATACCTTTAAATACTAAGGTAGCAAATGAAGAGATAATTCATGTTGAAGATATTCATAGGAGTTGTTGTGTAGACATACGGGGTTGTAAATTATCGATAGATTTGATACCGATAAAGTTAGGAGAATTCGATGTAATTCTCAGAATGGATTGGTTGGTTAACCATGGGGTAATTATAGATTGTCAAAAGAAAAGCGTAAATATTGAAACGTTAAGACAACCTCATGTAATATTTTACGGTAATAAATCGTCGGGACGTTCGTGTTATCTTACCATGACACAAACTAGGAAACTATTAAGGAAGGGGTGTGTAGGATATCTGTGCCATGAAGTTGACACCCAGAGAGTAGGAGCTACCATGGAATAAATACCTATAGTGAGTGAATTCATGGATGTATTTCCAAGTGAGTTGACGGGTCTTCCACCGGATAGGGAGACCAAGTTCATAATAGACATTGTGCCAGGAGCGGCACCAGTTTTTAGGGCACCGTATCGTATGGCGCCAGTAGAGATGAAGGAGTTGATGGTGTAGTTGCAAGAACTGTTGGACAGGAAGTACATTCAACCGAGTGTTTCGTCGTGGGGAGCACCGTTACTGTATGTAAAGAAGAAGGACAGATTGTTAAGACTTTGTATCGACTACCGAGAGTTGAACAAGTTAACGATAAAGAATAAGTACCCATTGCCCAGGATCGATGATCTTTTTGATCAATTGAAAGGGGCAAAGTATTTTTCTAAAATAAATTTAAGGACGGGGTATCATCAGCTGAAGGATAGGAATGAGGACGTACCAAAGATAGCATCCAGAACTCGTTATGGTCATTACGAGTTTCTAGTGATGTCATTTGGGTTAATTAATGCACCAGCTGCATTCATGGATATGATGAACAAAGTGTTCAAACAATATTTGGACAAGTTCGTTGTGGTGTTTATCGATGATATTCTAGTCTATTCTAAGACGCCATAAGATCATGCTGAACACCAAAGAATAGTGTTGGAGACACTAAGGAAGGAGAAGTTGTATGCAAAGTTCACTAAGTGTGAATTTTAGCTAGAGAGAGTACAATTTTTAGGTCATGTCATTGACCATGAAGGGATATCAGTAGATCCAGCGAAGGTGGAAGCTGTGATGAATTGAGAACAATCGAAAATGCCAACTTAGGTGCGGAGTTTCCTAGGGTTAGAGGGATACTATCGGAGATTCATCCAAGATTTTTCGAAAATAGCTATTCCGTTGACTAACTTGACAAGGAAGACGGTGAAATACGCATGGATGGAGAAATGCGAGGATAGTTCTCAAGAACTGAAGAGGAGGTTAAGTGAAGCGCATGTTTTATCATTACCCGATGACACAGGAAATTTCGTAGTTTATAGCGATGCTTTGCATAGAGGACTTGGTTGCGTGCTCATGTAGCATGGCAAGGTCATTGCGTATGCATCAAGGCAGTTGAAGGATTATCAGAAATTTTACCCTACTCATGATCTGAAACTGGTCGCGGTAGTGTTTGCCTTAAAGATATGGCGACATTATCTTTACGGAGAAAAATGTGAGATATACACGGACCACAAGAGTCTAAAATATATCTTCACACAGAAGGAGTTGAATATGAGGCAGAGGAGATGGTTGGAGTTGATAAAGGATTACAACTGTGAAATCCTGTATCACCTTGGAAAAGCAAATGTAGTGGCCGACACCTTAAGTAGAAAGGGTCAGGAAAAGTTGTCTATGTTAACGGCTCAAACTAAGTTAATAACAGAGATGGCTAGGATGGAGATAGAGGTGAAGTTACCATGTGAATCGGGACAGAGACTGTTTGCTACGGAGATCTAATCTACCATCGTAGAGAGAGTCAAAGAGGTGCAGCTCAAAACTGATTAGTGTGACCAGATGAAGAAGCGGCTAACCAATGAAAAAGATATTAAGTACATTCTTGATAATAAGGGATTATTACGATTTGAAGGAAGAATTTGGGTTCCAAATGAGATGGAATTAAAGGAGCAAGTATTATAAGAGGCTCACAGTTTGAGGTACTCGATTCATCCTAGTAGCACTAAGATGTATCAAGACCTTCGATAGAGTTTTTGGTGGCCAAACATGAAGAGAGAAATAGTTGAGTATGTGACTAGGTGCTTGACCTGTCAGAAAGTTAAGGCCGAACATCAACGACCAAGTGGCTTGTTACAGTCATTGGAAATTCTGGAGTGGAAGTGGGAGCATATCACGATGGACTTGGTGGTGGGACTTCCGACTACTCAGAAGGGGTATGATGTAATAGTGGACCAGTTGACGAAGTTAGCTCACTTTTTGCCAATTCGGGTTAAGTATAACTTAGACCGGTTAGCTAAACTTTATGTTAAGGAAATTATTTCCAGACATGGAATGCCAGTTTCGATTGTGTCAAATCGTGGCCCACGATTCACGTCGAACTTTTGGAGGAGTCTGCAAGAACAGTTGGGAACGCAGTTGAAGCTGAGTACGACATATTATCCATAAACCGATGGACAGAGCGAGAGAACAATTCAGACGTTAGAAGATATGTTGAGTTCTTGCGTCATGGATTTTAAGGGTAGTTGGGATGATCGTCTACCATTAGTAGAGTTTGAGTATAACAACAGTTATCATGCAAGCATAGGCATGCCGCCTTACAAAGCCTTGTACGGGAGAAAATGCAGAACACCATTGTATTGGGATGAAGTGGGAGAACGCCGAATGCAAGGACCATAATTGGTGCAGCAAATAGCGGATGTAGTGAAGCTAATACGAATGTGATTGGTAGCAGCTCAAGACAGACAAAGGAAGTTTACAGATTTGCATCGAGTAAATAGGGAGTTCGAAGTAGGCTCGTATGTATTTCTAAAGGTATCTCCCTGGAAAGGAAAGATACGCTTTGCAAAGAAGGGAAAGTTAAGTCCCAGGTTTATATGACCTTTTGAAATATTAGAAAAAGTGGGAGGGGTAGCTTACATGGTAGCGTTACCTCCTGACCTAGAACGAAAACATAACGTGTTTCATGTATCTGTATTACGTCCCTATAAGCCTGATTACAAACACGTAATAGAGTATGAGCCGATTCATATCGAGAAGGACTTAACATATGAGGAGATGCCGATTCAAATCATCGATAGAAAAGAGCAAGTTCTACGGAACAAAGTTATACCGTCTGTAAAGGTGTTATGGAAGAACCACGATGCCGAAGAAGCAACGTGGAAACTTGAAGAAAAGTTGAAGAAGAATTACCCTCATTTTTTTATGTAATTTTTTTAAGCGAGATTCTGGGGACAGAATCCTTATAAGGGGGAGAGAGTGTAACGCCCCGAAAAATCGAACCTTTTATAAATACTTTTATAATGAATAAAATAATATTATTTATTATTATTATGTGTTAGTAAGATGAATGTCGTTCTATAACCTAGAAACGTCGGAACGTCGTAGTATTTTAACTACGTGAAGGAATTAAATTGTTTGAATTTTCAAGACGAAAATAAAAGCTTTTCGAGAAATTTTATGAAAAATACTATTCATCGATTTTTCGCTCGAGAATTATTTTTGAACTTTCGAGAAATACGTAACGTTAGAATATCGAGGTGAGATGGATTATGTAATAATAATTCAAGTATGGAAAACGAAATATTTCGCATGCGGACTTAATTTGAGAACTTTAAGGATTAAAGTCTAATGAAATGGAATTGTGGAATCTTGTATGAAGTGCAAGTCCAATAAGCATTAAGGGCCAAGCCCAAGATGTAGTAATGTTTAGCCCAAGTGTTTGATAATATGAAGCCCATAGTAATTTAAAGCAAGCCCAAAAGCTTAAGCTAAACAAATTAAACCTAAGCCCAATGTAATGATCCATTGGACTAAGGTGATCCATGGGTCAACCCATGGGTGATCTTGGTGCCCAAGTGTTGTGTTGACCAAGAACTTTATGCGGTGGCCAAGCATTTTGTGTAGGGAGCAAGTTTACTTAGGGATTAAGTATGGAATAGTAAGGAGGTTACTTAAGGAGGTGGATGTCTTACTGACCCATTTGCCCTAACCTTATAAGCTGTATAAATAGCAAGCTCACAATTCATTATTTGTTTGTTAATTTTCATCCAAGCTAAGCAACTTAAGTGTTAGAGAGAATAAGCACTTATAATTCACACTTCCATTGTTAGATTTTGAAGAAGAAGAAAGCTAGTCATCAAAGGTAAATGATCTTATGATCTTATATCTTCCATCTCTACCACTGTAGGGTGATAAGAGAAGTGTAACTTAATGAACATATATGCTAAGAACACATAAGAATTGGATAATCAATGGACTTAAGCCGTATAAGTCATGAATAAGCAATTTGAGCCTAAATAAGTTATGAACTTATGATGATCATATATGAACTTATAACATATTTACATGAATGCAGTGAGTATGTTAGTAAGATATAAGAATGATGGTTAAAGGACTTAAATCAATAATAAATCATAAGAAATGAAATCTTGTAGTTTATAGTTGTTAAGTTATAAACTTATGAATTATAAGCCATAACTTAATATGAAAATAAGTAGTTGTAATGTGTAGGTTAAGATGTCTATTTGATGGATTGAATCCATTTGGAACAATGAACGAATCATAAGTAACGAAATTTTGCCGAAATTCACATGATTGGACAATACATGGTACATAATACAAATACAATCTTTAATATATAACAAAAGAGCTGTGAGTTTTAATACAAATACTATTTTCTAGACAATACCCACTCTAAGAATAAGTCCTCATTACATTTATTGTCACACTATTTCATAAAATAGTGAGGACTACTAATACTATCATCTGGACCGTCACTCCGTTCCCGACTCGTCCCAACTATATTCTCATTTCCTGAAGAGAACAGTGAAAGAAAGGGTGAGCTCAACTAGCTCAGTAAGAAATATTATGACTAAGATAATGCAGAATAAATTATCATTAGTCTTCAACAATGTTAAACTGATAAAATACAATAGACATCAAGTTTAACTGCAGCGGAACCAGCAATCCATTAAAAAAGTCAAGTAGAGAATAAAATCTACTATCTTTTATGATTTAAAAGGTTTTTCATGACTTTTATCGCTGAGACTCAGCTTAATAAATAATCCACATCATCCCTGCACTACGGCCAAGGATATTCATTAGTATCACAACCACAAATTATCCATGCATCACAGCCAAGGATATTCATGTATTCATCAACGATCATGATCATGCCAACAACTGTCCATTAATGCACTACGGGCCAATGAGGACTTTTACCACTTCATTTGTAACATTATGGTCATGATTATACTGAATAATCCCTGGACATAATTATACCAAGTCCATTTATGCACTACAGGCCACAGATGACTTTCAACAAAATATAAACATGAGGATGATGACAATGATATAAGAATTCAATAAAGCAAGTTCAAAAATTAATTTATCCAGGAACTAGTAACGTCCAAATTGTCAACATGATACTGCTTCGTGGAGTAAAATTCAAGAATGCTCGGAAGAATATTTTTATGTAAAGATACCGGATGAAGCGCAAATATCAAGGATATTCCACTAATTTCATGGAGTATAAAAGTCAAAACTTTAACCAACTGAATATAATAAAGAATGGAATAACAAAAGAAATCACCATGCATGCGATAGACCGCACAGACAGGTTATTCCAATAGGAAAATAAATAATGGAACCAGGTCATGCGTAAACGCACCGACAGGATACTCCGACAGAATAATAAATAGTGGACCCAGGTCCGGCGTAAACGCACAGACAGGATATTCCAACAGAATAATGAATAATGGAACCAGGTCTAGCGTAAAACGCACAGACAGGATATTCCAACAGAATAATAGTAAAGACAGAACCAAGTCCAGCGTAAAACGTACAGACATGATATTCCAATAGAATAATAATAAAGACGGAATAATAGAAGAATATCACCAAGTATAGGGTACTCCGCGTATACTGGTTATTCTAGCAGAATAATAAAGAATAGAATAACAGAAGTTCTCTTCATGAATACAAAAGAAAATAATACTCCTTACGAGTACAACAAATAATATCCCTTACCGTAAAAGAAACTTGATATCGGAGTAGTGAAGTAGCAAAATACTTTTCTTCTTTCTCTCTATAGTTTCTCTCTCTAGAGTTTCAGTGAATTCGTAAGAAAATAATGAAGGAATAAACTTCTATTTATAGAAAAATGGACTGCATAGTAACTAACTCATGAACGGTCTAGATTGATTTACTTTAATTTGACGGTCCATATTTAAAACAAAATCTTTTAAATAAAATATAATATATTCTATTTATAATTTAATAAAACGAATAACTTTATAAAAGATTTCACTATGCAAATACTATGCAGGCACTATATAAATATTATGCATAATAAAATATAATATATTCTAATTATTGTCTAATAAAACAGATAACTTTATAAAAGTATTCTGCTTTATATAAAAAGATTTTACTATTAGCCTAATAAAACGAATAACTTTATAAAAGTATTCTGTTTTATATAAAAAGCTTTTCTGTTTTATTACATTAATAATACCAATAAAACAAAACTGAGTGACTTATCACGTAAGCATCAATAATTAATATCATGTGCTACTATGCAACCATGCGTATTACTGTACTTTTACTACCGAGTAGTTCAACAGTAATAATGAAAAAACTTCCGCCGTTATTTTCATAAAGTAATTTTGTCGTTTTCTCAATTCGACAATAATTCCGTTGTAGGGTCCACCAATGATTGTGTCGTCGTACGAATATTTCCTGTTAAAACGAATATTCCCCGACCAATCGAATATTATATAGCAACTTGCGTACTTTGCAAAATTTATAAATATTACCCACAACTATAACATTATATCAATTTCACTCCATAATATTTAAAAATGATATTTATAGAAAATTCATCTTTATTTATAAAAGTTGGGGTCTTACAACCTCCCTTTCTTATGAAATTTTGCCCTCAAATTAGGGTACGTACCTGGTATATCGAAGAGGTAAAGATACCTTGACTTCATTTTAGATTCTAACTCCCAGGTCATTTCCTCAACATCGTGGTTTCTCCACAAAACTTTGACTTGAGGTATAACCTTGGAGCGTAGAATATATTTCTTCTTATCTAAGATTTGAACAGGAACCTCTTCATACGTTAAATTTTCCGCTATTTCGTCCGGTTCTAACTCAATAATGTGGTTCGGGTCTTCCACATATTTACGTAACATGGATATGTAAAAAATATTATGAACACGAGACATACTTGGCGATAAAGCGAGTCTATAGGCCACAGTTCCTACTCGATCGTGGATTAAAAATGGGCCAATGAATCGAGGATTGAGCTTTCCTCCCTTTCCAAATCTCGTAACTCCTTTCCACGGAGTAACTCGTAACAACACATGATCTCCTATATCAAATTCCACGTCCTTTCGATAAAGATCAGCATAACTCTTTTGTCGATCTTGTGAGGTTTTTATACGTTGCCGAATCGTTTGAATCTTTTCCGTAGTCATGCGTACCAACTCCGGTCCCAACAACGTTGCTTCACCCACCTCATCCCAACATACTGGAGAACGACACTTTCTTCCATACAACACCTCGAATGGAGCCATGCCAATACTTGCTTGATAACTGTTGTTGTAGGAAAACTCCACCAATGGTAAGAACTTATTCCAACTTCCCTTGAAGTCAAGAACATAGAGTCTTAATAAATCTTCAAGAGTTTGAATAGTCCTCTCTGATTGTCCGTCCGTCTGGGATGATATGCTGAACTAAATCGTAAATCCGTACCCATAGCTTTTTACAAACTAACCCAAAATCGTGAAGTGAATCTTGTGTCTCGATCAGAAACTATGGATACTGGCATACCATGCAGTCTTATAACCTCGTTTATGCACATACGAGCAAAACGTTCAAGTGTATAAGTTTCTCGTATTGGTAAGAAATGAGCAGACTTGGTCAATCTATCAACAATTACCCAAATTGCATCAATGCCTTGAGAAACCTTGGGAAGACCAGTAACAAAATCCATGGTAATGTGCTCCCACTTCCATTCTGGAATTTCAAGTGGTTGTAATGGACCTTTTGGTACTTGATGCTCCGGCTTGACAAGTTGACAAGTTAGACACCTTGAGATAAACAGCGCTATCTCTCTCTTCATATTGCTCCACCAAAATGTATGACGAAGATCACGATACATTTTAGTACTCCCAGGATGGATTGAAAATGGTGTGTTGTGCGCCTCCATCATGATTTTATACTTTAAATCAGGGTCGTTAGGAACACAAAGTCTGGAGTTGACTCGAAGTATTCCTTCTTCATCGATTCTTGCTTTCGGCATAGCACCTTCTTGCACTTTCTTCCTCATACGCATCAGCTCTAGGTCTGTAGCTTGAGCAGCTTTAACTTTATCAATTAATGTTGGTTCTACTCGTATATTCGCCATCATCACATGAGTCCCTGGAGTCTTGAACTCTATCTCCATCCTTTGCAAGTCACACAAAATAGGCCTTTGCGTTGACAATATCGCACTCGTACTTGCATATGATCTTCTACTCAATGCATCAGCTACCACGTTCTCTTTTCCAGAATGGTATTGGATGGTATGATCATAATCTTTCAATAGTTCCAGCCAACGTCGTTTTCGCATGTTGAGTTCCTTTTGAGTGAAGAAATATTTGAGGCTTTTATGATCCGTCAAGATCTCCACATTCTCCCCATACAAGTAATGCCTCCAAATTGTAAGTGCGGAGATAACAGCTGCCAACTCTAGATCATGAGTAAGATAATTCCTCTCATATTCTTTGAGTTGTCTTGAGGCATGGGCAATGACTTTCCCATCTTGCATGAGAACACATCCCAACCCTTTGTCCAAAGCATCACTGTAGATGACAAATCCCTCCGAGCCAGATGGTATTGTCAGAACAGGTGCTGAAATGAGTCTCCTCTTGAGTTCTTAAAAACTCTTCTCACATTCTTCACTCCAACCGAACTTTTTATCTTTTCGAGTCAGCTGAGTTAATGGAGTAGCGATTCGAGAAAATCCTTCCACGAATCTCCGATAATAACCAGCTAAACCGAGAAAGCTACGTACTTCGGTCACTGATTTAGGTTGCTCCCAGCTTTGAATTGCTTCAATATTTGTCGGGTCAACAGATATTCCATGAATTGATACTACGTGCCCAATGAATGCTACTTTCTCAAGCCAGAACTCGCATTTCTTCAACTTGGTATAAAGCTTGTATTCACGAAGCTTTTGAAGTGTCAGCCTCAAGTGTTGGTCATGATCTTCACGGCTTTTGGAATAAATAAGGATGTCATCAATAAAGACGACCACAAAGTGATCCAAATATTCCTTGAATACTTGGTTCATCATATCCATGAAGGCAGTAGGAGCATTAGTCAATCCAAAAGACATGACTAAGAATTCATAATGCCCGTACCGAGTTCTGAAGGCAGTCTTTGGAATATCCTCAGTTCTAACCTTCAGCTGATGATATCCATAATAAAGATCGATATTTGAAAAGAATTGTGTTCCTTGCAACTGGTCAAACAGGTCATCAATACGTGGCAATGGGTACCTATTTTTGATGGTGACATAATTTAACTCTCGATAATCAATACAAAGTCACATACTCCCATCTTTCTTCTTCACGAATAGAACAGGAGCAGCCCAAGGAGAAGTACTAGGATGAATAAAGCCAATGTCTAACAATTCCTGCAGTTGGGTCTTTAACTCCTGAAGTTCAATAGGAGCCATTCGATATGGGGCTTTGGAAATGGGTTTTGTACCGGGTTCAAGGTCGATACAAAATTCAATTTCACGCTCTGGGGGTAGGCCATGAAGTTCTTCAGGGAATACGTCAGGAAATTTATTAACAATAGAAATATCATTCAAAACTGAAGTATTTTTGTTTAGATCCGTGACATGAGCTAAGAAAGCTTGACATCCATTTTTCAATAAACGAATAGCTTTATGGCTTGAGATGACAGTGATTGATTTTAATGGTTTGGTTGTTTGAATTCGCATAATAGGTTGATTAGGAATATGAAAGCTAACAACCTTACGAATATAATCAATTTTTGCATGATGAGTAGTTAACCAATCAATCCCTAGAATTACATCAAATGCAAGTATTTTCAATGAAATAAGATCGACAGGTAATGTGAGGGTACCGATTTGAACCAAACAAGACTTATAAATAGTGGATGTAATGAAGGTTTCTCCTAACGGAGTTTCCACAGATAAGTCAAAGTCTAATTTCTCCGAAGTCAAATTTAATCGTTGAGTGCAAATAGGAGAAATGAAAGAATGGGTAGAACCGGTATCAAATAAGGTATAGACTTCTCTAGAGTTTATGATAAGCTTACCCGCGATAACTTCATTTGGGTTCCTCACTTGTTGGGAAGTCATGACAACCGCTCTCCCTTGAACTACCCGGCTTTGACTCGTCTGGGGCAGTATTTGGTGTCATCACTACCGTTGGAATTAACTTTTCTATAGGACATATTCCACCCTCAATTGCTTCATCGTACTCCTGATTCATGATCTGAATCATCAATCTTCGATCCATATCGAATTGAGATTGGCCACTCTATACAGGGTAACTCAAAACTCGATGTTGGGTTCTTCCAATTGCTGTCCAAAAAGAGAAATGTATATCATCTATTTTAGCCTTTTTGGATCGGACGTCTCTTTCTATAATATCAACATGTAGTGCAGCTTTTACTCACGCATCCTTCATTCTCACTCGTTCAGTTATTTCTTCTTTCAGCTGATCCTTGATATTTGAATTCTCAGATTCCAACCTTAATATCTTACACTCTGCCAAAGCGTGATTTTGTTCGAGCATCACATATCGGGTAACACAATTTTGAATTGTTGCATCCTTTGTTCCACGGCCGCTTTCCATTCTTCAACTTGTTCTTCTAACTCATGAACACAATTTTATAATTCTAAGTTTTGATCATAAACTTCTTCTAACCAATTCTCCTCAGGTTCCTCTTCTTCCTCTTCTTTCTCACTCTCAGCTGCTACCTCTGCAACTAGCTCGGGTGCAACTATTAGTTCTTCACTTACCACGTAGATATCTCTAATTTCTTCTTCGCCTGATATTACATTATCATGGTTGGTGATTAGAGGTGTCTCCACGGTCTCATTCACTCCATTGTTGACATTTTTAGCTGTCATTTTCAAATACTGCCACAAAATAAGGATTAATTAACATGTCACATATTATCAATATACTCTGACCAACCAATTGAATAACAAATAAACTTAGTTAGGTCATACTAGCGAAAGAATTTCCCGTCTCTCCCCTCCTAGTTCTTGTCTCACATCTTAGCCAGAGATCATATCCCTAAGCTTTGATACCAACTGTGACGCCCCCAAAATAGGAATACATCACCTATTCTGAGTCGCCAATACATGGTACAGAATACAAATACAATCTTTAATATATAACAAGAGAGCTGTGAGTTTTAATACAAATACTATTTTCTAGACAATATCCACTCTAAGAATAAGTCCTCATTACATTTATTGTCACACTATTTCGTAGAATAGTGAGGGCTACTAATACTATTATCTGGACCGTCACTCCGTTCCCAACTCGTCCCAGCTATATTCTCATTTCCTAAAGAGAACAGTGAAAGAAAGGGTGAGCTCAACTAGCCCAGTAAGAAATATTACGACTAAGATAATGCAGAATAAATTATCATTAGTCTTCAACAATGTTAAACTGATAAAATATAATAGACATCAAGCTTAACTGCAGCGGAACCAGTAATCCATTAAAAGAGTCAAATAGAGAATAAAATCTACTATCTTTTATGATTTAAAAGGTTTTTCATGACTTTTATCGCTGAGACTCAGCTTAATAAATAATTCACATCATCCCTTCACTACGGCCAAGGATATTCATTAGTATCACAACCATAAATTATCCATGCATCACAGCCAAGGATATTCGTGTATTCATCAATGGTCATGATTATGCCAACAACTGTCCATCAATGCACTACGGGCCAACGATGACTTTTACCACATCATTTGTAACATTACGGTCATGATTATACCGAATAATCCCTGGACATAATCATATCAAGTCCATCTATGCACTACAGGCCACAGATGACTTTCAACAAAATATAAACATGGGATGATGACAATGATATAAGAATTCAATAAAACAAGTTCAAGAATTAATTTATCCAGGAACTAGTAATGTCTAAATGGTCATGATTATACCGAATAATCCCTGGACATAATCATATCAAGTCCATCTATGCACTACAGGCCACAGATGACTTTTAACAAAATATAAACATGGGATGATGACAATGATATAAGAATTCAATAAAACAAGTTCAAGAATTAATTTATCCAGGAACTAGTAACGTCTAAATTGTCAACATGATACTGCTTTGTGGAGTAATATTCAAGAATGCTCAGAAGAATATTTTCATGAAAAGATACTGGATGAAGCGCAAATATCAAGGTTATTCCACTATTTTCATGGAGTATAAAAGTCAAAACTTTAACCAACTGAGTATAGTGGATGTTCCACTATTTTCATACGTTCCAACTCCGGTCCCAACAATGTTGCTTCACCCACCTCATCCCAGCATACTGGAGAACGACACTTTCTTCCATACAACGCCTTGAATGGAGCCATGCCAATACTTACTTGATAACTGTTGTTGTAGGAAAAACTCCACCAATGGTAAGAACTTATCCCAACTTCCCTTGAAGTCAAGAACACAGAGTCTTAATAAATATTCAAGAGTTTGAATAGTCCTCTCTGATTTTCCGTCCGTCTAGGGATGATATGCTGAACTAAATCGTAAATTCGTGCCCATAGATTTTTGTAAACTAACCCAAAATTGTGAAGTGAATCTTGTGTCTCCATCAGAAACTATGGATACTGGCATACCATGCAGTCTTACAATCTCGTTTATGTACATACGAGCAAGATGTTCAAGTGTATAAGATTCTAGTATTGGTAAGAAATGAGCAGACTTGGTCAATTTATCAACAATGACCCAAATTGCATCAATGCCTTGAGAAACCTTGGGAAGACCAGTAACGAAATCCATGGTAATGTGCTCCCACTTCCATTCTAGAATTTTAAGTGGTTGCAATGGACCTTTTGGTACTTGATGCTCCGCTTTGACTCGTTGACAAGTTAGGCACCTTGAGATAAACAGCGCTATCTCTCTCTTCATATTGCTCCACCAAAATGTACGACGAAGATCACGATACATTTTAGTACTCCTAGGATGGATTACAAACGGTGTGTTGTGCGCCTCCATCATGATTTTATACTTTAAATTAGGGTCGTTAGGAACACAAAGTCTGGAGTTGACTCGAAGTATTCCTTCTTCATCGATTCTTGCTTCCGGCATAACACCTTCTTGCACTTTCTTCCTGATAAGCATCAGCTCCAGGTCTGTAGCTAGAGCAGCTTTAACTTTATCAATTAAAGTCGGTTCTACTCGTATATTCGCCATCATCACATGGGTCCCTGGAGTCTTTAACTCTATTTCCATCCTTTGCAAGTCACACAAAATGGGCCTTTGCGTTGACAATATCGCACTCGTACTTGCATATGATCTTCTACTCAATGCATCAGCTACCACATTCGCTTTTCCAGGATATGTTGAGTTCCTTTTGAGTGAAGAAATATTTGAGACTTTTATGATCCGTAAAGATCTCCACTTTCTCCCCATACAAGTAATGCCTCCAAGTTTTAAGTGTGAAGACAACAGCTGCCAACTCTAGATCATGTGTAGGATAATTCCTCTCATATTCTTTGACTTGTCTTGAGACATAGGCTAAGACTTTCCCATGTTGCATGAGAACACATCCCAACCCTTTGCCCGAAGCATCACTATAGATGACAAATCCCTTCGAGCCAAATGATATTGTCTAGAATTTAGTTTAAAGAATTAATTATTAATAAAATGAATTTTTATTAATACTATTTTGTGCTATGTGTTTATTAATCATTCTAGAACCTAGGATGATTATAAGTTGGGAGGATTCTAGCTACGAGCTAGACTGGACGAGTAAGAATTTTCAAGACGAAAATAAAATTTTTCCGGGAACAAAAATATTTCTGGGGAAAAAGACGAAATAGGCACTATTCATTCATTTCTGCTCGGAGATTGAGTTCGAATTTCTGAGAAACCTGTAATGATAGAATTCTAAGACGTGATGGAATATTCAATAATATTTCAGTTATGGCAAACGAAGTTTTCGTATGCGGACTTAAAACCTAAGGGTTAGAAAAAGTGAGTTTCGAGAATTTAATAATTTCATATAATAATTAGGGTTATTATGCGTGAGAAATATGAGTATGATACTAGTTATTATACGAGTATAGTACGAAAATTTTTACGACGTATAATACGAAGATTGTACGAATTATATACGAGGAGAACAAGAGGATGTGATGCGTAGAATATGATTAGTCTTAATGGACTTTGAGTTCATGGACTTTGTACAATCCAATTGGACTTGGATTTATGTCAAGCCCAACGCTTTGTGAAATCAATCCCAAGATAGGCCTAATGAGAATTAATGTTAAGGCCCAAACTAAGAAAACGAACCGCGGATCGAACCGATGGGTCACCGGATGGGTATTAACCCATGGGGCAACCCATGGGGAGACCCATGGATCATGTGGGCCGGACACTTGGCCACCAAGTAAAGTGGTTACTTGGTGGCTAAGCCATGAATAGTAAGGAGGTTTGGGGGAGAAATGACTATTTTGTCCCTAGCCTTGGTTTTCTATATAAACAAGCCTGAAGCTCATTTGTGGTTAATGAAAAATTATCCCACACTTGAGAGAGAGAGTTTGTTCGGATGAAGAGTAAGAGGAAGAGGAAAAGCTAGCCCGAGTGCATGCTTTGTCCAACGGAGGAAGATTAAAGGAGAGAGGTAATCCAAAACCTAAACCTAAGTAACTTTTCTTTAAGTTTTATATGTTTAAAATATAGCTTAATGAGAATAAGAAGTAAAAGAAGTAATGAATGATTTCATATGGCTAAAATCATGAGAAAATGAAGAAATAAGAATTAGAAGTTTAGTTTATAAATTTCTTAAGGAAGTATAAGATTCGTAATGAATTTGAACGATCCGAATGTATCATATGAATGATTCGGTGAAATTAGTAAGAAATGGTGTTCTATAACATCAAATTCCAAGAAAAAGTGAAATCGTAATCAAAATATCGATTAAAAATGAAGAACTAACGAAGAACGCAAAGAACGGGAAGAACGTTGTTGATGGACAAATTTAAAATCATCGTAGTATAATTGTTGTTGATGGACACGCATACTAAATGTATCAGTTATACTATTATAAACGTATCTAAATTATAAATATATTTTATATTATTTATTTTATTTCTTATAATAAAACTCATAATTTAAAAATCCAAAAGCCATAAGGCTTTGTTTGACCAAAAAGTCTTTAAAATAAAGACTTAATATTTTAAGCCTTGTTTTGGTTAAATCAATTTAAAACTACCTTAATTATTTTAATAAACAATTTAGTTTATAATTTATAATTATAATTACATCTTATTTATTTTGATTCCTATATCCACATTAACCAAATAAATTAATTATACAAACTGTATTTTAAATAAATATTCCACTTAAACAATTATTACAAAATTATAATTTCCTTATAATTTTATTTAATAATTTAATATACTATCTTAAATTATTAAATCAAAACAACAATATAACATCCCATGTTATAACAACTCTCTAAATTATAAATTCAATTAATTTAGAATATTATGTAATGAATTTAATTCATAAATATTTACTAATAATAATCACATCGATAAAATATTTATTTCATCCATTTTAGCAATAAACACATCAAATAAATATTTATATAATTCCATAAATATTTAAAATTATAATTTGAAATTCCGGATTGTTACATCCTTCCCTCCTTACAAGGATTCTATCCCTAGAATCACAACTCAAACAATCAAATCATCACATTCTTCCCTTCTTACAAAGATTCTGTCCCCAGAATCGAAGACACGGACTAATAAATAACTGGGGGTTATTTTTCATCATTTCAGTTTCGAGTTCCCACGTAGCATCTTCGATGATGTGGTTCCTCCATATCACCGTCACAGAAGGTATCACCTTACCCTGAGCACTTGTTCTTTTCTCTCGACTATCTGAATAGTAATTTCCTAGTAGGACACTATAACGGTTTGTACTTGATCACATGATTGTAGTCGGGCTTGGTCAATTATATCACCGAAACATGAAAAGCATTACGAATGCACTCTAATTGTAGAGGTAAGGCTACCTCAAAACCATCTTTTCAACTTCATCAATGCTTCCTATACTATAACTATTTTTTACCCAATATAGTTCATCAAACTTACCACACTTTGGAATTTCAGGAACTTGCCATAATCATATGAGTTTAGGAACTTATCCTAGTTAGACCATAGGCGTCCATTCGCTGAGGGTTCAAAACATACCATGTGATTATGAGTCACGAACTTACCATATGCTTTAGTTTTAAGAACCGAACCTAATCTTAGTATCATCTAACTTAATCTTAAAAACCTCTAACTATCAAATATACACATGAGAAAAGAATCACCTTTCCACCACATATACATTGATAGCGCGATACTAATATTCCAATGATTATTATATGCGCAAAACCTCTACCCATACAAAGGTTTGTACGACTTAGTCATCATATGAGTCCTCAGTTGA
Organism: Panax notoginseng; assembly: GCA_016801055.1. NCBI lineage: Eukaryota > Viridiplantae > Streptophyta > Magnoliopsida > Apiales > Araliaceae > Panax > Panax notoginseng. The sequence continues at coordinate 6,426,155 of CM029012.1, forward strand.
AAATCCACCTAACATTACCTTACTCTTAAATTATTTTTAACTTGCCCATAACTTGCAAAATTATATGACATACTTATTTCTAATTGCGTTCCACACGTTCCTGCAAACTTTTCTGAAAATTTGATGTAAATCGTGAATCTCGGTTCGACACAATTGACATTGAAACACCGTGCCTTGAAATAATTTTTTTAACATAACTTCGCACACTGCTCGATATGTAATATGCTAACTTTGGCATACCAAAAATCTATCATCATATCTTGACACCAATAGTAATATGGAAGACAATATATAATTTCGTGCTCCCTAGTTGACTCAACATATAAATTTCTTCCATCCACTTTCAACTACTCTTCAGTATCGATTTTGAATTTGACACCCTCATCTTGGAGTTACTCTTCCTTTACTCTGTCTAGCAAAGTTATACGGTTTTCCACCTGAAAAGCTTCTCCTCTGTTTTTTTATATCTTACCTCCTACCACAACCTAGTCATTTCCATTATGAACCCAGTTTGCACAGTTAATAAAAAAAATAACTCATACCCTTTTCTTAAGACGTCGGCAACCATAATCATTTAGGATTTTGCATTCACAATCCTTGATCAACTCCAACTATCACTTTAACACATGCTTAAATACCCCTATATATAAGAATATGCTTTAGACATTTATGGTCTTTTTATATCTCACACTATTTTCCAAAAATAACACCTCTAAATCCTCAGAGCAACCACTAATACCTCTACTCTGAATCGTGAGTCGGATATCCTTTCACATAAATTTTTTTTTAACTAACGCGATGCATATAAAATTACCCTGTCGTTCCGCCAAAACACACAGCCGCATATATTATATGATGCGTCGCTATACAACACAAAATTTCTTGTATTATCTAGGTGCCATACTAAATTCTTCTCCAATTCGTGAAAATTCACTCTATAATTTTCTGCCCATATAAATTTCACCAATTTTCTCGTTAAGTTAGCTAACGAAGTGACTATCTTGATCTTCACACATCCCACACAATATTTTTCTAAATAAATTCTTGATTTACAACATCGATAGATAACTCTACCGTATAGATGTCTTTCAACTAAAAGAACAAAATATTACCTTTGACTTCCTCAGAGTCTTAAGGTTTATGCACTTTCTTTGACAATGACTTATCACCACATGGTTCCACAACCTCAAAGTTTCATAAATCAAATCAAAAATAATTCCATTGACATCACTTGGCCTTTCATACCAATACAGCAATTCTACACATCAACTTAAAAGGAATCATTATTCACACTTTCTATATTTAGGGAATAGTCTAACTCTTCCCGAAGCGTATCTAGTTTCTAAACAAATTAGTTAGGCATAAATTAACAAGTGGCAGTTAAATTAAATAACACGCAGCTGTATAGATAACTGATCGGAACCATACCTTGTATTGCGTCCTGGATCGTCATGTTGGATGATTATTCAGTTGGTCGAATCGGCGGAGCTGACTCTACAATAACCAGCTTACCACTGCCCCCCTTGCTTCCACTTGCTTTTCATGCCGCTTTCTTTGGGCACCCTCGAGCTAAGTGCTCCTTTGATCCACACGTGAAGCACACCCTTTTTCCCTTCAAACAAACACCTGCATGTTTCTTTCCACAGTTGCTACACGCCTCCACCTTCTTCTTTTAATTCCTTTGCTGATTTTCAGCGTTATTATTATTTTCCCACTTTCTTTTTCGAGCGTTACCGGTATGACTACCATCCACCTTATCATCTTCACTCTTCTTTCCCTTCTGCACTTGATTGTATGCCAGCGTATTAATTTCCCCGTCTACATCAATCGTTCTCTCCAACCTTGTTGTAAACGAATTTGGTTGGAACATCGAGATTTGATTATATAGCCAGAAATTCAGTTGATTTTCCAGTGCTCCCACCAGAAAATTCACCAATTGTGGCACTGGATTTGCGTTAGCTTCCCTATTATATGCATATTCCTTGGGGCTCTGTTGACGATGTTGTTTTCTTCTAGGCGGCATCTTACTGTTTAAAACTTGCACCATTAGATCATCGTTCATTCACGCACTAAAATTTTCAAACTTATCTCAACCACTTATAGATAACACATAATATATCTTAATAAATGATAATACTTTATTCATTTATTATACAACGCATAACAAAATAGCCTCGCTGCTATTTATATTATTTATCCTGTAACAATAAAATTTTAGGATTACTTCATCATATCGCACTATTTATTTCAAAAGTTAGGATTAACATCTTATTAATTTTCATCGTGATTTATAAATAATCTTAATGTTTTTCTTGCAATCTACAAGAACATTCCACATTGTACAACCTCATTGCGCTCTTACTCCATGATATGAATCATTGACGATCCATCACATACCAAAGATAAATCTCAACCTATACAGAAAATAGAATACTAAATTCTAAGTTCCATCATTCGCTTGGCCTTCTCCAACTTGTCTTCAACATGATCTATGCGTTTAGAAGCCTTCACCCATGCGTCTTCAGCTCTCGCACACTTTGCTGGAATTTTTTTTCCCAGTCATTCCTGCGCGATCTCATTCCTTGCTAATAATTATCCTCTTTAATATTCTGACTGAGCTAATACCCACTCTACATCTACAAATTCTGCAGTAAGGTTTCGAGTCGCGACATCTTCTTGCGCTATCGTGGCTTGGTGCTTTACAGCTAGACCTTCTAATTTCTCGACCTTCTTTTATAACTCAATGTTATTACCATACACTTCATTTGAGGAGTCCCCCTCCTCGTACTTATCCTTCACCTTGTTCACCTCAAATTTATTCTCTCGTTCAAACTCAAGCCTATACCCAAGGTCTACAACAGAAATCAACAGGTATGGCTTTCCCAATACTAACCATACTCAGACTATACAAACTTCTCAGGCTCTTAATCCTTATCATCCTTCGTCAGTCATTTTGACAACAAAGTTTTAACAACCCCACAACTTGATATGTATAACACTCGCTACTCCTAAGTACTCGCGGCACAAAAGTCATTAACACATAAGCACATAAAGTCTTTAATCATTTTATCTTCAATGAATTTCCCTCAATTCATTCCTTGGAACTCGATAAGAGTTTATCACCTCTATATTTTTGATCTCGTAGAAGGTTATAGCCTAAGATTTCCCCACCTAAGGTTCATAATCTAAAGCTTTGATACCAACTTGTGACACTCCCAAATCTGGGTACCTCAATTCCACAAATTTGGTGTTCACTGTCTAATTAAATCATAACTAACTACCCATAAACAAAGAATAAAATTAAACTCAAAAGTTTAAACAATCAATCATCCATTAAAGGGTTACATAATCTAAAATAAATCCCAGGTCATCTAACATTTATTACAATCATCAGCGGAAAATTAAAACATGATCATAATTAAATCTATTACATAAGCTTCATAAATAAAAGGTAAACTAAACGTCGTCTAATCAAGCATCGTGCCCTTGCCCTTGCTTGTAGAAAACTCTTCAAACTTCTTAACTTCATCTGCATTATTTTGTGCAAGAGTGAGCAAACAATTGTCCACAAGAAGGATAATATACAATAATGGATAATGAATGACAATTACCTGATCTTTCAATGGTAAAGTATTCTTACCGGAACAATAAACTTTAATTCAACAGCTATGAGTTCAAAGGAATAATGGACATTTAAGTTAACAATAGATATCAACAACAAAGAATACACTGAGGGTCACAAGACCACGAACTCTATTCTAGGTTTTCAAGTATTTGTACTTTAACCTTTAACAGTCTAAAAGGCTATAATCATCATCTATGTCATAGGTTAACAGGTGTTTCTATTGTAACCTTTAACAGTCTAAATGACTATATGGATCATCATCCCGTACTCCAGGTGATCAGCCCTTTGTACTATGTATTGCGCAAACATTTTAACGCTATTGCGTAGCTCTAAAATAATCCCCTGATATAGGGTTGTTCATCTCAGCTTAGATTATCAGGTTCCGAACCAAAGAAAGTTTGGTTGGGAATTAACTTCAAAGGAAAACTAGATCTTTAGAACGCTCATCAACCAAGTACTGGTTGAATCAGATAGGGACCAATAACTATTCAAGAGTTTGAGTATAATATTTTCATGAACAAGGTTTGTCGATAAATCAATAAGAGCTAGAGTATTAACGACTTCTAAATTGAACAAGTGTCATCATCGACAACATTCTTACAAAATTGTGTGGGTACATAAGCAAACCAAAGGAAGTTTGGTTTGGATTGACTTCAAGTGTAATTTAGAGTTTAGAACATTCATCAACTAAGGATTAGTTGCATTGGTAAAGAATCGATAGGCAAATTAGAGTTCGGTACAATAATGTAAGATAGTACAATGACATTGGAGAATGAAGATCAAACAACAGTTATTAGTAGCTGAATAAACACATTTCTTACAACAAAATTACATACTTTGAATAACCAAAGTAATTTCGTTTGGAATAAAGAACTAAAGATTAATTAACTTGCTCAACAGAAAATAAGGGTTAAAGAACTTGTATAACAATAAATTGCTCAACAAGATATTAGAGATAGCGAACTTGCATAAGTATAACATGACAGTGAAAAGTAACCTTGCTGAATAATAAAGTAGCAAAGGTTAGGGAACTTGCTCAATCATAAGAATAAAGTTACACAATGTAATAATAGAACTAGCTCAACGAAAGTGTAGAGTTAGAAAACTTGCCTCGAGCGTATGCTATAATATTAAAACTCACGTACTCCAATGTCCTACACATACCATTAGGATTATCACATCAATTAGCTGCAGACATTAACCTCATAGATTCACAATACCTATTAGATATACCGACATACCATAACATATACATTCCTAATTAAACTTGTTATTTCAATATAAGTCTTACATTACCATTTACATTTCAGAATTTCCAGGTGTTAACCTCACAACATTTATATAACATTCATTGTATAAGCTAAATTATAACATAAGTCGTTCGTAACTTACTAATCATTTTTACAAAGTTGAAATTATCATTGACATGACAGGATTCTATTTTAAACTCCTAACTACATGATTGTCACATTAACAAAACCTTAGATCAAGTTATAGTGGTATCCCAAGTTTGCAGCAGTAGCAGAAGCCATTGTCTCATATCAGTGTATGGCACAGCTGCGCTATACATAAGTCTGGGACCGGTGCAGCTGCGCCGTTTTTGGCCTTGGCACCGGCGCAGCTGCGCCGTGCACAGACAGAACCAGAGACAGCAGTGAACAGTAGCCGACTTTAGCCCAACTAACACGAATTTCACCCATAAAACAGTGAATTTAACACAAACAATTGATATAAAACTATTACAAACATGTTTCCTCACATATTCCTCAATATAGAACAATTTAACAACCATTTTAACTAATTTAATTCCTCAAATTCCATGTTTTCATACAAAAACACCATTTTTGACATTCTTTACAAAAATCATCACTGTGATTATAATTTTACATTGAATCACTTCGTTCAAACTACGTTCTCTTCGTTTCTTAATGAACTAGCATAAACAAGACTCAATTTACAGTTTAACATACTAATTGACCACCATAATTTGTACTTTCACAAGCCATATGAAAAATATATATTGTGATTACTTTTCATTCCTTTAAACCGAAATTAGTATACCAATTCATGCCTAACTACATACTCTAACACCATAATTATATGCAATCACCATAAACAGGTTATATAACAACAATTTACAAAAATTGGAATTAACAGAATATAAGAATTTTGCCGTGAAACACATATACATGTGTGTGTGTGTGTGTGTGTGTGTGTGTGTGTGTATATATATATATATATATATATATATATATATATATATATATATATATTATCAAGGTTATGAATAATACCTTCACTTAGCTTGAACAACCTTGCTAAACACATAATTTTACTTTGGAAAACTCAAGATTTCTCTCCCAACTCCCTCTCAATTCTTTGTATTCTCTCTTTGAACTTCTCACTTTTCTCCTCTTAGGCTTAAGCCAAAACAGAACTGATAAAGTAATCAATATAGCCTTAACACGCCTACTAAATGTATCAGTTATACTATTATAAACGTATCTAAATTATAAATATATTTTATATTATTTATTTTATTTCTTATAATAAAACTCATAATTTAAAAGTCCAAAAGCCATAAGGCTTTGTTTGGCCAAAAAGTTTTTTAAATAAAGACTTAATATTTTAATCCTTGTTTTGGTTAAATCAATTTAAAACTACCTTAATTATTTTAATAAACAATTTAGTTTTTATAATTTATAGTTATAATTACATCTTATTTATTTTGATTCCTATATCCACATTAACCAAATAAATTAATTATACAAACTATATTTTAAATAAATATTCCACTTAAACAATTATCACAAAATTATAATTTCCTTATAATTTTATTTAATAATTTAATATACTATTTTAAATTATTAAATCAAAACAACAATATAACATCTCATGTTATAACAACTCTCTCAATTGTAAATTCAATTAATTTAGAATATTATGTAATAAATTTAATTCATAAATATTTACTAATAATAACCACAACAATAAAATATTTATTTCATCCATTTTAATAATAAACACATCAAATAAATATTTATATAATTCCATAAATATTTAAAATTATAATTTAAAATTCTGGATTGTTACAGTTATAATGAAATGTAAGCGTTAAACACTTTAGCCGACGTGAGGATTGAGTGTACGCGAATATTGAACGGGTAAAACCTAGACTCCGTATATGATTTGACCGTAAGACAATGAAGAGTAAGGTAAAGTAAAATGCTTAACGCTATGAATGCGTAGAATTAATATTGGATTATCGTAAGAGTAAGACATCTTCGTATGTCGTAATACCGTAAGACGATAAAGAAAGTTAGTCGCGTAAGCTTAGATTACAAGAACGCAAACCATAAGAAGTAAAGTTAAGTAAACCAATGCGCAAGTCAAGTATATGACTAATTGGTGTACGTGTTATTTCCTTATGTATTATCTAGGGATTGGAATGAGCAGTTCAGCGTAATCTGTAGCTATACGTAAGGAAAGTTTCCTAACTTCATTCATATTACATGAATGCTAGTTTCTTAAAATTCTCAGATGTTGAACTTGAGAAATCTTTTCTATGTGCATATGTGCTATATATGTACAAGGTGGTAGTATGTATGAGGCCTTATGCCATAATTTGAACACTTCAGTGTTTTTATGAGATGAATTGTTCTGTGATTGAACTGTTCAATACAAGTATGTTCTGTTATACATGAATCGTTATTGTTAAGTCTGTGCTAATAATTCTAGCCAGACAGGATATGTATGGAAAAAGGTAGAAGAATGAAAGAAATTCAAAGAGTATGTGATGAATGTTTTAAAATGATAGAAATCGAGATTATTCCTATTATTCGAGCTGCTTTATAACCTTTATTCGGTTATTGAAGTCTTAAAAGAATGTTTAAATTCTTGAAGTTGTTTGTTCAACTGCTATGACTTGCTGGGCAATTGAATGCTCACACTTGCTTTAAATAAAAATATTTTCAGCGAATGATGTTAGAAAGAACTTAAGGATCCCATAAAGATCAAGTTGATTGGTATTCAGACGAAGTGACATTCAGTACGTGAATGTGTGTGAAGATCAAGCAAAGACTTGTAATGTAGAATAGTTTAATTGAACTATAGATTAGTTTAACGAAGTGTTATGTATCCTTGGTGGTGGATAAAAGTCACTCTTGTACGATGTAAAGAATAATGTACTTATCATTATTTGTAATGAACGAGGTTATAAGGTAATAGAACCTGGGATTTGAGAATGTATGTTGTTATATTTAACTATATAATGATGTATGTTTGGTAAGAAATGGGACCGTGACGTACAGAATCCGGGTGTGAAAATAGACCAGATTTTGGGGCGTTACAGAGTGGTATCAAAGCTGATAGGTTATAAATCTTAGGTATGCGTACCTAAGACTATAATCGTAGAGAGGATGATAAGAAAATCGTTGAGTTAAACGATTAAGGAAGAAGATCACCACGTGATCATAGTAAATCGTAATAACAGTTGCTCTGTTAAACGATGGATGATTTATAACTAATATTATAGATGAATGGTACTGCGAAGTAAGTACTGGAAGAAGAACTCAGATTGAGTTATAAAGGTTAGCATACGAATTAAAGAAAATTCGTATTAAGTAAAGAGAAAGTAAGAAGTTTTAGGATTTCAATTGAGAACTCATATCAGCAGCTGAGTTTTATGATTCCTTGTATGGGCGGGGAATTTGTATGTGGTTTTAGAACCACTTAGCTTCTTATTCAATATAGTTGTTAAGTTGAAAAATTCTTTGTATGGGCGAAGAATTGTCCTTGGTGTAACAACCGCTTAGCTTCCTATATCGATTAGTAGCTAAGTTGACCAATTCTCTGTATGGGCAGGGAATTGTGTTTGGTTTGACAATCACTTTGCTTCTGGTAGTGATAATAATTGGAATAGTATGTCGCGCTATCAATATGTATATAGTGAGAAGGTGAATCTTTTCTCATGTATATGTGTGATCAGTAGAGAATGTTAAGATAGGTGCGAGTTCTTGAAACTCATACTTATAAAAAGTTTGTGACTCATAGTTATATGTTGTGAAACCCCTAAATCCTGGTACTTCATTTCCTCAAGATTTGGTGTTCACGTGATCAAAACATTCATTTATAACTACCCAATCATAATAAAATTGAATAATAAACCTGCCCATACAGGATTACATCTTAGAATTTAATATCAAGCATGCGTAACAAATAATAATTTGAACGATAAACTGATTAAACAGAATAAAGGTACTTGCATGCTAATATAACAAGTTTAGAGTTAGGAAAAACTTGCATAATCATAATAACTATCTAGACGAAAGTGTGGAGATGGGAAGCTTGTATCATCATGAATAACTAGATACAATCAAGTTGCTTAATGAAAATACTTTACTCAACAAAGTATAGAATGATGAAATTGGCATCACGACGATTTAGAATGAGAAAAGCTTTCTCAACTATTAACAAAGTAGAGTTAAAGAACTTGCCTTGCACGTAGATTAAACCGTTAATATCCAAATCACAATATCCTATATACATATGTTAACATGACACGATTAGTCATAATCAACACTACATCACGTATGGTTTAAATATCTAACCATGTAATCAAATTATATTCCTAAACGATAATAAACTCGCTAGGTATTAACACCATGTTCGTTCAACATATTACAATACTATAATAACAGGATTATTTGGTCATATAGCATTACAACTAAAAATTTCAGACTTCTGTGTCGGACAAAAGCCCGTCCTAAACCTTCTGTTAAGTGGCGCCGCGGCGCCGCGGCACCACAGTTTGAACTGTGGGCCGCGCTGCAGCGCTGAGGTGGCGCTTCGGCGCGAGAAACATATATGACTTCGGTGCTGCAGCGTGAAGTCTGGCTGGGGCGCGATTTTTGGCGCTAAGGCGCGAGATTTGTCGCTGGAGCGTGGATTTTGACGCTGGGGCGCCAATACTCACAGAACCAAATCAGAAAAACAGAGCAAAGCTATTGTCTAACATTTTAACAGTAATTGACACCCATTAACTTGTATAACTTCACGTAAATTATACATAAAAGTTATGAAGCATTCGTGTACAAATTTTACACAACTAAACAACAATATCAGAGAACTAATTCTTTGAAAACACTTGTTTTCTTTGAAACCAAAATTTTAAAACTCCATTGTCGATATCTAAAATATAGTGAACGTAAATCCAGAATTATAACCAACTTAATACTTTTAGAATACTAGCATACCAACATATAGTCCAATTAACATATACAAAGTTCAATTAGCGTATTAGTTCACAATTTGCATAATCACATACCAATTTTGTTATTTTGTAAAACATACGTTCATACATGTTTTTCACTGTAAAACAAATTTTCCTTTTTCTTATATACGTAATCTAGCATACAATCGCATATATACATATGCTAATATAACAATTACAGTTACACGTACACGTAAAATATCACATGAAATTGTAAAAACATAGTTCTACAGAAACTTTGATAAAAACTTTATACCCAATGATATTCAAGAAAACAGAGAATATCAAGTTCATAGGAAAATGGCTTAAACATATCTACGTACATATATTAAGGTTAGAGAAACATACCTTTTTGTTTGCTTAAGAATCTTTTTTAACAGACTTGCTTTGAAAATCACATTTTCTCTCCAACTCTCTCAAAACTCTGCACTTTTCTCTCTAAAAACCTTTTTCTGAACTTGTTCTTAGACTTAAGCCATATACAATATACGTAACATAAAATAACACCAACATACGAGTTTTAAAAATGTATAAAACCGACGCCACACTTATTACCCTAATAATATATCAGTTACCAAATATATATATATATATATATATATATATATATATATATATATATATATATATATATATATATATTATTTAACTAATAATTTAAATTCAAAAGAAATCCAAAAGTCATAAGGCTTTGTTTGTCAAACCATTTACAAAATAAAGGATTAATATACTTAAACCTTGTTTGGCAAAACTAAATTAAAATTACTTTAATTTATTTCAATAACTTTTTATAACATAGCTATTTGTCACACTTTATTTAATAACAATTTATTAAATAATTCACTTAATCACATAACTTAATCCACACAACACATTAATTATTTAACAAATAAATAATTAACTAAATCAAATCAATCAAATTGAATAATTATTTATCCAATAATAAACACATCCAATAAATATTTATATAAATCAATAATATTTATAACTTACATTTAAAAAAAATCTGGAATGTTACATCATTCCCCTCTTATAAGGATTTTATCCCCAGAATCACAACTCAAACAACACATTCGCTACATTCTTCCCTATTTACAAAGATTCTGTCCCCAGAATCGAAGACACAGATTAAACAAATAACTCAGGGTACTCTTTCATCATTTTCTCTTCGAGTTCCCACGTAGCTTCTTCGGCATTATGGTTCCTCCATATCACCTCAACAGAAGATATCACTTTATTCCTGAGCACTTGTTCTTTCCTGTCGACTATCTGGATAGGAATCTCTTCATAAGACAAATCTTTCTCGAACTGCAACGGTTCGTACTCGATCACGTGTTTGTAATCGGGATTGCACGGTCGTAACACCGAAATATGAAAAATATTGTGAATATTTTCCAACTCTGGAGGTAGAGCTACCTCGTAAGCTACCTCTCCAACTCTTCGCAGCACTTCGAAGGGTCCAATAAACCTCGGGCTGAGCTTTCCTTTCTTACCAAAATGAATTTTCCCCTTCCAAAGAGAAACTTTGAGGAATACGAAAGTTCCTACGTCGAATGCAAGATCTTGTCTGTGTTGATTAGCATACTTCTTCTGTCGGTCTTGAGCTGCTACCAATCTTGTCCTGATGAGTTTGATAACCTCAGCAGTTTGTTGTACTAGTTCTGGTCCTAGCAGTTGACGTTCACCGACTTCATCCCAACACAGTGGAGTTCTGCACTTTCTGCCATATAATGCTTCGTAAGGCGGCATGCCAATGCTCGCGTGATAACTATTATTGTAGGCTAATTCTACCAATGGTAAATGTTCTTCCCAGCTTCCTTTGAAATCCATGACGCATGCTCTCAGCATATCTTCCAATGTCTGGATCGTTCGTTTGCTTTGGCCATCTGTTTATGGATGATAAGTCCTACTCATTAGTAACTGAGTTCCCATGCTTTCTTGTAGTCTCTTCCAAAAATTTGAAGTGAATCACAGGTCTCTATCTGACACAATTGACACTGGCACTCCATGTCTCGAAACGATCTCTTTGACGTACAATCTTGCCAACTGCTCAAGATTGAACCTAATCTTTATTGGTAAAAAGTGCGCTGATTTCGTCAGTCTGTCCACTATCACCCAAATTGCATTGCATCCTCTCTGAGTAGTTGGAAGACCCACCACAAAATCCATCGTGATGTGCTCCCACTTCCATTCCAGTATTTCCAACGGGTGAAGTAATCCGCTGGGTCTTTGATGTTCGGATTTTACTCTTTGACATGTCATACATTTCGCCACGCATTTTGCATCATCCCTTTTCATATTCAACAACCAAAAATGTCGGCGTAAATCTTTATACATCTTCGTGCTTCCTGGATGAATCGAATATCTTGAGCTATGAGCTTCGGTTAATATTTTAACTTTCAGCTCTGGTGTTGCTGGGACCCAGATTCTTCCCTCGTACCATAGTAATCATTCGGTATCGATCTTGTATTTCGAATCGCTACCATTAACCATAATCTCTTTTATCTTCCCACATTCTTCATCTTGTAACTGAGCGTTCTTCATCATTTCCAATAAAGTTGGACCGGCTTCTAACTGGAATAGTCGTTCGTCGGATTCCTGTGGAAATTTGATTTCCAGCTCTAGCTTTGTCATTGCTAAAATGAGCTCCTCCTGAGTTGTTATCAGCATCAACTTCTCCCGACCTTTCCTGCTTAAAGCATCTGCAACCACATTCGCTTTGCCTGGATGATAAAAGGTCTCACAATCATAATCTTTTATCAATTCCATCCACCTTCTCTGACTCATGTTCAGATCCTTCTGAGTGAAAATATACTTCAGACTTTTGTGGTCTGTGTAAATCTCACATTTCTCTTCATACAGATAGTGTCTCCATATCTTGAGAGCAAATACTACTGCAGCCAATTCTAAATCATGAGTCGGATAACCTTTCTCATAATCCTTCAGTTGTCTTGATGCATAAGCAATAACTTTGCCATTCTGCATAAGAATACAACCCAATCCTTTGTGCGAGGCATCACTATACACCACAAAATTTCCTGTATTATCCGGCAGGGTTAACACAGGTGCCACACTTAGCTTCTTCTTCAAATCTTGGAAGCTCTCTTCACATTTCTCTGTCCAAATAAATTTCACAGCTTTTCGTGTCAAATTTGTTAACGGTGTGGCTATCTTGGGAAAATCTTGAATGAATCTTCTATAATAACCAGTCAGTCCCAAGAAACTCCTCACCTCCGAAGGTGTCCTTGGTTGTTCCCAATTTATTATCGCTTCCACTTTCGATGGATCCACTGAAATCCCATCTTTGTTAATCACATGTCCTAAAAATTGTACCTGATCAAGCCAAAATTTGTATTTAGAGAATTTCGCGTACAACTTTTCCTTATTAGTGTCTCCAATGTTAAATGTAAATGTTCCACGTGCTCTTCTTGAGTTTTGGAATACACCAGAATGTCGTCTATAAATACCACTACGAACTTGTATAAGAATGGTTTAAATACCATGTTCATAAAATCCATGAACGCAGCAGGGGCATTTGTTAAACTAGAAGACATCACCAGAAACTCGTAATGTCCATACCGAGTTCTGAATGCCGTTCTAGGTATATCCCCCTTCCTTACCTTTAATTGGTGATACCCACTTCTCAAATCTATTTTCGAGAAGTATTTAGCACCCTTCAACTGATCAAACAAGTCATCTATTCTAGGCAACGGATACCTATTCTTAATAGTGACCTTGTTTAACTCCCTATAATCAATGCAAAGACGCATTGATCCGTCCTTCTTCTTCACGAATAATACTGGCGCTCCCCACAGTGATACACTTGGTTGAATATATTTCTTGTCCAGGAGCTCTTACAATTGCACCATCAGTTCCTTCATTTCTACCGGAGCCATTCTGTACGGGGCCTTCGATATCGGTGCAGTTCCTGGCGCTAAGTCAATTACGAACTCAATCTCTCTGTCAGGCAGAAGTCCAGGTAAATCATCTGGAAACATATCTACGAATTCCATAACCACTGGTATTTCTTCCAGTTTCACACCCTTCCTATGAGTATCGACTATGTAAGCTAAATAACCCACACAGCCTTTACTTAACAACTTCTTGGCTTGCATAATCGTCAGACATTTCATTTGTCTAGGCGACTTGCTATCATAGAATACTACCTTTGATGGAGTCATAAGGTTTACACACTTCTTGTGGCAATCAATTACTGCTCCATTTTTGAACAGCCAATCCATTCCCAAAATAACATCAAATTCCCCAAGTCTAATCGGAATTAAATCTACTATCAGGATATTCCCTTTAATGTTTATCCTACATTTCTTGTATACGAACCTAACAAGAATCACTTCTCAATTTCTATGTTCAAAGGGAAATTCAGTTCTTCTCTAGGCAATTCTAACCTCTTAGCAAATTCATCAGATATAAACGAGCAAGTAGCACCCGGATCAAATAATACATAAGCATTAATATCCTTGATTGGGATAATACCTGACACCACATCTTTTGATTGCACAGCATCTTGCACAGTCATGTTGAAAGTTCTGGTTGTGGGTTTGTTTGATGATGTAGGTCCAGCAATGGCCCATGTTCCTCCACTGCTACCTCCCTTGTTTCTTGTTGTTTCTCCAACCTTCTTCTGAGGGCATTCACGAGCAAAGTGATCCTTGGATCCGAACGTGAAACAGACATTCTTCTTGGTTTGGGTGCAATTTGGGGCCATGTGACCTTCCTGGCCACAGTTAAAACATGCATGTTTCCCCATCAAACACACCCCCTTATGAAACCTCCAGCATGTGACACATGCTTCAAACTTCCAAAATTGCTTATTACCCTGCTGGTTTCCAGTACCCTCGTTTCCATTCCACTTCCTCTTCAAATTGTTGTTGTTGTTGTTGTTGTTGTTGTTGTTGTTGTTGCCATTTCTATTGCCTCCGCTACCATTCTTCACTTCCCCCTCAATCTTCTTCTTCTTTTGTTCTTGATTGAATTTTGTCACTGCCTCGCCTCCACCTTCAGCGAGTACTGCCTTCTCCATCACTGCTACAAATGTCTTCAACTAGAATAGGGAAACCCTACTATATAGCCAGGGCTTCAGTCCCTGTTCAAATCTCTTAACCTTACACTCGTCTGTGCTGACCTGATATGGCGCAAACCTCACCAATTCGTTGAATTTCGCGGCATACTCAGATACCGTCATCGTTCCCTGCTTCAATTCCAAAAACTGAACCTCTAACTGATTCTTCGAACTCTCTAGGAAATATGTCTCAAAGAATAACTCTTTGAACCTATCCCAGGTCATCACTCCTGGTCCTTCCTGGGTTTTATTGGTCTGCCACTAATAACTAGCTTCTGCTTTCAACATGAACGTTGCAAAAGCAGTCTTCTGCTCATTCCCTACCCTAGCGACTTTAAATACTTTCTCTATTTCCATAATCCAGGTCTGTGCCTCGACTGGATTCATGGACCCACAGAATTCAGGTGGTCCAACCGCCTTAAACTCCCTAAACGTTGTGCCTTGGTTTTGAGGTTGATTCTGCAACGCTTCTGTTAGTAATGTCACTAGTTGTTGGACGGGATTATCTTCAACATCGTTATTGTTAGTTCTGTCATTGGTTCTCTGTTGGGGTGGTTCACGTCTGGGAGGCATTTTCTGATAAAAAAACATCTATTAGACTATTACTCAACTTCTTTAAGTATTTGCTAATTACTTGCCTCCATAAAAAAAATAACCACATAACACATAACACTTTGAATAAAATAATAACTTTTATTTATTCATCATTACTTCGAAAAATATAATAATAATAGCATCACTGCTATTTATATTCCTTCCCTGAACTACAAAAGTTACAGGACAACATAATCATTCTCATATCCCATGGTTACTTAACATTAGGGATTTACACATTATTTAACACTTATTATGTGCATAACATTCACATTTCCTACGATGATCTATTAAGATACTCCGTAGCCTTTTGACGCTCTTCTTCCATAACTCGAAACATTGTTCGGCGATCTAACATGTATGATGGCAGAGTCTCGAACTGAATTGGATAACCCATGACCCGATCTTAAGCTCGATTGATCACGGTATTGAATACTTTATCCATCTCTTCCATCTTCATCCTCTTTGCTTGTGTGTCCCTTACTGCTCTTCCAGTTCGTTGATAAGCTTCCTCGTATGCGTCTTCAGCTCTCGCCCTCTTGGTAGCTTCTTCCTTCAGCTTATTCTTCAGTTCCACGACCATCTCGATCAGTTGTTCCTTCTCTCCTTCAGTCTGCGTCAGCTTCTCTGCAACATTAGTTAGACGTTCATCTCGATCCTGGATATCGTCGTCCTTCTATGTCATTGCAGTCTGTTGTTCAGCTACTATCTCCTGCAACTCCTCAACTGTGTCATGAAGTTCCACGTTACGGTCGTAGACTTCATCATACATACGAGCAGCCATCGAGGTTAGTGGAGTCTCTTCCTCCTCGTCCTCGTCATCCTCATCCTCCTGTGGCAACTCCACGGGATCCTCCTCATCATCATCCTCATCTTCAACCACTGTGACCAACGAGGATGACTCCCGTGGCAGTAGTTGTTCCCAAACTACCTGAATGTCGCGAGGCTCCTCCTCTATAGGCATTTGAGGTCCCTCCTCCCTCGCCTGACTTGATTCTCCGACATTAGTCATCCTGACAACAAAATTTTAAAGTTTTAGTTATTAATCATTCTACTCGACACTCGCGAGCACATAAGTTATAAACACATAAGCACATAAGTGTTTTGTTACTTCTTTCTTAAAACTCGATAAGAGTTATCACCACTATCTTTTCAGAGGTTACTTCCTAAGGCTTTCCCCCCCAACTAAGGTTCATAACCTAAAGCTCTGATATCAACTTGTGACACCCCCAAATCCTGGTACTTCATTTCCTCAAGATTTGGTGTTCACGTGATCAAAACATTCATTTATAACTACCCAATCATAATAAAATTGAATAATAAACCTGCCCATACAGGATTACATCATAGAATTTAATATCAAGCATGCATAACAAACAATAATTTGAATGACAAACTGATTCAACATAATAAAGGTTCTTGCATGCTAATATAACAAGTTTAGAGTTAGAAAAAACTTGCATAATCATAATAACTATCTCGACGAAAGTGTGGAGATGGGAAGCTTGTATCATCATGAATAACTAGATACAATCAAGTTGCTTAATGAAAATACTTTACTCAACAAAGTATAGAATGATGAAATTGGCATCAGCTCAACTATTAACAAAGTAGAGTTAAAGAACTTGCCTTGCGCGTAGATTAAACCGTTAATATTCAAATCACAATATCCTATATACATATGTTCACATGACATGATTAGTCATAATCAACAATACATCACGTATGGTTTAAATATCTAACCATGTAATCAAATTATATTCCTAAACGATAATAAACTCGCTAGGTATTAACATCATGTTCATTCAACATATTACAATACTATGATAACAGAATTATTTAGTCATATAGTATTACAACTAAAAATTTCAGACTTCTGTGTCGGACAAAAGCCCATCCTGAACCTTCTGTTAAGTGGTGCCGCGGCGCCACAATTTGAACTGTGGGCCGCGCTGCAGTGCTGAGGTGGCACTTCGGCACGAGAAATATATACGACTTCGGTGCTGCAGCGCGAAGTCTGGCTGGGGCACGATTTTTGGCGCTAAGGCGCGAGATTTGACGCTGGAGCGTGGGTTTTGACGCTGGGGTACCAAAACTCACAGAACCAAACCAGAAAAACAGAACAAAGCTACTGCCTAACTTTTTAACGGCAATTGACACCCATTAACATGTATAACTTCACGTAAATTACACATAAAAGTTATGAAGCATTCGTGTACAAATTTTACACAACTAAACAACAATATCAGATAACTAATTCTTTGAAAACACTTGCTTTCTTTGAAACCAAAATTTTAAAACTCCATTGTCGATATCTAAAATATAGTGAACGTAATTATAACCAACTTCATACTTTTGGAATACTATCATACCAACATATAGTCCAATTAACATATACAAAGTTCAATTCACGTATTAGTTCACAATTTGCATAATCACATACCAATTTTGTTATTTTGCAAAACATACGTTCATACATGTTTTTCACTATAAAACAAATTTTTCTTTTTCTTGTATACGTAATCTAGCATACAATCTCATATATACATATGCTAATATAACAATTACAGTTACACGTACACATAAAATATCACACGAAATTGTAAACACATAGTTCTACAGAAACTTTGATAAAAACTTTATACCCAGTGATATTCAAGAAAATAGAGAATAACAAGTTCATAGGAAAATGGCTTAAACATATCTATGTACATATATTAAGGTTAGAGAAACATACCTTTTTGTTTGCTTAAGAATCTTTGTTAACAGACTTGCTTTGAAAATCACATTTTCTCTCCAACTCTTTCAAAACTCTACACTTTTCTCTCTAAAAACCTTTTTCTGAACTTGTTCTTAGACTTAAGCCATATACAATATACGTAACATAAAATAACACCAGCATACCAGTTTTAAAAACGTATAAAACCGACGCCACACTTATTACCCTAATAATATATCAATTACCAAATATATATATATATATATATATATATATATATATATATATATATATATATTTAACTAATAATTTAAATTCAAAAGAAATTCAAAAGTCATAAGGCTTTGTTTGACAAACCAGTTACAAAATAAAGGATTAATAAACTTAAACCTTATTTGACAAAACTAAATTAAAATTACTTTAATTTATTTTAATAACTTTTTATAACATAGCTATTTGTCACACTTTATTTAATAACAATTTATTAAATAATTCACTTAATTACATAACTCAATCCACACAACACATTAATTATTTAACAAATAAATAATTAACTAAATCAAATCAATCAAATTGAACAATTATTTATCCCATAATAAATACATCCTATAAATATTTATATAAATCAATAATATTTATAACTTACATTTAAAAAAAAATCTGGAATGTTACATATGCTATGTTTTTGAGCCCTAAGCGTATGGATAGTCCTTGATTTGTTCTTGGATTACATATTGCGAAGATAAGTTCTTAAACACATATGGTTGTGGAAAGTTCCTAAACACATACAGTGTGGTAAGTTGATGAACTATACTAGGGTATAGGAATGTTTAGATTGAAAATGAGTTATTTTCAGTAGACTTAGCATTAAAGGTGCTAGAGAAGATCAAGTATTGTCACAAGTAAGACAATGAAGGAAGATGGAGAAATAGGATATTCCAAGTCATCTAGCTATGCTAGATTTCGAAGTTTATTGAAATCGTGCTTTTATGTGCGTTTTAAAAAGAAAAGACTTGGTTCAACTTTTGGAACCAACGGATTTTAAAAGCGCTATTCTTGGTATGTCTATGCTAATTGTTTCGGTTAGACAGAAGTTGATTTGAAATATCAAAATGAATTTTATATCATCAATGCATTTGATGCAAAGATGGTAAACGGATGGAGTTATTAATGCAATTAAACCTAGTGTTGGATGTGGTCTTATGATCAACAACCCGCTATGGTATGATGTATAAATGACGAAGACATAAACTGACGAAGTCATAAACTGACCAAGTCCTCAACGTACTGTGAAAAGTGCAGTAGCATGAAAAGTGCAGTATCATGACGTCATAAAACGTTTTGATGTGTTGTAAAAGAATTTAAAAGAAGTAGTCGATGTCAATTGAGTTGACTAGACGAATGTTTCAAGTTGATGCCCAATTTATTGGTATGGTCTAAGCTATTTGATTTGGCTAGACAAATGGTATGTCATGTTATAAGAAATCGAGCTTTCTTTGAGAAGTATGCTAAGCCAAATTGTTTTGGTGCGGAGACTAATGATTAATTCTGAGGTGAACACACCCCGAAATGGGGTTATACGATGGATTGATCACCTACATATGGAAGAGGTAGTTTACTTTCTTGGTGATTGTAAACTAACCGTGGTAGAAGGGTTTATGGTGAAATGTTGTTAAACCTAGTAAGAGTTCATGGTCGATTTGACCCCTCAGCAAAAGTATGAAATGTTTTAAAAGAATTTTTATGTTCCTCGTTATTCATTCTACTTCGTGATTCTTGATAGGTTGTGAAGATGAGGGAATGTTTGAAAGATAAGAACTTCTTTGAAGAGAAGTTGGGAAGAAGAGTAAGCTAAAATTTTGAGGACGAAATTCTGTGAAGAAGGAGAGAATGTGAGGACTCGGGTATGGGTGTGGTTTTAAGAAATTTCAATGATGGAATTTTTATAAGGAGGGAAGTGTGACGACTCGAGTAAAATCGGATTGTCCAAAATTTAGTTTAAAGAATTAGTTATTAATAAAATAAATTTTTATTAATACTATTATGTGCTATGTGTTTATTAATCGTTCCTGAACTTATGATGATTAGAAGTTGGGAGGATTCTGGCTACGAGCTAGACTGAACGAGTAAGAATTTTCAAGACGAAAATAAAATTTTTCCGAGAATAAAAATATTTTTGGGAAAAAAGACGAAATAGGCACTATTCATCTGTTTCTGCTCGGAGATTGAGTTTGAATTTTCGAGAAACGCGTAATGATAGAATTCTAAGACATGATGGAATATTCAATTATATTTCAGTTATGGCAAACGAAGTTTTCGCCTGCGGACTTAAAACCTAAGGGTTAGGAAAAGTGAGTTCTGAGAATTTAATGATTTCGTATAATAATTAGGGTTATTATGCGTGAGAAATATGAGTATGATACTAGTTATTATACGAGTATAGTACGAAGATTTTTATGACATATAATACGAAGATCGTACGAATTATATACGAGGATGGGATGTTTAGAATATGATTAGTCTTAATGGACTTTGAGTTCATGGACTTTGTACAATACAATTGGACTTGGATTATGTCAAGCCCAACGCTTTGTGAAATCAAGCCCAAGATAGGCCCAATAAGAATTATTGTTAAGGCCCAAACTAAGAAAATGAACCGCGGATCGAACGGATGGGTCACCGGATGGGTATTAACCCATGGGGAGACCCATGGAGCATGTGGGCCGGCCACTTGGCCACCAAGTAAAGTGGTTACTTGGTGGCTAAGCCATGAATAGTAAGCAGGTTTGGGGGCAAAATAACTATTTTGCCCCTGACCTTAGTTTTCTATATAAACAAGCCTTAAGCTCATTTGTGGTTAATGAAAAATTATCCCACACTTGAGAGAGAGAGAGAGAGAGAGTTCGGATGAAGAGTAAGAGGAAGAGGAAAAGCTAGCCCGAGTGCACGCTTTGTCCAACGAAGGAAGACTAAAGGAGAGAGGTAATCTGAAACCTAAACCTAAGTAAATTTTGTTTAAGTTTTATATGTTTAAAACATAGCTTAATGAGAATAAGAAGTAAAAGAAGTAATGAATGATTTCATATGGTTTAAATCATAAGAAAATGAAAAAAATAAGAATTAGAAATTTAGTTTATAAATTTTTTAAGGAAGTATAAGATTCGTAATGAATTTGAACGATCCGAATGTATCATATGAATGATTCGGTGAAATTAGTAAGGAATGGTGTTCTATAACATTAAATTCCAAGAAAAAGTGAAATCGTAATCAAAATATTGATTAAAAATGAAGAACTAACAAAGAACGCGAAGAACACGAAGAACGTTGTTGATGGACAAATTTAAAACCATCGTAGTGTAATTGTTATTGATGGACCAGTTTAAAACCATTGCGTATAAGTTAGTTACTTATTGCTTGGTTAGGAACGGTAGAAACATTCATGAAGAATGGATTAAACTTTGCTATAATGAAGTTATGGCAAAATTTTCGTAAAACACGAACGAGAAATAAAAAGTATATAGATGAACCCGAATGATTAGGGTTTCATAAGAATGTAAGAGAGCGTAGAAAACATGAGTCATGGACTCAAGAACAAACGAGTTCCAAGTTCGGATGACCGAATTACGGACTAACGAACGAAAAACGTTAAAAACGTAAGACTAACGAGGGATGAAGATTAGGCCAATTGAATGGTATGTTAACGGATTTAGAATAAATTTTTGTCCAAGGAAAATTAAAGTACATAAGATAAGGAAGAGAATGGCTTTAGAATGACCT
The DNA here is from genome assembly GCA_016801055.1 of Panax notoginseng. NCBI lineage: Eukaryota > Viridiplantae > Streptophyta > Magnoliopsida > Apiales > Araliaceae > Panax > Panax notoginseng. The sequence goes on from CM029012.1 coordinate 6,448,221, forward strand.
CGTTCCGAGTTATAACAAAGGAGTTATGAGATTTCAAAGTAAGCGTCTCAAACCAGTTTAAGACTTAGAAGCAAAATCAGAAGGGACCCCCGCCGGGGTGGGTATTGTTGAAGGCCAAACTCCCGCCGGGGCAAGGGGGTATTTCGTTTGTTAGCAGAAGTGAGGCCCGCCTGGGCGTGCTATGTTAGAGTGCAAACCCCCACCGGGGTGGGGGTATAAGAAAGGCCCAGAGAAGAGATTTTCACTGCTCAACTCTTGGGGAAATGTAAGGGAAGATAAAGAATATATAGTTCACCTAAGGTAACACTTAATCAAGTGACTTAAACCTTTATTAAAGGTTGAACGCAAAGATTGAACATGATTAAAAGATAAAGAATGTAAACGTTGATTACGTAATCGATATACGGGGACCGTAGTCGCGATAAAACGAACGTGTGGGATTACTATAATTGTGATTCCTTAGACATTGAGTGATAAGGATGATGTATAACATTTCGATGTTATGATATCATAAGAAGATTTAAGTGTAAAGCGTATAGACGTTGTGTATGCAATGTTATTGCGATGAACGATCGGTCTTAGCATACAACAAACCGTATGGCTTCAACATTAAGAAAGAATAATGAACGTGGGGTCCATGCAAGGGATAACAGATAAAAATGAGTAAAACCTTGAGTAAAGGTTGAATGAGAGATCAAGAGACGAGCAACGTAAATGTTGAATACGTAAACAATCCGCGTGAATCGTATTCGCGTTGGACGAACATTCTAAGTGTACAATGGTGGTATGACTTAGACGTTGATGAAGGTAGTAAGTAAGATATGAATTATCAAGAAAGCCGTAAAGAATGGTAATAAGAATAATGAAAGTACAAGGGTAAGTCGGATAGAGAATGTTATAATAAAATGTAAGCGTTAAACACTTTAGCCGACGTAAGGGTTAAGTGTACGCGAATATTGAACGGGTAAAACCTACACTCCGTGTATGGTTTGACCGTAAGACAATGAAGAGTAACGTAACGTTAAATGCTTAACGCTATGAATGCGTAGAATTAATATTGGATGATCGTAAGAGTAAGACATCTACGTATGTTGTAATACCGTAAGACGGTAAAGAAAGTTAGTCGTGTAAGCTTAGATTACAAGAACGCAAACCATAAGAAATAAAGTTAAGTAAACCAATGCGCAAGTCAAGTATATGACTAATTGGTGTACATGTTATTTCCTTATGTATTATCTAAGGATTGGAATGAGCAGTTCAGCGTAAGTTGTAGCTGTGCGTAAGGAAAGTTTCCTAACTTCATTCATATTACATGAATGCTAGTTTCTTAAACTTCTCAGATGTTGAACTTGAGAAGTCTTGTCTATGTGCATATGTGCTATATATGTACAAGGTGGTAATATGTATAAGGCCTTGTGCCACAATTTGAACACTTTGGTGTTTCTATGAGATGAACTGATCTGTGATTGAACTGTTCAATACAAGTATGTTCTGTTATATATGAATCGTTATTGTTAAGTTTGTGCTAATAATTCTAGCCAGACGGGATATGTATGGAAAAAGGTAGAAGAATGAAAGAAATTCAAAGAGTATGTGATGAATATTTTAAAATGATAGGAATCGAGATTATTCCTATTATTTGAGCTGCTTTATAACCTTTGTTTGGTTATTGAAGTCTTAAAAGAATGTTTAAATTCTTAAAGTTGTTTGTTCAACTGCTATGACTTGCTGGGCAATTGAATGCTCACACTTGCTTTAAATAAAAATATTTTCAGCGAACGAAGTTAGAAAGAACTTAAGGATCTCGTAAAGATCATGTTGATCGGTATCCAGACAAAGTGGCATTCAGTATGTGAATGTGCGTGAAGATCAAGCGAAGACTTGTAATGTAGAATAGTTTAATTGAACTATATATTAGTTTAACGAAGTGTTATGTATCCTTGGTGGTGGATAAAAGTCACTCTTGTACGATGTAAAGAATAATGTACTTATCATTATTTGTAATGAACGAGGTTATAAGGTAATAGAACCTGGAATTTGAGAATGTATGTTGTTATATTTAACTATATAATGATGTATGTTTGGTAAGAAGTGGGACCATGACGTACGGAATCTAGTTATGAAAATAGACCGAATTTCGGGGCATTACAAAGAACAAGACACAGATGCAAGAAATGATAAAAAGGTACCAGCGTGAAGACATTAAAATCTGACTTGGACAGTGCTTAATTACCTTAGGTTATTCAGAGCTACCCATTAATGAGTTTTTGATCACTGACTCCCAAGCTAGATGGCTTTAGGGCACTAGGTGTAGAACACCCCTATGAATCTAATAACTCGAGCAACAAAGGTCACGTAATCATCTTAAGCCAAATTAGAGCTTTATTCTATACATTTTAACAATCAAAACCTTTAGGATGACCGTGCAATGCTTAATTACCTTAGGCTATTCAGAGTTACCTATTAATGAACTTTTGATCAATGACTCCCAAGCCAGATGGCTTTAGGGCACTAGGTGTAGAACACCCCTATGAATCTAATAACTCGAGTAACAAAGGCCACGTAATCAAACTAAGTCAAATAAAGTTCTTTTTATTCTTATTATTATATTATTATTATTATTCATATGAAAACATGCCAGAATCCAAGAAATATAACTAGTTAATACATTTGGTCGGTGCTCGCTAAAAAAGCGGATCAATGACAGTCTCAACTTATCAACTAAACTAACCCCTCATCCATACATGCTTGACACAAACTCTAAGAAATAGTCATAGTCACCTGGCGCTTATCACTAGCCATAATCAAAAATTTATAAAATATATAAAACCCTTGCATAATAACAACTCAAAATAGGGTAATAAAGCAATAATATGGCACATGCATACTAATCTGTATAAGTCCCAAAAGATGGCTATAAACCAAATAAACATGCTGATAATGATAAGAGCATCCAAAAATAATAACAAAAATTGTTCATGGCATCCATCCAGAATAATACCAAAACATAATAAATCTAAGGCTAATCAAGCCCAAAATGATGTCAAAACCGCAGTTCATACATAACAATTCATATAAAAAAATAAAATTGAATTCTCCCCCAGACTTGAATCAGACAATGTCCTCATTGTCTAGTAATGCAGCAATCAGAATATGAGGGACTATCATGCCGATAAAGTCACTCGTCGCCGCCTTGGTACTCGTCATCACCTTCGTCGTCTGCCTCAGGAGATGGTGGTGGATATTGAGGGCAGACAGGAGAAACAGGCAACTTGAATGGCATAGAATCAGCGCCATCGCCTCCAGATGCTACATAGATACTCTCCACAGTGTTGGCAAACTTAGCATGATACTGCATGAATAGATCATGCCTCTGGGCTACAACATCAATCCTCCTACTTTGTCGGTCCACCTTCTGGTGTAGGAGGTTCGTTGAGGCTAGAATCTCTGCCAATGGCCCACCTGAAGACAAATCTAACTCAATAGGTTGTGCTGATGTGCCCGCTTCTATAGAAGGAGGTAGAGGTCGAGAGGAAGGTAGGAAGCCCTCACCGCGTGGATGAGGATCTACACCATCCCACCCACTGAATCGCGTAATGACAGAGTGATCTATGACACCCATAGGTAGTTGTTGGACCTCATCCTCTCTCCACTGCACTCTAGCCCGTCTGCATAGTCTGGTTATTAATGATGGATGTGGGAGTGCCCCAGATGTAATGCCCTTGATCACCTTAAGAATGGACTCTTGAATGTAGACGCCAATATCAATGTCGAGGCCGGTGACAATAGCAAAGAGTAAGACCGCTCGCTCCTTGGTAACATCATTATGGTGACGAGTAGGCATGATATTAGCATAGATGAAACTGTACCATGCCTTTCTATAGCAATTGAAGGTATGGTAAGGGAAGTTCATTTTCTCCCCGGTGGATTCATGTGTTTTCCACACCGTGACGGGTTTGCAAAGTAGCTTTATAATGTCATCCGAGTCATAACTGCTAAGCCCATTTGTTAGATAATCATGTCGAGTTCCATTTTCCACGTAATCAGAGCCCGAGTGGTTAGGCATATCGAAAACAGCATTGAGTGTTACACTGTCATATGCCACTGCCTGGCCTCGCACCTGAACCACTGGTGGACCTTCAGGACTGGCATTGGCATAGAATTCTAGTACTAGAGAGAAATTTCCTGACCCAGGCTGCTTGGTGAAGTGCACCCATTTCCGTTCTATGATCATGGTCATCATGTCCCCATCCTTCTTAGAGTCTAGCCTCAAGCCCTTCTTAGGAACCAAGCTTTTCTTAGCAAAGGTTTGAGTGTACCGTGCGAAAGCATCCTCACTGATAAATTTGGTTTGGTCCCATTGCGGTGCCGCTGACGAGGAGCCGCCGATGCTAAGTCTCTGTCTCTTTGAAGCCATGTCAGAATTCTAAGTCAATGATCGACCACAGACTGAATTGAAAGCCCAAACAAGTAGCCACCAACTGAACCTTAATCAACTGACTACAAATCCTAATAATGAAGCTGGCAGTGCCCCTTTAAAACCTAACATAAACCATGAGTCCAACGATGACAAATCATAGGCAAACTGTAATCAATTCTTTCTTAGACCTTTTATCAAACACTTGTCTTGCGCTGCCTTGAAACAATTTGTCAAGCACTGTTCTAAGCACCTCGAACCCAAATATAATAACAATATCAACAGCCCAATATCATTCGACAGTAAGCAAGCAATTTCTCAAACTAATCAGCCAATGAACATTTAATATCAAAAATAAACTGGCATACACGATACCTAGAATTGGATAACCCTAGTAGTATCAATCCACTGGGAAGGTTCAAGTTTTATAATTGATTGGAGGCCCAATTTGATTGGCAACAAGCTTAGAGTAAGAATTTGTTGTTGTGATGAATTAGGGGACTAGCTGGGAATAAAGGGGTGTCATGCGAGAAGAAAACATCGAAATGAGGAAATGAAATGTGTGCAACTGCCGAGTTCTGCCCAAATTAAACCAACAAAAATTCGTTGATGGCGCTGCAGCGATGCCTTTTCTTCGTTGAGAGGCGTTGCAGCGTTGTCATTTAACCTTGGATTTTTAAGTGGCGCTGCAGCGCTGGACACAAGCAAAAATATGGTGTTGCAACGTGTTTTTCCAATAGGTTGGGATGTCTGATGGCGTTGCAGTGCTACCTACTAACCTAAAACTGGCGCTACAGCGCTGTCTTGAAAAACTACATCTTGATGAAGGCGCTTGTAACGAATGTGTTGTTTGAGTTGTGATTCTGAGGACAGAATCCTTTTAAGAGGGGAATGATGTAACATTCCATATTTTTAAATGTAAGTTATAAATATTTATTGATTTATATAAATATTTATTGGATGTGTTTATTATTGAATAAGTAATTGTTAAATTTGATTGAGTTGTTTTAGTTAATTATTTATTTGTTAAATAATTAATGTGCTATGTGGATTGAGTTATGTGATTAAGTGATTTATTTAATAAATTGTTATTTCATAAAGTGTGACAAATAACTATGTGATAAAGAGTTATTAAAATAAATTAAAGTCATTTTAATTTAGTTTTGCCAAACAAGGTGTAAGTATATTAATCATTTAAATTTTTAATGGTTTGCCAAACAAAGCCTTATGGCTTTTGAATTTCTTTTGAAATTAAATTATTAATTAAATAAATAAAATATATATAATATATATTATTTTGGGTAACTGTTAAATTAATACGATCATTAGTTGAGCGTCAGTTTTATACGTTTTAGTTTTAAAGGTAAGCGTTGGTTTTAGTTAATATTACGTATATGCTATTTTAGCTTAAGCCTAATCAACATTTGAAGTTTGTCTGAGATAGTTGAGAGAGAGACAGAGAGACGAAAACTCTGAGATTATCATTATCAGTGAACAACAAAGTTTTCTAAAATCAACAAAAGAGGTAGCTGCTTATAACCTTAAATTATGTGTATGTAATCATATATGTTTCACGCTATATACTTACTGTGAATTTGATAGTCTGTGTTCTTGAAAGTCATTCACTCCGTTAAGGTTTTTACCAAATATTATCTGTAAAACATGTTCTAGAATTGGTTATGATATTATGTGTTTTTATTGTTATAGTTAGCATATATATATATATATATATATATATATATATATATATATATATATATATATATATATATATATATATATATATTCCACTGTTAAACCAAGTTCCCTTTCTAAATCGTAATTTAGCATACAACACACACACACACACACACACACACATACACACACACACACACACACACACACACACACACACACACACACACATATATATATATATATATATATATATATATATATATATATATATATATATATATATATATATATACGAACATATGATTTCATGATAACAAAAATTGTGAACTAATACGCGAATTGAACCTTGTATATATTAATTGAACTACACATGTTAATTTGTTAGATGCTGGTATACTTGTACTTCAAAGGAATCAAATTTGGTTGCTAACAGTGAAAATTTCGTTCACTATACTTTAGATATCAACAATGGAGTTTTGAGTTTTAACCAAATATTATTTTAGTGACTTAAGTCCTTTAAATTTGTTGTTCAATTGTTGAAAATTGGTATATCGATAATTGTTAGCAATTATGTGTAGTTTATATTAGTTATGCATGTTTTTTAGGGCAAATTGTTATTACAAATTTAAGACAGTAGCTTTGGGCTCTGTTATTATTTTTGGTTCTGTGAGTTTCGGCGCCCCAGCGTCAAAATTCACGCCCCAGCGTCAAAATTCACGCCCCAACGCCAAAAATGGGCCATTAGCTCGCACCCCAGCGCTGTAATTCGCACCCCGGCACTGGTACTCGTGCCCCGGCGCCACTGTTCGCGCCCCAGCGCTGGAAAAGTGGTCTGGGTCGGACAGTTTTGACCTCCTATAGTAAAATGGCCATAACTTTCTCATACGAACTCCGATTGAGTTGATTAAAGATGTTACGGAACGAGGACGAATAGACCTACAACTTTCATGCTTTAAGTTTTTTAATTTGAGGTTTGTAACAGTAGTCAAAATGGTCATCTTTAGGACTGTTGTGTATTTAGAGCCAATCAAAGGGCGTCGGGATGCACGAATGTAAGTGCAACCCTTTGTGTATTAGTATAACTTAATGATAACATGTTGGACATGTAATAAGATGTTGTATCAAGTTGTTAATGTGCATGTGGTGCAATGACATGATCACTTAAGTAGTTGTAATAAAGCTAAAAAGTAATATTCATGAAATGATTTAATGTTGTTTAAACTTAAACTTAGTTAGTAGTTATACTAAGAGTAATAAAGTAACTCATAAAGGTAATGTTAGTGTAACTAATGTGTATTATCAATACATATGGTATGTGTAGGACTTGGGGTGAACGTGAATAGTAATTATTTAACCTACGCACGAGGCAAGTTTCCTAACCTTTGCTACTTTATTAGTCAGCTAGGTTGCTTTTCACTGTTATGTTATACTTAAGCAAGTTTTCTAATTCTAAAGCTTCGTTATGTAAAATTCATATGCTATACTTTATTGAGTAAATTATTTTCATTAAGCAACTTCATTGTATCCAGTTATTCATGATGATGCAAGTTTCTCATCTCTGCACTTTCGTTGAGATAGTTATTATGATTATGCAAGTTTTCTTAACTCTAAACTTGTTATATTAGCATGCAAGTACCTTTAGTTTATCGTTCAAGCTATTATTTGTTGTGCATGCTTGATATTAAATTCTAAGATGTAACCTTAGCTTAATATTATTCAAAGCAAGGTATGATGTGTTATTCAATAGTTATGCTATTAGATTATCCCTAAAGCATGAACTTAGAACGAAATAATTATTCTGTTATGATTATTCAATAACATAGTGTTATTATCTTTTATTCAACTAATCCTTAGTTGATGTCCGTTGAATTCCAAATTACCTTGAAGTGTATCCAAACCAAACTATCTTTGGGGCGGACTTGTACTCAAAATACTGAGATGAACAACCCTATTTATAGGGGTTACGCTTAGTTTTGTACTTTGCGCTGAAATATTTGTATACAATACATGTACGAAGGGTTGATCCCCCTAAGTACCTTAAAGTCATTATGGTCTTATGATTGTAAACGTTTAAGTTGAAAGATTACTTATAACTATGGACAAGGTTCATGGTCATTAGACCCTCAGTGAATGTTAAGATGTTAATAGAACCTATTGTTCAGTTCTATTGAGCCCCTGAATGGGCAGAGAATGTAAAAGTTATTCATTGTTATTCATTGTTAAGTAATTGTTCAATTTGATTGAGTTGTTTTAGTTAATTATTTATTTGTTAAATAATTAATGTGTTATGTTGATTGAGTTAAGTGATTAAGTGAATTATTTAATAAATTGTTATTTCATAAAGTGTGACAAATAACTATGTGATAAAGAGTTATTAAAATAAATTAAAGTCATTTTAATTTAGTTTTGCCAAACAAGGTGTGAGTATATTAATCATTTAAATTTTTAATGGTTTGCCAAACAAAGCCATATGGCTTTTGAATTTCTTTTGAAATTAAATTATTAATTAAATAAATAAAATATATATAATATATATTATTTTGGGTAACTGCTAAATTAATACGATCATTAGTTGAGCGTCAGTTTTATACGTTTTAGTTTTAAAGGTAAGCGTTGGTTTTAGTTAATATTACGCATATGCTATTTTGGCTTAAACCTAATCAACATTTGAAGTTTGTCTGAGATAGTTGAGAGAGAGACAGAGAGAGGAAAGTTCTGAGATTATCATTATCAGTGAACAACAAAGTTTTCTAAAATCAACAAAAGAGGTAGGTGCTTATAACCTTAAATTATGTGTATGTAATCATATATGTTTCACGCTATATACTTACTGTGAATTTGATAGTCTGTGTTCTTGAAAGTCATTCACTCTGTTAAGGTTTTTACCAAAAATTATCTGTAAAACATGTTCTAGAATTGGTTATGATATTATGTGTTTTTATTGTTATAATTGTTATAATTATCATATATATATATATATATATATATATATATATATATATGTGTGTGTGTGTGTGTGTGTGTGTGTGTGTATGTGCGTGTGTGTGTGTGTGTGTGTGTTTTTATGCTAAATTACAATTTAGAAAGGGAACTTGGTTTTACAGTGGAAAATATATATATATATATAGGGAGAGGATCAAGAGTAGAACTTTTAAGTAATAGAACTCCCTTAAATAATAGAATTGTATCAAAACGGCGTAGTTTTGATAAGACGCGGTGGCATTTTTGTAAATACGCGGTGGCATGGTATTTACAAAAATGCCACCGCGTCTTATCAAAACTACGTCGTTTTGATACAATTCTATTATTTAAGGGAGTTCTACTACTTAAGAGTTCTACTCTTGATCCTTTCTGTATATATATATATATATATATATATATATATATATATATATATATACACGAACATATGATTTCATGATAACAAAAATTGTGAACTAATACGCGAATTGAACCTTGTATATGTTAATTGAACTACACATGTTAATTTGTTAGATGTGGGTATGCTTGTATTTCAAAGGAATCAAATTTGGTTGATAACAGTGAAAATTTCGTTCACTGTACTTTAGATATCAACAATGGAGTTTTGAGTTTTAACCAAATATTATTTTAGTGATTTAAGTCATTTAAATTTGTTGTTCAATTGTTGAAAATTGGTATATGGATAATTGTTAGTAATTATGTGTAGTTTATATTAGTTATACATGTTATTTGGGGCAAATTGTTATTACAAATTTAAGACAGTAGCTTTGGGCTCTGTTCTTATTTTTGGTTCTGTGAGTTTCGGCGCCCCAGCGTCAAAATTCACGCCCCAGCATTAAAATTCACGCCCCAGTGCCAAAAATGGGCCAGTAGCTCGTGCCCCAGTGCTGTAACTCGCGCCCCGGCGCTGGTGCTCGCGCCCCGGTGCCACTGTTCGCACCCCAGCGCTGGAAAAGTGGTCTGGGTCGGACAGTTTTGACCTCTTGTAGTAAAATGGCCATAACTTTCTCATACGAACTCCGATTGAGTTGATTCAAGATGTTACGGAACGAAGACGAATAGACCTACAACTTTCATGCTTTAAGTTTTTTAATTTGAGGTCTGTAACAGTAGTCAAAATGGTCATCTTTAGGACTATTATGTATTTGGAGCCAATCAGAGGGCGTCGGGATGGACGAATGTTGTGTATTAGTATAACTTAATGATAACATGTTGGACATGTAATAGGATGTTGTATCAAGTTGTTAATGTGCATGTGGTGCAATGACATGATCACTTAAGTAGTTGTAATAAAGCTAAAAAGTAATGTTCATGAAAAGATATGATGTTGTTTAAACTTAAACTTAGTTAGTAGTTATACTAAGAGTAATAAAGTAACTCATAAAGGTAATGTTAGTGTAACTAATGTGTATTGTCAATACATATGGTATGTGTAGGACTTGGGGTGAACGTGAATAGTAATTATTTAACCTACGCACGAGGCAAGTTCCCTAACCTTTGCTACTTTATTAGTCAGCAAGGTTGCTTTTCACTGTTATGTTATACTTAAGCAAGTTTTCTAATTCTAAAGCTTCGTTATGCAAAATTCATATGCTATACTTTATTGAGTAAAGTATTTCCATTAAGCAACTTCATTGTATCCAGTTATTCATGATGATACAAGTTTCTCATCTCTGCACTTTCGTTGAGATAGTTATTATGATTGTGCAAGTTTTCTTAACTCTAAACTTGTTATATTAGCATGCAAGTACCTTTAGTTTATCGTTCAAGCTATTATTTGTTGTGCATGCTTGATATTAAATTCTAAGATGTAACCTTAGCTTAATGTTATTCAAAGCAAGGTATGATGTGTTATTCAATAGTTATGCTATTAGATTATCCCTAAAGCATGAACTTAGAACGAAATACTTATTCAGTTATGATTATTCAATAACATAGTGTTATTATCTTTTATTCAACTAATTCTTAGTTGATGTCCGTTGAATTCCAAATTACCTTGAAGTGTATCCAAACCAAACTATCTTTGGGGCGGACTTGTACTCAAAATACTGAGATGAACAACCCTATTTATAGGGGTTACGCTTAGTTTTGTACTTTGCGCTGAAATATTTGTATACAATACATGTACGAAGGGTTGATCCCCCTAAGTACCTTAAAGTCATTATGGTCGTATGACTGTAAAAGTTTAAGTTGAAATATTACTTATAACTGTGGACAAGGTTCGTGGTCATTAAACCCTCAGTGAATGTTAAGATGTTAATTGAACCTATTGTTCAGTTCTATTGAGCCCCTGAATGGGTAGAGACTGCAAAAGTTATTCATTGTTATTTCAAGTGAGCCTTGTTTGCTCACTCTTGCCTGTAAAATCCTTACGGCTAAAGATGGAAAGGGTGACGTACCTAGCACCAGTAAAGGAAAGGGAAAGATGAACAAGTACTGAAGACTTGTAATAGTTTTGATAGTTTTATTATCAAACTTTGGTTTAAAGAATGTAATGAAGTTTATTTAAATTTTCCGCATGAATGATTGTATGTAAAGGTTAGATAACCTGGGAGATATTATTTTATGTAATTCTTGTATGGGCAAGTTTATTATTCAATTTTATTTATGATTGGGTAGTTATAAATGAATGTTTTGATTACGTGAACACCAAATCTTGAGGTAATGAAGTACCGAGATTTGGGGGTGTCACAGCGCTGCAACGCTAACTGCAGTTCAAAACATGGCGTTGCGGTGCCATACCTTCATCAGTGAAAAAAATTTCATTAAAAAGCATATATGAACACATCAACATTTAATAAGAATGAATTGACGGCTGAAACCCAAAAGATGACCTCTATGGATCTCCATATAGCTAATTAACACACATAACCAAAAATCTATTTATTACCCAAAATGTACTATAATACTATATATATATATATATATATATATATATATATATATATATATATATATATATATATATATATATAAACAAAAATAAAAACAGCCTTAATAACCTAATAAAAAGCTAAGAGGGTAACAGAATGATACTTAGATGGGGGTGCCTCCCCCATCAAACACTTGTTTTAAAGTCATCGACTTGACTATTCCACTGTCGTTCTATGCGAAGATGACCATATCATGCCGCCTATTTTTCAACTCTTTGATGCTCATGGCAGACATGGATGATTGGCCATCCCTAATCTTCACTTCACCCATTGGCACGAAGAATCGTTCACCACTTGAATTATCCACTAATTAGCCTTTCTCATCAAACTAAAATCGTTCAATATGCTCTGGTGGGCCCTCTAGGATTTTACAACCATGAGCGTAGTTTCCAACTTTTCATTAATTTTGACAATAGAACCACTCGTGATCCTCTCTTCTCCTTCTTCAAACTCCACAGGTTGGTCAATAGGCACTTTGACATCTCCCTCAATAACTTTATGAGACTCATCGCCTTCTCCTTACGTATCCACCATGCAATGCTCTATAACTTCATCGTTATAATTAGTCATGACCGGTAGATTGCCTTGCGGTGGATTTGTGATGGCATTGACGAGTTGTCCCAATTAACTCTTGAGGCTCTGCAATGAGGCGTCTTGGTTGTCCATTTGAGTCTCATTTCTTTCTATAAAGTTGGTAAGGAGCTCTTTAAGCCTTTTATCTTCTTCTCGTTTTTTAGTATATAGAAAGGTTCTCATCTGTTTGAAATGTCGCCTTATATTGCGGCGGATACTGATATTCAAATTTTGTCTGATTAGAAAATTTTGGATCATGATACTGCTTTTGACTGTAGTCCCAAGAGTTTGGATAACCCTGACAGTCCGGATGATAGTAAGACAGTTCATTGTCAGCTCGTTCCTGATAGTAGGCATTCTAAGTGAACTGACACTCAAGATTGTCAAAAAATCTCAAGAGATTTAAAATTTGATCTTGAAATCGTTCAAGTCCTTCTTCCGATCTTGGTTGTGTCGTCCTCTCAAAAGGCCATTGATAACAATGATCGTTCATAAACTGTAAGCTTAAAAACAAAAAGGAAAATCAAACAAATTAAAGATATATATATATATATATATATATATATATATATATATATATATACACGTTCAAATTAAGACTAAATTGATTGAATCCAATATTGGACAATATTAGAATAATAAGTCCCCGACAACTGCGCCAAAAACTTGTTGGTCGTTTTCACGATCAATAAAACACGCGCAAGTATACGCGATCTAATAAGTAATACAATGATAAGAAGAGTATCGAACCCACAAGGAATTATCACTAATATTTACCAAATACCGACTTTGTATCGCTTAAGTCTTATTCGAACAGCAGAATGAAAGATGATTAATTATTCTAGTTATATCTAATTATCAAAGCAAGTAATTAAATAACGAATGGTATCTAAGGCGTTACAAGCTAAGGTCATAACTTCACCCCACACTAGCATTTTGTCAAACACATGGTGTGCTATGTTTCATCAAACTTCCTAACCTTCTCTCTTTGGTCTTAGTGGTCACGACAGTTTGTCGACTGAGAACACACAAGGGCTCATACACCTCTTCCAAGGTATATACAAACATATCCTCTCTAGGTCCACCCGATAGGGAATAGAACAAAAAAGAACATCCAAGCTAAGTAATAATACTACACATGTCTGTGCGAATTAACCATAACAAGGATTTAAAGCATAAGCTCTAAATTAGGTCACATATGGTGCACATGTATATGTCTATTCTATACACAAATTATGTTATCGAATCAAGTAGACAACTCATAATCACATGTCAATATATTAAGGTGTGAATCTACAATCCCTCTTTCATTTTCATATTGATTACCAAAATCATCACTAATTTCTTTGCAAGAATCATTAAGCATGAATATATTGATCCAAACCATATGATGTTAACCAAAGAGATAAGACATTCAATTCAAATTAACAAAGGTTTCCATTATAACCTTTGAGCTAATAATTAGTTCATAGCTCTTGAACTAAATATAAGTAGCAATATAGACAACATTTATGGGTTACAAAATCAAAATAAACAAATAGATAAGAATAAACTCTATCAAAGCTTCTTCAGTCTCCACAGACTTCTAATCCTTTCAAGCTTTCTCATCCATGTTGCTAAGTTCTCTTGAGCTCCATGAAATCCCAAACATCTCCCTAAACTATCTAAACTATATGTACAAACATTACCTACTAAAAAATGGAGAGGAAATTACAAAAGAGAGAGACTCCAGTTCCTAGAGGGGGATAATGATCTATCCCTTGGAGGTTTCCCCCCTTAACATTCATATATGTGTTTTTCTTAAAGCTATGTCAAATCCAGCTCCTCTACCTGGGAACCGAAGGTGGCGCTGTAGCGCCAAGATTTAGCCTTGGAACGACGCTACAGCACTGAGTCAGGACGTTTGGTCAATAAGTGGCGCTGCAGCGCCAGTTTGTAAAGGATATGGGGCGGTGCAGCGCTGTGATGATTTCACAATTGGCCAGGTAGGGGTGCTGCAGTGCCAGATTTAAGCCTGGCATTGGCGCTGTAGCGCCGGTGTAGGAAAACTAACCTTTTTGCCCCTGCAAGTTGGAAAAGACCTAATAAGCCCTACAACACATAGATTAAGCAAAATAATTCCAAAATAATATAAAATCTATACAAACTACGAAGATCAAGCAACTTCTTAGCAATAAAGGATCCGATTTACGGGTATAAATCTCACTCATCAAGCCCTCATGTTTTATTCGTCTGCCACCAGTAACTGGCTTCTGCTTTCAACATGAACATTACAAAAGAAGTCTTCTAGTCTTCACTGACTCTAGCAACGTCGAATACCTTCTCTATTTTCATGATCCAGGTCTGTGCCTCAACTGGATTCATGGACCCACGAAATTCTGGTCATCCAACCGCCTTAAAATCTTTAAAGGTCGTAGCTTGATTATGCGGCTGATTCTGCAATGCTCCCGTCAGTAACGTCACCAACTACTGAACTGGGTTAGCATAGGCGTTGTTGTTATTAGTAGACCCCTCAGGGGTTCGTTGTTGTGGTAGACGTCTTCTTGGAGGCATTTTTTGTTTTAAAAAAAACTTATTAGGTCATTACTCAGTTCTTAGATATTTTCTACTTAACTTGCACATCATAAAAGATCAAAACGTAACACATAACATCTTGAATAAATATTAACATTTTATTCATTCATGATTTTTTTTAAAACATAGAAATGATAGCATCACTGCTATTTACATCACTTTCCCAAACTGATAAAGTTTCAGGATAACATCATCATATCCCATTGGTCACATAACACTGTGGAAAACATAATCCATCTCTTCCATCTTTACCTTATTCGCTTATACCTCTCCCTCTACTACATTTGCACGTTGGGGATGTGACACCCCCAAATTCGGGTACTTGAAACCCGAACTCGGTGCTTCACGATACCATTTCTATGAGCGAAATTCTACGAATAATAATAACAATAATATAAATAACAACTTAATTTACATAATTATCAGAGTTTATCTCCCCAGGTACGAGACCTTAAAGTACATTCCATACAATACATGATATTATATATATATATATATATATATATATATATATATATATATATATATATCATTGTCTTAATAATATAAACTATTACAGCAACTACCACAAATCTTATTCAGTTGGCTTTCCTTTTCCTTTGTTTCTGCACGAGCTTTCTGGTTCTTCAAACTTAACTGAAAACATTTAAATTAAGCAAGAATGAGCATTTGAGTGCCCAGTAAGTAATAACAATAATATATATTAGCTGAAAGAATTAAATATTTTCTTTGAAAGACACTTCTACAACGAATCAACTGTTCAGAAGTAAGCTGTACCAAGAATAATAATAACATAACAACTCTCTTTCACATTTTTGAAACTACGTATTGACTATAAGTAGGGTTAAGTGACATATCATGAACATTGTTTTCTTTTTCGAAAAGGTTAAACAGAAATTCATCTGCAAACCGTCATAACTTACGGACACGGGGGTGATCAGCCTGTTGTGTCCTGCATTGATCAATACTACATTTTAAGAACTCTCTCCGCCTTGGGCGCATAAAAGTTTTCCCTATGTAAGGGATATTCATACTTGTATAGGTTCTAAAGCAAAGGTTTTATCTTGTTCAACAATAATCTATAATTCAACCTATATATATAAGGGTAATTGACAAAGGTATATCAACATGTGATTAAATACAATGATTATCTAAGTGGAGACACTTATATAACCATTTTATAGAAATTGACGAACATAATATATATCTGAATTACCATATACTAACATGTTGATAAACAATGAGCGGATATAGAATATGTCGCAGTAGAGTTGATAATATAGCATAATAATAATTTGATTCTGAAACTTATAACTTATGTCCATTGTATAAAGGAAATGCAAAGGTAGGATACTTGCCTGAGCTGCTGCTTACAATAACGCTACTTAGATTAATCTTTTATACAGTGACCTATCAGTAATAAGATCATTCGTTCGATTAGAATAATATACTATAACACATAGTACTGCATTTCGCAGTCAGCACATAACCTAATCACATTATCACACATATCTAACAGTCATTGAATCATAATTAATCATTAATATAGTCAAAATATCTAAGTCTAGATGAATTTCTGAAATATGTCGGTGTACCGACAGCTTTATTGGATAATTATTGAGTCTAAGACTCTATTCTGTATCTCAATATTCATAAGTATCAGTCATATTATTTTTAATTGACTTAAAATAATTTTTAAACACTTATTATAATTTATCAAGAATTTTCAAACATCGAAATCATAATTAAATGATTTAAACATCAAATAATTCTATTATCATTAACATTTAATTAATATTAAATTATTAATGAAACTGTTGCCAAAATATTAAAGTTATGTATAATAACTCAAAATACTTTTAAAATATTTATATTACTCTTCAATGATTTTTAAAACATTTAAAATTATTTTTAAATAATTGCCATTAATATTAAAATATTAATGCACTATTTATCCAAATATTAAAAGTCATTTATTATAACTTAAAATATTTTTAATTCATTTATATTCTTTTTAAATAATTTTTAAATAAATAAAACCATTTTAAAACTATTTATTTAATATAATTATTAAATAAACTAAATATCATCAATATTAGATTAATATCATTAATATTAAATTAATAATATTTTTCATGACAAAATATCCAAAGTCATATTTTATAACTCAAAATATTTTTATGATACTATAAATGATTTTTAAAATCATTAATTCTATTTTCCATAATTATTTCATATATTTATTAAATAACTTAAACATCATTAATATTAATTAATTAATGAAATTTCATCACAAAATATTAAAATTCATTAAAAATAACATAAAATATTTTCTAACACAATAATATAATTTTTCATGATTTTTAATGAATTAAAATCATTTTTAAATAATTTATTTAATATTATAATTAAATAAATAAATACTTTTTTATATTTCAAAAATACTAAATATTTTTGAAATATACTCAAAATAGTTAAAAACTATTTTTCAGACTTTAAAATAATTTTTCAGAATTTATTAAGTATTTTTAATAATTAAAATTTAATTTTTCTAATTTTTAAATCATTTTTGAAATTTTCAGAAATTGAAAATTTTAAAATATATCAAAACCGTCGCTAAAGGCTTTAACGACGTTTATCTATTGCCTTAACTGACAAGGCAGTTATCAAGGTGTCTAGTTTGACCGATTATAATTCTCAATCCATTATGTTTCTGGGAAATATAACACTTAGATCTTGTAGTGCTCATGTAATACTACAATTACCAACAAACATGATGACTAAAAATCATCAGATCTAAGAGTTATTAGCCATCAAAAAGTCTGACAAGTCTGTTCTTCGACTGAAGAACAGTCGAGGTGCCTACTTTGGATCCTTATAACTTCCAATCTGTGTATTGTTTGTGTGATCTATCAATTGGAGTGTGTAGAAAACATGTAGGACTACAACTACAAAGTATCATAACACATTAACATCATAACATGAGCAAGATCTAGCTGGTCAAACTTCAACACGGAATCTGCTCAAAAAAATTCTGGGTTTGTGTTCTTCAACGTTTTCGGTCAACGGGTTTTGACCATGAATAACTCCCGATCTACAAAGGTTATGAACTTGATTCTTTTTGCATATTAAATACCACAATCCGACTACACATAACAACTTTTAAAAAACAAAAATCATGATCGAGAAAAGATTTATAAGCTCTGACATTTGCCAAAAAAATATTTTCTGGACATTTAGAATATTTTCTGGGTTTGAATAACAGCCGGTCAATGCCGGTCAACCCGCTTTGACCTTAAATAACTTTTGATCCAAAATAGATATGGACCTGATTCGTTTTGGAGATTAAAAACCACATAACAAGCTATACATATCAACTTTTAGAACACAAAACACATTAAAGATCACAGAGATATAAGGCTTGACATTTGCCAAAAAATCACAGAAAATGAAATTTCTAGATTTTGGAAATCTTCAAATCCGAGCTTCTAAATGTTATGAATCTAACATCTAGCAACCCAGATCATCCTTAGACACTATAATCAACATGTTCTAACATTTAAACATAACATCTAACACCAAAAATTAAAAAAAAAATCAAGCTAGAGTTTATACCTTTTCTAAGCTTTGATTCTTGATTTTTGGCTTATGATTTGTTATGATTGGTAGTAGGACTTTGTTTTGGGACTGAAATACTACAATAATTCGTAGGTTTTAGAGAGAGAAGCTCAAGGATGAGAGTCGGGTAATTTTTAGTGTACAAAATGCCTTAATTCTCTCTCCAATCTATATATAACCAAATTAGATGCATTGAATGCTCAAAATGGTTGATTGAATCTGAATATAATTGAGTCTTGAATGCTAAATTGGTAGGGTAGGATATTTACCATGCTTTGATAGCAATAATGCACAATAATTCACTAATAATACACTAAAGAGATAAAAAGGGCATTTTAGTAATTTCACTTAAAATCTCAAGGGCATTCTTGTACAAGGTGATTAAATCTAGGGTTTATTCACTAGATTGAAAATCTTACAATTTCCCAAATAATTTATAGGATTTGGACAATTTAAAATTTAAAGTGTAATACAATTTTAATTTAAAACCTACTAATTAAATTAGGGTTTTTAATAGAAATTAGGGTTTTTAAATTAGGGTTCCTAAATATTATTAGGGTTCCCAAATTAATTAGAGTTTCCTAATTATCTTTATAATTCATAAAATAATAATTAGGGTTTCTAAAATTTGCAATTAGGGTTTTTCCTAATTATCAGCATAAAACAATAATTAGGGTTTCTTCTAATTACAGAAATTTTAATACGCAGAAGAATTCATATAACACAATTACTACTCAGTCCTAACTCATAATTGAGTTTAACAATTAGGGTTTCACAACACAATATTAGGTTATGACCCAATTTATCACAATTGACCAACATTAACAGTCTACAAATATACGGTATATATTTAACCACTGAAAATTAAAATATAATTAATATTACATTATTATTCTCATTCCGGGATAAAAATTCAAGTTTAGGGTTTGGATTCCATATCTGACTTATCCTTCGTACACAACATCAATAATCAAGTTAAAATAATTAACTTAAATATTCTGAACAAATTCATATAATAACATATTTATTATTATAATTCTAATTGTCACTTAATATATTATTTAAATAATATATAAATTATATTTTTAGGAAAAATAAATAATAAAAACATTTATGCTTACAGAAATTAATTACCATAAGAATATAATTTGTAGTAATTAATAATTCTAAAATTATTTCTAATTTTTCAAGTAATAAATATATTCGCATTTAACATCACAATACTTGACACTTATTCTCATTGTAAAAAAAATTATATGCAAAATTTTTTATCTATTTATATAAAAAAATATCGGGTTATTACATTCACCCTCCCTTATAAGGATTCCGTCCCCGGAATCACCGTTTTAAAACTTATATATACAAGGGTACATAGCATATATAATCATTGCAAGTAGACCTCGATCATAATTGATCGAACTGCTCTTTTACTATTCAGCATAACGCTTGTCTTCCTAATTAAACAGAAGTTTGATTTCTAAAAGGACTCAAATTCTTCATTCAAAATTTCTTTATAAATTAATTTACTATATATATAAGAAAATCATATTAGATATATAAGTTATTCGAATAACACCTGGAGTTCCATTTTCAGCTGCCACAGTATCCTGGACCGTCATGTTGAAGACCCTCGAAGTTGCTTTTGTTGGGTTATTGGTTGAGGTCGGTCCTGTGATTGCTAAAGTCCCACTGCCTTTCCCCGTGGTTACATTTCCTGCCTCCATTCTCCTCTTTGGACAATCCTTCACCTTATGTTCAGTCGATCCACATATAAAACACCCACTGTTCATCCTTGGGTTGGGGCAGTTGGGAGAGATATGACCCTCCTGCCCGCACTTGTAACATACAAACTTACCCTCCAGGCACTCACCAGAGTGATTCTTCTCGCAATTCTTGCACTGCACTACCTGCTTCTTCACACCTTCCTGTTTCACCTTAACATTCCCAGAAAAATTCCCCTTTCTTTTCTCACCCATATTTCCACTATTTCCTTCCACCTTCAAAGATCCTTCTGCCTTCCTTCTGTTCTACTTCTCCTTGTTGTAGAGGCTCATGGCCTCACTCCCCTCCTCAGCTATGATAGCCTTCTCCATGAGTGCTGTAAAAGTATTGATTTGCAATACTGCCACCTTATTGTAGAGCCAGGGTTTTAAGCCCAACTCAAACCTCCTTGCCTTTCTAGCCTCCGTATCAACTTGATGTGGAGCAAACATAGCCAACTAATTAAACTTTGCGACATACTCCGCAACAGTCATGTTCTCCTGCTTTAACTCTAGAAATTTAACCTCCATCCTAGCTTACATACTAGCTGAGAGATAGTTTTCAAAAAATAAAGTCTTAAACCTATCCCAAGTAACTACTCCTTCTCCTGCCCTAGTTTTATTTGCCTCCCACCAAAAGTTGGCTTCCCTTTTCATCATATAAGTGGCAAAAGCAGTCTTTTGCCCCTCATCTACCCTAGCAAGTACGAACGCCTTTTCTATTTCATTAACCCATGTCTGGGCTTCTATAGGGTCAACTGATCCTCTGAATTCTGGTGGCCCTACTACTTTGAAGTCTTTAAATTTTGCCAAGCGATTATCTGGCTGGTTTTCTGCGGCTGGTATTTCCTGCTGCATAGCCTGAGCTACCATGTTTGCAAAGTTTTGCATCGGGTCTTGTTATTGTTCCTCAGTATTGTTGAGAGATTCTTCTACCCTTTGGTTTCGAGTTTGACGTCTTGGCGGAATTATCTGGTTAAGTAAAACCATAAATTATACTTTATTAACTTACATTCTAAACCTTATTGCATAAGATTAATATATTAAACTTGTTTCATTTCTCAAACTTAGATTCATATTCATTCATCGAATATTTTACATAGCATAGCACATACTACTTTACACACCAGTTATCCCTTTGTGACTACAAAAGTCAGGATTTACAACATTGACCAACACAAAAGTTGAAAATATTTTATTACACAAACATACTTATTACACATATTACCTTAAACATACCTACACAACAGAACCTATACTACCTATTTACTAAGCCTCTCTCTCGGACAATCTTTTGATCGATGACCTTCCATCCCACAAACAAAATGTACGCCTAGATTAAAGTCGGGACAATGATGAGAGGTATGTCCCTCATGTCTGCAATTGTAACATATCTTTTTCCCTTTCTTCTTATCAGGGTTTCCTAAATCATGGTCTTCTATCTTTCTTTTTCCCTTATCTCTCGGAGCTGCACACGATGTGTTGCTTGAGGCTCCTATCTGATCAATTTGGATTTTAAGCTTATCCTGCTTTTCCATTGTTTCTATTAACGCCTGACGTAGTTGAATATTCAACAGCTTTT
This sequence comes from Panax notoginseng, assembly GCA_016801055.1. Classification (NCBI taxonomy): domain Eukaryota; kingdom Viridiplantae; phylum Streptophyta; class Magnoliopsida; order Apiales; family Araliaceae; genus Panax; species Panax notoginseng. The sequence goes on from CM029012.1 coordinate 6,470,340, forward strand.
CTATTTTCCACAGCTTTTTCAAAGAAGAAACCTTGTTCCTCAAATCCTGCACCTCCGTTGATGCTTGATCAGCTTCAACTTTAGTTTCCGAATCACTATCTGTCAGTTCCACCATTTCTGGATCTGGTACTACATTTTCCACAATAACCACCTCGTCCGAGTTGGTTTCATTGTGAGCCTTTATTTCAGCTATTGGCTTTGATATTAGCTCGGGTGTATAGATCTGATTCTTCTTCAAGTTATAAGCCCATAACAATCATTTTCCACTAGACATCTACACACATAAATTATCCTGATTAGCATATAGTATATACACACAGCAAACAATAGTTTTATAAGAGTTATCTTTTTATTTTGTTCAACGATGAATTTATTCAATTCATCTCCTTTTAAAACTCTATATGAGTTATTTGTATTTTTAACGTTTCCCCCTGTCCTAAGGTTATAGCCTAAGGTCGATCTCACCTAAGGTTTCTAACCCTAAAGCTCTGATACCAACCTGTGACGCCCCCAAATTCGAGTACTTGAAACCCGAACTCGGTGCTTCACGATACCATTTCTATGAGCGGAATTCTACGAATAATAATAACAATAATATGAATAACAACTTAATTTACATAATTATCAGAGTTTATCTCCCCAGGTACGAGACCTTAAAGTACATTCCATACAATACATGATATTATATATATATATATATATATATATATATATATATATATATCATTGTCTTAATAATATAAACTATTACAGCAACTACCATAAATCTTATTCAGTTAGCTTTCCTTTTCCTTTGTTTCTGCACGAGCTTTCTGGTTCTTCAAACTTAACTGAAAACATTTAAATTAAGCAAGAATTAGCATTTGAGTGCCCAGCAAGTAATAACAATAATATATATTAGCTGAAAGAATTAAATGTTTTCTTTGAAAGACACTTCTACAACGAATCAACAGTTCTGAAGTAAGCTGTACCAAGAATAATAATAACATAACAACTCTCTTTCACATTTTTGAAACTACGTATTGACTATAAGTAGGGTTAAGTGACATATCATGAACATTGTTTTCTTTTTCGAAAAGGTTAAACAGAAATTCATCTGCAAACCGTCATAACTTACGGACACGGGGGTGATCAGCCCGTTATGTCCTGCATTGATCAATACTACATTTTAAGAACTCTCTCCGCCTTGGGCGCATAAATGTTTTCCCTATGTAAGGGATGTTCGTACTTGTCTGGGTTCTAAAGCAAAGGTTTTATCTTGTTCAACAATAATCTATAATTCAACCTATATATATAAGGGTAATTGACAAAGATATATCAACATGTGATTAAATACAATGATTATCCAAGTGGAGACACTTATATAACCATTTTATAGAAATTGACGAACATAATATATATCTGAATTATCATATACTAACATGTTGATAAACAATGAGCGGATATAGAATATGTCGCAGTAGAGTTGATAATATAGCATAATAATAATTTAATTCTGAAACTTCTTACTTATGTCCATTGCATAAAGGAAATGTAAAGGTAGGATACTTGCTTACAATAACGCAACTTAGATTAATCTTTTATACAGCAACCTATCAGTAATAAGATCATTCGTTCGATTAGAATAATATACTATAACACATAGTACTGCATTTCGCAGTCAGCACATAACCTAATCACATTATCACACATATCCAACAGTCATTAAATCATAATTAATCATTAATACAGTCAAAATATCTAAGTCTAGATGAATTTCTGAAACATGTCGGTGTACCGATAACTTTATTGGATAATTATTGAGTCTAAGAGACTCTATTCTGTATCTCAATATTCATAAGTATCAGTCATATTATTTTTAATTGACTTAAAATAATTTTTAAACACTTATTATAATTTATCAAGAATTTTCAAACATCGGAATCATAATTAAATGATTTAAACATCAAATAATTCTATTATCATTAACATTTAATCAATATTAAATTTTTAATGAAACTGTTGCCAAAATATTAAAGTTATGTATAATAACTCAAAATACTTTTAAAATATTTATATTACTCTTCAATGATTTTTAAAACATTTAAAATTATTTTTAAATAATTGCCATTAATATTAAAATATTAATGCACTATTTATCCAAATATTAAAAGTCATTTATTATAACTTAAAATATTTTTAATTCATTTATATTCTTTTTAAATAATTTTTAAATAAATAAAACCATTTTAAAACTATTTATTTAATATAATTATTAAATAAACTAAATATCATCAATATTAGATTAATATCATTAATATTAAATTAATAATATTTTTCATGACAAAATATCCAAAGTCATATTTTATAACTCAAAATATTTTTATGATACTATAAATGATTTTTAAAATCATTAATTCTATTTTCCATAATTATTTCATATATTTATTAAATAACTTAAACATCATTAATATTAATTAATTAATGAAATTTCATCACAAAATATTAAAATTCATTAAAAATAACTTAAAATATTTTCTAACACAATAATATAATTTTTCATAATTTTTCATGAATTAAAATCATTTTTAAATAATTTATTTAATATTAAAATTAAATAAATAAATATTTTTTTATATTCCAAAAATACTAAATATTTTTGAAATATACTCAAAATAGTTAAAAACTATTTTTCAGACTTTAAAATAATTTTTCAGAATTTATTAAGTATTTTTAATAATTAAAATCTAATTTTTCTAATTTTTAAATCATTTTCGGAATTTTCAGAAATTGAAAATTTTAAAATATATCAAAACAGTCGCTAAAGGCTTTAGCGAAGCTTATCTGTTGCCTTAGGTGTTCTTGAGCCTCAAGAACACTGACAAGGCAGTTATCAAGGTGCCTAGTTTGACCGATTATAATTCTCAATCCACTACGTTTCTGGGAAATTTAACACTTGGATCTTGTAGTGCTCATGTAATACTACAATTACCAACAAACATGATGACTAAAAATCATCAGATCTAAGAGTTATTAGCCATCAAAAAGTCTGACAAGTCTGTTCTTCGACTGAAGAACAGTCGAGGTACCTACTTTGGATCCTTATAACTTCCAATCTGTGTATTGTTTGTGTGATCTATCAATTGGAGTGTGTAGAAAACATGTAGGACTACAATTACAAAGCATCATAACACATTAACATCATAACATGAGCAAGATCTAGCTGGTCAAACTTCAATACGGAATCTGCTCAAAAAAATTCTGGGTTTGTGTTTTTCAGCGTTTTCGGTCAACGAGATTTGACCATGAATAACTTCCGATATACAAAAGCTATGAACTTGATTCTTTTTGCATATTAAATACCACATATCCGACTACACATAACAACTTTTAAACAACAAAAATCATGATCGAGAAAAGATTTATAAGCTCTGACATTTGCCAAAAAAATATTTTCTGGACATTTAGAATATTTTCTGGGTTTGAATAACAGCCGGTCAATGCCGGTCAACCCGCTTTGACCTTAAATAACTTTTGATCCAAAATAGATATGGACCTGATTCGTTTTGGAGATTAAAAACCACATAACAAGCTACACATATCAACTTTTAGAACACAAAACACATTAAAGATCACAGAGATATAAGGCTTGACATTTGCCAAAAAAATCACAGAAAATGAAATTTCTAGATTTTGAAAATCTTCAAATTCGAGCTTCTAAATGTTATGAATCCAACATCTAGCAACCCAGATCATCCTTAGACACTATAATCAACATGTTCTAACATTTAAACATAACATATAACACCAAAAATTAAAAAAAAAATCAAGCTAGAGTTTATACCTTTTCTAATCTTTGATTCTTGATTTTTGGCTTATGATTTGTTATGATTGGTAGTAGGACTTTGTTTTGGGACTGAAATACTACAATAATTCGTAGGTTTTAGAGAGAGAAGCTCAAGGATGAGAGTCGGGTAATTTTTAGTGTACAAAATGCCTTAATTCTCTCTCTAATCTATATATAAACCAAATTAGATGCATTGAATGCTCAAAATGGTTGATTGAATCTGAATATAATTGAGTCTTGAATGCAAAATTGGTAGGGTAGGATATTTACCATGCTTTGATAGCAATAATGCACAATAATTCACTAATAATACACTAAAGAGATAAAAAGGGCATTTTGGTAATTTCACTTAAAATCTCAAGGGCATTCTTGTACAAGGTGATTAAATCTAGGGTTTATTCACTAGATTGAAAATCTTACAATTTCCCAAATAATTTATAGGGTTTGGACAATTTAAAATTTAAAGTGTAATACAATTTTAATTTAAAACCTACTAATTAAATTAGGATTTTTAATAGAAATTAGGGTTTTTAAATTAGGGTTCCTAAATATTATTAGGGTTCCCAAATTAATTAGGGTTTTCTAATTATGTTTATAATTCACAAAATAATAATTAGGGTTTCTAAAATTTGCAATTAGAGTTTTCAAATAAATAATTAGGGTTTTTCCTAATTATCAGCATAAAACAATAATTAGGGTTTCTTCTAATTACAGAAATTCTAATACGCATAAGAATTCATATAACACAATTACTACTCAGTCCTAACTCATAATTGAGTTTAACAATTAGGGTTTCACAACACAATATTAGGTTATGACCCAATTTACCACAATTGACCAACATTAACAGTCTACAGATATACGGTATATATTTAACCACTGCAAATTAAAATATAAATAATATTACATTATTATTCTCATTCCTGGATAAAAATCCAAATTTAGGATTTGGATTCCATATCTGACTTATCCTTCGTGCACAACATCAATAATCAAGTTAAAATATTTAACTTAAATATTCTGAACAAATTCATATAATAACATATTTATTATTATAATTCTAATTGTCACTTAATATATTATTTAAATAATATATAAATTATATTTTCAGGGAAAATAAATAATAAAAACATTTCTGCTTACAGAAATTAATTACCATAAGAATATAATTTGTAGTAATTAATAATTCTAAAATTATTTCTAATTTTTCAAGTAATAAATATATTCGCATTTAACATCACAATACTTGACACTTATTCTCATTGTAAAAAAAAATTATATGCAAAATTTCTTATCTATTTATATAAAAAAATATCGGGTTATTACAGGGAAGACTTCTCGTAAGCATCTTTAGCTCGTACTCTCTTGGCGGACTCTTCTTTCAGGTTATCCTTCAGTTTCGCAACCTCCTCCATCAGCTGCCTAGTTTTCCCCCTCTATGTGAACCAGCTTCCATTCAACATTACCGAGATTTTTGTCAAGATCCTGGATCTCATCGTCCTTCTGTGCTATCGAGGTCTATTGTTCATCAACCAACTCCTCTAATTCCCTGACTCTCTCCTGAAGCTCAATGTTACAGTCATGCATGTCGTCATACATTTGAACTTCCATAGAGTTTGGTGGACACTCTTCCCCTTCCTCCTCCTCATATGTCTGTGGTAGCTCCACAAAATCATCCTCATCCGTCTCTACCACATCCTCGTCATTAGGTAACCCCTCCTGCTCAAACTCCGGGGCATAACCAACCACTGTGACCAACAGAGATGACTCCTTTGGCACCAGTTGTTCCCAGACTACCTGAATATCTCGAGGCTCCTCCTCTCTAGGCATCTGAGATCCCTCTTCCCTAGTCTGACTGGATTCTCCCACATTAGTCATCCTAACAACAAAATTTTAAGTTTTTAATTACTACTGATCACTACTTAACACATAAACACATAGAGTGTTTTATTATTTATTCTTTAAAACTCGATAAGAGTTTATCATCACTATCTTTTCAATCTCCTATAAGGTTACTTCCTAAGGTTTTTTCCTAAGGTTTTTCCCCACCTAAGGTTCATAACATAAGGCTCTGATACCAACTTATGACACCCCCAAATTTAGGTTCTCTATTCCCATAGGATTTGGTGTTCACTGTCCAAACATTTATTTCTAACTATCCAAAATAAATAAAACTTAAGCAATAAATCTTCCTATAAAAGGGTTACAATATTTAAACCAATAAATCATAGGTTGTCTAACCCTAAGACATTCATCAAATACAGAAAAATTATTAATTACATCTCATAATTAAAATTAAGTCTGAAAACATAAGTCTCAACAAATTAACAAGTCATCAACACTTGTTCGTCTTTCCTTTTCTTTTGCTAGTGGTTGGCTCGTCGACCTTCTCAACTTTAGCTACAATGGTTATATATATGCAAGAGTGAGCAAAATAAATGCTCACTTAAAAGGACATAATATCTAGCAATGAATAAATTCAATTGAATTAAATAACATTTTCTAATATCGATAATCAAGAACAGATATTGGAAATCATCTCAGGGTCATAAGACCATGAACTATGTCCTAGGTTATAAGTTTTTCAACTTAAACCCTTAATAGTCATTAGACTATATAGACTTTTTTACCCGTACTTAGGGTGATTAGCCCTTCGTACCATGTATTGTGCACAAACATCTAAACGCTTTCGCGTAAATAATCCCCTATAATAGGGTTGTTCATCTCAGTTTTAAAATACAAGTCCGCACCAAAGAAAGTTTGGTTTGGATAAGTTTCAAAGGTAATTTAGAGTTCAACGTACATCAACTAAGGATTAGTTGAATCAAAGGTGTACTGACAATACAAGGGTTCAACAACGATGTATTACAGAGTAGTTATGAACCATAAATGAATAATGTACTGCATCGAAGTCATGCTTTAAGAATCAAGTTCAAAGCATCGAAAAGACATAATAAACCTTGCTTGAACAAAAATGGTAAGTTAAGGTTACACTTTCCAATAAGGAAACAGAATTAAGAACTTTGCACAATAGAATTCAAGAACTTGCATAATTTATAAACAATACAGAATAACAAACTTGCATAATTATAAACAAGGTAGGATAAGCTCAAATAGAGATTAGGGTTAGAGAACTTATTTAAATAAGAGTAGGGTTCGAAAACTTGCCTTGCGTGTAAGCTAAACAATTATAACTCACGTTTCTAAATACCATATACACATATGTCATTGTAACATAATTAGTTACCACATGATCATGTTACATAACTAAATATCTATTTCATTTACAACCCTTGGTCTTAGGTTTAACCACATGATTAAACCACACTTCTAATTTATTAACACGAATCTCAATTATCACATAACTCATTACTTAAAAATAATATTTGTTATATTTTGTATTATAACAACACCACAACATGATTAATCACATTTTATAGTCATAAAATTATACTACATTAACAATTACACAATTGTATATTAAAAATCAAATTTCTGGGCCAAACTGCTTACTGACACTGCAGCGCCACCATTAGAACTAAAAACTGGCACTGCAGCTCGGCTGGTGCTGCAGCTCCACCGTTTGAACTAGAATTGGCGCTACAGCTCGAATTTTAAGCCTAACTCTGGCACTGCAGCGCGAAGCGCCAGTTCCAGAATCTAAAGTTCGCGAAAAACGCAAAACAAAGCTAAAAAGGCCTAAAAACTTCTTTTTAACAACAATTTTAACTTACCCAACAGAAACTACAACTAATGTTTCTAACCATATAAACAACATAAACAACAAATTAAAAACTTTGAATTTCATTATTTTTGCTATTTCTTTACTTTTAAATACTCTTAGCGAAACTAATCACTGTAAATCCATTTTTTAACTAAAACAATCCGTTTAAATCACTTTGTTTTCTTTTCTTCATATATTTACATAATCAAAATTCAATTTACACTTTATATCATGAATTAAGTATCAATTTTGATTCTAAAATAAGTCATATCATACAAATATCACTGTAATTAACTGTAAACATGATTTCTTCGCATATATCATGTTTTCATGAATTAAACAACTTTAAATCACAAAAAAAAGGAAAACTTCTTCAACTAATTATTCAGGGAATTCAAACAAAAAGGAAAAACAAAACAAAAACAAAAACTTTAAAAAAAACTAAGATTATACATTGGTTGCTAGTTTAGCTAGAGAAGATGATAGAATCCTTCTTGGTTTGCTCAAGCTCACAGAGAAATTATTTCTCTCTTCTTCCTTCTTCTCCATTTTCTCTCTATTTTTTCTCTCTTCTAACTTTACGTAAAACAACTGATACATATTATTACGTATAAAAAAAACTAGCAAGTATATAATACCCTCTACTTAATAACATATCAGTTATGTTTTTTTAAATTCAAAAGTCACTAAGGCTTGTTTGGTAAAAACTGAATTAAAATAAGGATTTAAAAAGCCTTAAGCTTTGTTTGGTAAAATTAAATTAAAACTCCTTTTTAACTTATTTTAATAACTCACTTACTATATAGTTTATTGCCACACCCCATTTAATTAAATTCCCATATTCAAATTAAATTAAAGCTAACAACAACTTACTAAATCAAAATGCCACATAATCAAATTGTCACAAAATTATAATTTTTATTATAATTTTATTTAATAAATTAGTACATCACTTTTAATTACTAAATTAAATTAAACAACATTATAACAATTCATTTAATCCTTGTCAACTCTCTAATTTAATTATTAAATTAAATTAAAATATTATCATATAATAATTAATCCATCACTCTTTTAATTTAATTAACTTCAACATACAAAATCACTGAATATCAGCTTAATTAACGTATTACACTTAATCAAGTTAATTCCCCATAACTCATGAATTATTTATTTAACTAATAAATACTCAAACTAAACAAATATTTATTTAACAATAAACACATCAACTAAAAAATTTATTTAATTCAATAAATATTTGAAATTACATATAAAAATTCTGGATTGTTATAAAAATTTTATATTGTCGGGGAACCGACGTGCGTACAAATAACATTTTTAAATGGTATGCATAACGTAGGGTACATCAGGCTGATCACCTATTGTATTTGTTTATATTGGATTATCGGTTAAATACTATTAATTCTAATAGAGGTTCTTGGTCCATAGCGACTACTCAGTGTTGAAACCTTTGAATTCTTTTAAAATCTATCGGTCTATAAGAACCCATCATTTAGTATTCGAAGGATCGTTTTGAAGGTATTGACATTTCCTTGTTACGCCGTTATTCCTTAACTCTCGAGTTACCATTGATTAATATACCTCTAAACATATTAACTTTATATTATGCATTTTCACCTTATTGTTATATACTTGCTGGGCAAACTTATTGCTCATTCTTACTTTCTTTAAACCTTTCAGTTAAGGCAGAACATGGTAAAACCTCATGTAACGAACAAGAATTCTATAATTAAATTTAAATATTTATTAAATTAAATAAATATTTTAATTAATTTATTTATTGGGATAAATAAATAATTGATGAAATTGTGGTGTAATAATTTGGTTAAATGTGTATATTAACTAAATTAATAGATGGTAATTTTATGATTTGAAGATTTAACTTAATGAGATAATTAAATTAAATGAATTATTAAATAATTATAATATTGTTCTAATTTAATTTAATAATTAAATTAGAGATTTATTAGTTTGAGGAATAAAATTATAATCTATAATGGAAATTACAATTATATGACAAATATTAATTTGAATTATGAATTTAATTAAATTAGTTGTAGAATGGATGTGACATAAGAACTATATAATATAAGTATTATAAAAATAAATTAAGGAGGGAATTTTAGTGTGTAGCCAAAGATGGCCCTATGGCCTTTGGCATAATATAACTGATGTGGCTCTTTATTTTATTTTTAATTGAAGAGTACGTGGGATATATACATCAGTTTATTTGGTTTTTGTATTATTTCTCCTAAGGATAAGAACAGAGGGTTAAGAGAGAAAGAAAAACAGAGAAAGAGAGAGTGAACAAGAAAGAGAGTTATAGAGTCTTTATAAATTGGAAATCAAGGGAAACGCTTGATATCATCTTTGCTAGTGTAAATAAGGGATTAAAGGTATAATATATTTCTAATTCCATGTTTTGGTTTTGTAATTTTTATTCTCTGTAATTGGGTTTTGTTGAATTGTTGTTTAAAATGTTGATGATACGAGTATATAATCTGATAATTATTATATATAAGTAATCTTTAGTGATCAAATTCATGGAAATTGGTTTGAAGAAGAAAATTTAAGTTACAGAGTTTTATGTGAATGAAAGTGGCTTATTTGAGGCCAAAATTGGTGTTTAATTTTTTGTATAATCTGTAAATTGATTATGAATTATGTTAAAATGTCAAGAAATGAAAATAATGCAATTGAAATGGTTGGATTTGGTTAAGAAACGAGAATTTGGTGATTTAATTCGCTAAATGTGTTGAAAATAGAGAAACTAGTAAAAATATGGTTTTTAATCCACTAAATTTGGTTATTTATGTTGTTTTAGGTGTTAAAATGATTGATTGTATATGTTATGAGGCTTTGGTTAAGTTTGTTGTGTAAGGGTTTGTCTGTGTTGCTGTAAAAATTAGGAAATTGGAGTTTTGGTTTGTAATAGTGCTAAAGTTGCTGCAGCTTCTGTCTGCGTATTGGCGCAGCTACGCCGGTACCAAAGGCAGAAACGGCGTAGCTGCGCCTATTGAGTTTCTGGGATCGAGCACCAACGCAGCTGCGCCGTCCCCTAACCAGAGGCAGTTTGTTTTTTTTTTTTACTTTAAGTCCATGATGTGTTGGTTTAACCTAGTCAAAGATGCATGATAAGGAATTAACCATGTAATGAAGTTCCATAGCAGATTGTGATCATGTGTTTGGTGATTTCTAGATTGAAAACATAAAAACTTAGAAAACTTTAACTTGTTAACTGATTAAGACTTGAGATGTATTTAAGGTGTGATGATGCCTTATTAAGGTGGTGATTTTAGACATGTAAATGGTGTCAGAGATTGGAATGTGAGATAGGTGAATGAGATTAATTTAAAGGAGAGTTAAAACTATTAGGTTAAATGTTAGTTTAACTAATCGGTATTGCGATTTCAATGGTATATGTAGGGTATTTGGCAAACGTTTATTATACTTGTGTAGCATACGCACGAGGCAAGTTCTCTAACCCTAATTTTTCATTATGCAAGTTCCTAAACATTATATTTATGTTAAGCAAGTTTCTTGGTTCTATCTTGTTTATGATTATGCAAGCTCTTGTATTCTAATTCTTTTACATTGAGCAAGTTTCACATTCCTAACTTGATATCGTTATGCAAGTTTCTTATATTTAAACTTTTATTGAGCAAGTTCCTAACTTTTGTTTCTTGCTATCCAAAGCATAAATTGCCCAAGTTTATTGTTTCAAATGAGATTTTTTATCTCTTTTGGATGTAATACTTTGTATATAAAATGTCTATTCAATTGTATATTGTTGATATTCAATTGTTGACTTAAGTATCGGTGTTCAATCTTATATTATCGTGTTGAACCTTCGTATAGCAAATAAACCTTTATTGGTTGGACTAATATATAATTGATGAGTGTTCTAAAATTCTAGAATCACTGGTTAGCTATTCTAAACTAAACTTTCTTTAGTGCGGAAATCCTAAAGTCAAATTGAGATGAACAATCCTAATATAGGGGATTATGTATGTGTTAGCGTTTAGATATTTGTGCACAATACATGGTACGAAGGGCTGATCCCCCTAAGTACGTAAGGAATGGTCAGTATAGTCTAAACGACTGTTAAGGTTGAGGTAGAAATACTTAATAACCTGGGATATAGTTTATGGTCTTAAGACCCTCAGATATAAATCTTGAACTTGTTTTCTATTCTTGATTAGTAGAACAAGTTCTCTATTATTCAGTATTCATTTCTTACCCTTATGTTACTGCTATTGCCATTCTTTATATTAGTGAGCAATTGTTTGCTAACTCTTGCAATTAACATTGCAGCTAAAGTTGAGAAAGTTGAGGAGCCGTCTACTAGCAAGGGCAAGGGCAAGATGTCCAAATGATGAAGACTTGTTTAATTTTATTTACTGAATTTATGTTATGAGACTTATTTAATTATGTGATGTATTCCGCAGACTTATGTAATAATTTAAGGTTAGATTACATGTGATTGTTTTAAGTTGATGTAATCCTTTAATAGGGAAGATTATTATTTGAGTTATTTAAGTTATGTCTTTATCCTTGAATATGGGTAGATAGATGTAATTGTTTTGGATAGTGAACACCAAATTCTGTGGGAATGAAGTACCCAGAATTGGGGGTGTCACAGGTTGGTATCAAAGCTTTAGGTTATGAACCTTAGGTGGGAGAAATATTAGGAAGTAACCTTTGAGGAGACAAAAAATATAGTAGTGTCAAACTCTTATCGAGTTCTAATGAATGAATTGAGGGAATTCATTAAAGATAAATAATAAAAGACTTTATGTGCTATGTGTTAACAACTTATGTGCTCGCGAGTATCGAAAAGTGTCTTGTAATAAATAAAACTTAAAAGTATTTTGTTGTCAAGATGTCTAACGTTGAAGGATCCAGTCAAGCTAGGGAAGAGATACCTTAGGTGCCTAGAGATGAGGAGCCCCTAGATGTCCATGTTGTTCGGGAGCAGTTAATCCAGAGGGAGCCTTCTCTGTTGGTTGCTGATGAAGGACAGGAGAATGAGCCTATGTCTGATCCTGAGGAGGAGGAAGACTCTGACGAGATTGAGGTGGAGGATGAGGAAGAGGATCCTGTGGAGTTTCCACTAAACTCCATAACAGCTGAGATGTATGATGAGCTGTATAACCGTAATATAGAATTACAGGATAATATTGAGGATGTGACGCCCCCAAAATAGGTTCAATCCATCCAACCCATTCTGAGTCGCCAAATACATGGTACAGAAAATAACTACAACTTTATTATTACAATTGTCGTGCAAAATACGACAACACATATACTGTGAGTTTAAATACAAATATTATCATCTAGACAGTATTCATACTCAATTAAATCCTCATTACACTTATTGATACACTGTTTTACAAAATAGTGAGGACTACTAAAACAACTGTCTTAAACCATCATTCCACACCCCGACTAGTACTCGCTACATTCTCGCCTCCTGAGAAGAAAATGAAACAACAAGGAAAAGGGTGAGCTTAACTAGCCCAGTAAAGAATATTATGACTAAGATAATATACAACAAATTATCGTTAGTCTTCAACAGGGAAAAATTTAATAGAATACAATAGACAACAAGTTTTAAATCAATATTCGCAGCGGAAAATAATAATTCATAGAAGAGTTACGTAGAGAATGAAATCTACGATTATCTATGAATTTAAAAGCCCATCAATCAATAAATATCTTGAATCAAATAGTCATCTTTGCACTACAGGCCAAAGATATTCATCAGTTGGTCATGTTCACCTCAACACCTGTTCATCTTTGCACTACGGGCCAAAGATATTCATCAGAAATCATTAATCTTTGCACTACAGGCCAAAGATTTCAATTATATTATCATTTAGGACTGAGGATGATGAAAAATATTTTAAAGGAAACGAATCCAGTGAAACAAAATAATAAATATTAAGAATTCGTATTTCAGCTATTCTATGTCCAAAAATACCTCATAAATAATCATAGTGGAGTAAAATTCAAGAATGATCAAAACATGGATACAAACAAAGCTAGTATCCAGAATGGATATTTTGGACAAAAAGAAGAAAATTTTATTTTTCGGTGAATAATAACTCGTGAATAGTAACTCGTGAATAGTAACCCCGACATGAAAAGTTCCAAATTTGATAAAAAGTTCATATCAATACTTTGGCATAATGATATTGAAGAAAATAATATCATTTAAGAAGAAATAGCATCCCTCACCTCAGCAAAAATAGTACTTCTAGTTGAAACACCGAATATAGGCTATGACTTGAACTTGCACTGTATAGCAATACTCAAAGTATTAGAATACTCACAATAATACGCTCACTAATATAGAGAGAGAAAGAGAGAGAAGATCTTAGTTTCTGGTGTGATTTTCAATTCTAACATAAGCACCCTATTTATAGGAAAATGCTTAGAACACCAAAGCAGAAAATTGAATATAATAATATTATATTTACAAAATTGTCAAGCCCACCTTAGAAGATCTGAATTCAGCCCATTCTTATCACATGTTGAGCCCACTAATTTGCAAAAAATGTTTTTCTTTAAAATAATAATTAAAACTTTCAAAAATCAATTACTTCGGAACTTCAGAACTTCAATAATTCATAATAAATAACCCTTTTATCAGAAAATTCGAATCTTGCGAGTTATTATAGGAAATTCAATTCTCTACAACTTTGCAGAAGAAAGTTTTTTCAAATTCCAAACAGAAATTGACCGAAATCCACAAACGGGCGATTTTACAGTCAATAATAAATTTTTGGTCAAGAATTGTGTCCACCAACACACAAAATATCTGTTAATCATTTAATGCCACAAAAATACTCTTCCTCCTCATATACTCATATATCCCACATTCATTATAAAAATATCACCATCAATATATTATTAAAATAATATATTTAAATGAATTATTTTATCAGCAAAAGATAAAATATTAATTTTCAACAATTGTCACATTAAAAATTTTCTTCATCTATATCCACATAAAATCAATATTTTTCTCATCATATAAATCAATAATTAATTATACACAAATAATATTACAGAATCACAGTACTGGCAACCAAGCTGTTCCTAGGAAAGAGGGGGCTTTCCAATAAGGATCTCTCCTTACTGGCGCGCAATTAGATGACCAAACCTCTCCTTAGACAGAACTTTCTAGACATTGCCAATAATGTTATCTAATAATATTATTCAGATAATATGAATTATTGCTCCGATAATAGAAAATATTGTATAGTGACAATTATTAAAACAACAGTAATATAAAATATCAACGCAACAATTATCAATAAAATAAAATACTGAACAGTAATAACTGTAACTATTATTGAGTAGTGCCTTCTTACGTAAGAATCAATAATTAGTGCAATACCGTGTGCTACTATGCAACAACGCGTATTACCGTGTTTTAACCACCGGGTAGTCCAACAGCATTAACGGTAATAACTACGCCGTTATTTATAAATAACTTATTTTTGTTATTTTCTTCATCCAATCGCTTTCCGTTATGGGGCCCACAAAAGAATGCGCCGTCGTACGAATATTCTCCAACAGTAAGAATATTCCACGACCAAGCGAATATTCTCCGATAACAATGAATATTTTATAACCACTTGCTTATTTAAAATATTTGCGTATTTTACCCATAACTAACCACATTAATTCAATCAACCCTTACTATTTCAAAATAATAAATAGAGGAATTTAAATTTCATTTATTAATAATTTGGGGTCTTACAACCTCCCCTCCTTATGAAATTTCGTCCTCGAAATTGACATACGTACCTGGTGTTTCGAAAAGATGAGGATACCTCGCTTTCATTTCCGTTTCTAACTCCCAGGTCATTTCCTCAATAGCATGTTTTCTCCACAAAACTTTAACTTGTGGTATGACCTTCGTGCGTAGGACATGCTCCTTCCTATCCAAGATCTTGACAGGTACATCCTCGTACGTTAAGTCTTCGGCTATCTCGTCCGGTTCTAACTCAATAACGTGGCTCGGGTCTTTCACATATTTACGAAGCACAGATATATGAAAAGCATTATGAACACGAGACATTCTTGGAGGTAATGCGACTCTATAGGCCACATTTCCTACTCGGTCAAGAATCTGAAATGGACCAATAAATCGTGGATTGAGCTTTCCTCTCTTCCCAAATCTTGTAACTCCTTTCCATGGAGCTACACGTAATAATGCATGATCCCCAATGTCAAATTTCACGTCCTTTCGATAAAGATCCACATAACTCTTTTGTCGATCCTGTGCCGTTTGTATACGTTGTCGAATCGTTTGGATCTTCTATGTAGTCATTCGTACCAACTCTGGTCCCAACAACGTTGCTTCTCCCACCTCATCCCAACATACTGGAGAGCGACACTTTCGTCCATACAATGCTTCAAAGGGAGCCACACCTATACTTGCCTCATAACTGTTGTTGTAGGAGAATTCCACCAATGGTAGGTACTTATCCCAACTTCCTTTGAAATCTAGGACACAAAGTCTTAATAGATCTTCAAGAGTTTGAATAGTCCTCTCTGATTGCCCGTCCGTTTGAGGATGGTATGCTGAACTGAACCGTAAATCCGTGCCCATAGCTTTTTGCAAGCTAACCCAAAATCTTGAAGTGACTCTTGGGTCACGATCCGAAACTATGGATACTGGCATGCCATGCAACCTTACAATCTCATTTACGTACATACTAGCAAGACATTCAAGGGAATAAGTCTCCCGTATCAGCAAGAAATGAGCAGACTTGGTTAATCTATCAACTATAACCCAAATAGCATTTATGCCTTGAGAAACCGTGGGAAGACCCATAACGAAATCCATGGTAATGTGTTCCCACTTCCATTTTGGAATCTCAAGTGGTTGCAATGGACCCTTTGGTACTTGATGCTCCGCCTTTACACGTTGACAAGTTAAACACCTCGAGATAAACTTTGCAATCTCTCTCTTTATATTGTTCCACCAAAATGTATGTCGAAGATCACGATACATTTTAGTACTTCCAGGATGGATTGCAAATGGTGTATTGTGTGCATCCATCACGATCTTGTACTTCAAATCAAAATCGTTAGAAACATAAAGTCTGAAGTGGACTCGAAGTATTCCTTCTTCATCGATTCTTGCTTCCGGAATAGCACCTTCTTATACTTTCTTCTTCATACGCATCAGCTCCCGGTCTGTGGCTTAAGCAACTTTAACTTTATCGATTAAAGTTGATTCTACGCGTATACTTGACATCATCGCACTCGTTCCTGCATATGATCTTCTACTCAATGCGTCAGCTACCGCGTTCGCTTTTTCAGGATGGTATTGGATGGTATGATCGAAATCTTTCAACAGCTCGAGCCAACGTCGATATCACATGTTGAATTCTTGGAAGCTCTTCTCGCATTCCTCGGTCCATTCGAAGTTTGTATCTTTTCGAGTCAGCTGAGTTAATGGAGTAGCGATTCGAGAAAATCCTTTTACAAATCTCCGATAATAACCAGCGAAGCCTAGAAAGCTATGTATTTCGATTACTGACTTAGGTTGCTCTCAACTGTGACTCATTTCCCAATCTTGGATAGCACGTCACAATGACACCTATCAGTTTACTGCCGCACGAATATGGCGTCCCCTACGGAGAGTTTGGATTCAGTGCATTCCACAAAGGAAGTCACCAGATAAAGGCTCGGGTACAAACTTCTACAGTTAGGTTTTTAACTCCTGAAGTTCAATAGGAGCCATTCGATATGAGATTTTAGAAGTGAGTTTTGTACCAGATTCAAAGATGATACAAAATTTAATATCACGCGTAGGCCAAGAAATTCTTCAGGAAATACGTCAGGGATTTACTAACAATAGAAATATCATTCAAATCTGACGTATTTTTGTTCAAGTCCATAACATAGCTAAGAAAGCTTGACATCCATTTTTCAATAAACGAATGACTTTACGGCTTGATATGAAAGAGTTTGATTTCAATGGTTTGGTTGCTTGAATTTGAATAACAGGTTGCTTAGGAATATGAAAACTAACAACCTTACGAAAGCAATCAATTTTGGCATGATGAGTAGTTAACCAATCAATTCCTAAAATCACATCAAAAGCAAGTATCTTTAAAGAGATAAGATCAACAGGTAATGTGATGGTGCCAACTTGGATATAACAAGATTTATAAACAGTGGATGTAACGAAAGTTTCTCCTAACGGAGTTCCAACAGATAAGTTAAAGTCTAATTTTCTCCGGAGTCAAGTTTAAACGTTGAGTATAAGTAGGAGAGAGAAATGAATGGGTAGAACCGGTAAGGTATAGACTTCGTAAAAATTTATAATTAACTAACCCGTGCTAACTTCGTTCGGGTTCCTCGCATTCTGACCAGTCACAAAAAACGCTCTTTCAGGAACCGTTGACTTTGAATTTTCTGGGAAAACTTTTTGAGTCACCGTCCCCGCTGAACTTGGTTTCGCTACCGTACAATCTCGAGCGATATGTCCTTCCTTTCCACAATTATAGCATACCTTGAACAGTTGTGGATAGTTTGGGCTGATATGTCCCTCTTTTCCACATTTATAGCATATGACCGGTGGTCGTTCTCCTCCCTTGGAACCAGTTGCTGCTGGTGCTAACGTCTTCGTATTGTCATTGTTGAATCTCCTCTTTTTAAAATCTCCTCCCAACTCGCTTCTTCTATTCTCATGGCCATGATTAACACCAGAGTGGTTGCCGCTCTTGTCGGTATTCTTCTTTCTCCGCTGGTTATCATTGTTCTGATGACTGCTGTCACCGGTATGATCCTGGTTGTGGTCCCTCGATTGACCGTACTCGTTATCTCGCTCTAATAATTGAGCCATGTTGACAACATCTGAATAAAGAGAAAATTTATGAGAAATGAGATATTGACGTATGCCGGGTTTCAAACCTCTCAGAAACATCCGCGTCATACGTTCCTCATTCTCCACCAAATGAGGTGCAAACCTGGACAACTCTGCAAATTTCGCCTCGTACTGGGACACCGTCATGTTATTCTGCTCCAGTCTAATAAACTCTACCTCATTCATATGACGAATACTTTCAGGAAAGTACTTGTCATTGAATAGTTTCTGAAATGTCTCCCAAGACATGCTGAGTGCGGCTGGATGGGTACGCTTCATAGATTCCCACCAGTAGTCTGCCTCGCCACGGAACATAAAGGTGGCGAATGGAACCTTCTGTTCCTCCGTGCATCCCAAGACATCGAATATCTTGGTAATTTGCTTGACCCACGTTTCCGCCATGATCGGATCCGGCTTTCCCTTAAATTCTGGTGGTCCCAACTCTTTGAACTGCTTGGCTGTGACCAGCTGTGCGTTGCTATTGTTTCTTCCTATATTTTGAACAGGAATCTCCTTCGTCTGGTTTTGCATGAACCGCAAAAAACTTCTAAACATCTCATCGTTCATCGTCTGCTCAGTGGTGTTGTTCACAGGAGGAACATTGCCAGCCTGTTGCACGTTCTTCTCGTTGGTGAGTACAGGCGTCTCCACAGTTTCATTTACTCCACTGTTAACATTCTCAGTCGACATTCTCAAATACTGCCATAAAACAAAGGTTAATTAAATAAATTAACAAATCACATAATACCCTTATATAATGACCGACCAACAAATAAGCTTAGGTAGGACACACTAGCGAAGGATTTACTCGTCTCTCCCCTCCTAGTTCTATTCCCCGATCTCCGCCAGAGATCATATCCCTAGGCTCTGATACCAACTGTGACGCCCCCAAAATAGGTTCAATCCATCCAACCCATTCTGAATCGTCAAATACATGGTACAGAAAATAACTACAACTTTATTATTACAATTGTCGTGCAAAATATGACAACACATATACTGTGAGTTTAAATACAAATATTGTCATCTAGACAGTATTCATACTCAATTAAGTCCTCATTATACTTATTGATACACTGTTTTACAAAATAGTGAGGACTACTAAAATAACTGTCTTGAACCATCATTCCACACCCCGACTAGTACTCGCTACATTCTCGCCTCCTGAGAAGAAAATGGAACAACAAGAAAAAGGGTGAGCTCAACTAGCCCAGTAAATAATATTATGACTAAGATAATATACAACAAATTATCGTTAGTCTTCAACAGGAAAAAATTTAATAGAATACAATACATAACAAGTTTTAAATCAATATTCGCAGCGGAAAATAATATTTCATAGAAGAGTTACGTAGATAATGAAATCTACGATTATCTATGAATTTAAAAGCCCATCATCAACATTTTATCCCTGTAATATCAATCAATAAATATCTTGAATCAAATAGTCATCTTTGCACTACAGGCCAAAGATATTCATCAGTTGGTCATGTTCACCTCAACACATGTTCATCTTTGCACTACGGGCCAAAGATATTCATCAGAAATCATTAATCTTTGCACTACAGGCCAAAGATATTCAATTATATCATCATTTAGGACTGAGGATGATGAAAAATATTTTAAAGGAAACGAATCCAGTGAAACAAAATAATAAATATTAAGGATTCGTATTTCAGTTATTCCATGTCCAAAAATACCTCATAAATAATCATAGTGGAGTAAAATTCAAGAATGATCAAAACATGGATACAAACAAAGCTAGTATCCAGAATGGATATTTTGGGTAAAAAGAAGAAAATTTCATTTTTCGGTGAATAGTAACTCGTGAATAGTAACTCGTGAATAGTAACTCATGAATAGTAACCCCGACATGAAAAGTTCCAAATTTGATAAAAAATTTAGATCAATACTTCGGCATAATGATATTGAAGAAAATAATATCATTTAAGAAGAAATAACATCCCTTACCTCAGCAAAAACAGTACTTCTAGTTGAAATACCGGATATAGGCTATGACTTGAACTTGTACCGTATAGCAATACTCAAAGTATTAGAATACTCACAATAATACGCTCACTAATATAGAGAGAGAAAGAGAGAGAAGATCTCAGTTTCTGGTGTGATTTTTAATTCTAACCTAAGCACCCTATTTATAGGAAAATACTTAGAACACCAAAGCAGAAAATTGAATATAATAATATTATATTTACAAAATTATCAAGCCCGCCTTAGAAGATCTGAATTCAGCCCATTCTTATCACATGTTGAGCCCACTAATTTGTAAAAAACGTTTTTCTTTAAAATAATAATTAAAACTTTCAAAAATTAATTATTTCGGAACTTCAGAACTTCAATAATTTATAATAAATAACCCTTTTATCAGAAAATTCGAATCTTACGAGTTTTTATAGGAAATTCAATTCTCTACAACTTTGCAGAAGAAAGCTTTACCAAATTCTAAAGAGAAATTGACCGAAATCCACAAACGAGCGATTTTATAGTCAATAATAAATTTTCGGTCAAGAATTGTGTCCACCAACACACAAAACATGTGTTAATCATTTAATACCACAAAAATACTCTTCCTCCTCATATACTCATATATCCCACATTCATTGTAAGAATATCACCATCAATATATTATTAAAATAATATATTTAAATGAATTATTTTATCAGCAAAAGATAAAATATTAATTTTTAACAATTGTCACATTAAAAATTTTCTCCATCTATATCCACATAAAATCAATATTTTCCTCATCATATAAATTAATAATTAATTATACACAAATAATATTACAGAATCACTATATTGGCAACCAAGCCGTTCCCAAGAAAGAGGGGGCTTTCCAATAAGGATCTCTCCTTACTGGCGCGTAATTAGATGACCAAACCTCTCCTTAGACAGAACTTTCTAGACATTACCAATAATGTTATCTAATAATATTATTCAGATAATATGAATTATTGCTCCGATAATAGAAAATACTGTATAGTGACAATTATTAAAACAATAGTAATATAAAATATCAACGCAGCAATTATCAATAAAATAAAATACTGAACAGTAATTACTGTAACTATTATTGAGTAGTGCCTTCTTACGTAAGAATCAATAATTGGTGCAATACCGTGTGCTACTGTGCAACAACGCGTGTTACCGTATTTTAACCACCGGGTATTCCAACAGTATTAACGGTAACAACTACGTCATTATTTATAAACAACTTATTTTTGTCGTTTTCTTCATCCAATCGCTTTCCGTTATGGGGCCCACAAAATACTGCGCCGTCGTACGAATATTCTCCGACAGTAAGAATATTTCACGACCAAGCGAATATTTCCCGACAACAATGAATATTTTATAACCACTTGCTTATTTAAAATATTTGCGCATTTTACCCATAACTAACCACATTAATTCAATCAACCCTTACTATTTCAAAATAATAAATAGAGAAATTTAAATTTCATTTATTAATAATTTGGGGTCTTACAGAAGAGTTGAAAGAGCTAGCTGAGATACGTCAGGCTACTATAGAATAGAAGGATGTGGAGATTCAGGAACTCAACTCACGACTTAGGAACATGGAATGGAACCTAGTTCACACAGAGGGTCATCAAGTGGAGCTATTGGCTGAGAATGAAAAGATAAAGACTGAAGTTGAAAAGCTAAAAGATGACTTGAATGAGGAGTCAGCTAAGCGTGCGAGAGCAGAAGACGCTTGGATGAAGGCTACTCAACGTGTAGATCGTGTTGAAGCCAAGGTTCAAACGAAGAAGGCTAAGATGAATGAAATGGATTATGCTTTTCATTCTGCAATTAATAGGGCCCAGGACCGAGTCTTTTATTACCTATCTCAATTTGAAGACTTGCCATGGTACATGATGGATCGTAGGACGTTGTATCGTATTATGGAAGAAGAGCGTAGAGAAACCTCTCGACCTCTTAATATGCCAAAATAGGAAGAGTAATAAGTTATGTGATTAATTATGTGATAAATAAATTGTAAATCCCTTATTTTGAGATAAATAATGGGGTAAGATGAGTATGTTATCCTGAAACTTTTCAAGTTTAAGAAAGTTGATGTAGATAGCAGAGATGTTATCCTTATTATGTTTCAAAAAGATATGAATGAATAAAATATCGAAGTTTATTGAAATGTTATGTGTTAAGTCTTAATCTTAGAATGTTTAAGTTAAACTTTAAATATTCAAGGAATTGAGTAGTGATCAAATAAGTGTATATTATTTTAAATAGAAAATGCCTCCTAAAAGAAGATAACCACGCCAACAACCACTCGTTGAAGTGTATACTAATAACAATAATAACAAGGCCAACGTTAACCCGGTTCAACAGTTGGTGACCTTGTTAACATGAGCACTTGTGAATCAGCCGCAAGCTCAAGTTACGACTTTCAAGGACTTCAAAGCGGTTGGACCGCCAAAGTTTCAAGGGTCTATGAATCCAGTTGAGGCCCAAACCTGGATCATGGAAATGGAGAATGTGTTCAATGTTACCATAGTAAATGAGGACCACAAAATTGCATTCGCGACATTTATGTTGAAGTCTGAAGCTAGCTATTGGTGGCAGGTGAATAAGGTTCGTGGGGGACAAGGAATAGTAGCGTGGGATAGGTTCAAGGAAATATTTTTCGAGATGTACTTTTCGACAAGTTCCCAAGGCCAGTTGGAAGTTCAATTTTTGGAACTAAAGCAAGGAACCATGTCTATACCAGAGTATGTTGCGAAGTTTAATGAGTTGGCAAGGTTTGCTCCGTACCAAATCAATACCGATGAGCGTAAGGCGAGAAGGTTTGAATAAGGGTTGAAGCCCTGGCTGTATAATAAGGTTTTAATGTTCTAGTTAAACACGTTTGCAGTAGTACTAGAAAAGGCAATTATCACGGAAGGAGGAAGCGATGCCTTAACTAAGTATAATCAAGAACAAAAGAAGAGGAAGAATGAGAATGAAAACAAGGCTGGTGGAAGCAATAGTGGAAGTAACAACCAGAAGAGGAAGTGGAATGAAAATTCGAATGCGGGAGGACAGCAAGGAAGTCAGCAAAAGAAGAAGTTTGAAGCTTGTACTACTTGCGGGAAGAACCACACTGGTGTGTGTCTGAAGGGTAAACGAGTGTGTTTTAATTGTGGCCAGGAGGGTCACATTGTGCCAAATTATTTTAGCCCAAAGAAGGGAGCTTGTTTCAAGTGCGGGTCGAAGGATCATATGGCTCGTGATTGCCCTAAAAAGACAGCGGGGGGTGCAAGTGGAAAAAAGGGAAATAACAGTGGTGGTACGTTAACTATCACTGGGTCAGTGCAATCAAGCCGACCTACTGCTAGAACTTTCAATATGACTGTGCAAGATGATGTGTAGTTAAAGGATGTGGTGTCAGGTATCATTTTGATCAATGGTATTAATGCTTATGTGTTATTTGACTCGGGTGCTACTTGTTCATTAATATCCGATGATTTTGCTAGGAATTTAGATTTGCCTCAGGAAGAACTAGATTTTCCTTTAAGCATAGAGATTGCGAATAGGGAAGTGATTTGTAAGACCCCAACTTTTATAAATAAAGATGAATTTTCTATAAATATCATTTTTGAATATTATGGAGTTAATTTGATATAATGTTATAGTTGTGGGTAATATTTATAAATTTTGCAAAGTACGCAAGTTGTTATATAATATTCGATTGGTCGGGGAATATTCATTTTAACAGAGAATATTCGTACAACAGCACAATCATTGGTGGACCCTACAACGGAATTATTGTCGGATTGAGAAAATGACAAAAATATTTTATTAAAAATAACGGCGGAAGTTTTACCATTGATACTGTTGAACTACTTAGTAGTAAAAGTACAGTAACACGTGTGGTTGCATAGTAGCACACGGTATTGATTATTAATGCTTATGTGAGAAGTCACTCAGTTTGATTCATTTATTGTCAGTTAATAATATGAATTATTTAGCGATAATGAAGTTTGTTTTATTCGTATTATTAGCTTAATAAAACAGAAACATCTTTTTATATAAAACAGAATACTTTATTAAAGTTATTCTATAAATAGAATATACTATATTTTATTTAAAAGATTTTTCTTTAAATATGGACCGTCAGATTAAAGTAATCAATCTGGACCGTTCATGGATTAGTTACTATGCATTCCATTTTTCTATAAATAGCAGCTCATTCCTTCATTATTTCTTACGAATTCACTGAACTCTAGAAAGAGAAATTATAGAGACAAACTATAGAGAGAGAGAAGAAAAGTATTCTGCTACTTAACTACTTCCTTATTTCAGTTCTTCTTTAAAACGGTAAGGGGTGTTATTCTTTCTTATTCATGAAGAGAACTTTTGTTATTCCATTTCTTATTATTCTGTTGGAATAACCTGTATACGCGGTCTACCCTATACTTGGTGACATTCTTCTATTATTCTGTTGGAACATCCTGTCTGTGTATTTTACACCG
This sequence comes from Panax notoginseng, assembly GCA_016801055.1. NCBI lineage: Eukaryota > Viridiplantae > Streptophyta > Magnoliopsida > Apiales > Araliaceae > Panax > Panax notoginseng. The sequence continues at coordinate 6,495,293 of CM029012.1, forward strand.
GACCTGGTTTTGTTTTTATTATTATTCTGTTGGAACATCCTGTCTGTGTGTTTTACACCGGACCTGGTTCCATCTTGTTATTATTCTGTTGGAACATCCTGTCTATTTTACACCGGACCTGGTTCCATTATTTATTATTCTGTCGGAATATCCTGTCTGTGCGTTTATACCGGACCTGGTTCTATTATTTATTATTCTGTTAGAATAACCTGTCTGTGTGGTCTATCCCATGTCGGGTGATTTCTTTTGTTATTCCATTCTTTATTATACTCAGTTGGTTAAGTTTTAACTTCTATACTCCATGAAATTAGTGGAATATCCTTGATAATTGCGTTTCATCCAGTATCTTTTCATGAAAATATTATTCTAAGAATTCTTGAATTTTACTCTACAAAGCAGTATCATGTTGACAATTTGGATGTTGTTATTTCTTGGATAAATTAATTCTTGAACTTGTTTTATTGAATTCTTATATCATTGTCATCATCCTCATGTTTATAAAATGTTGAAAGTCATATGTGGCCTGTAGTAAAAAAAAGGACTTGGTATGATTATGACCAGGGATTATTCAGTATAATCATGACCGTAATGTTACAAATGATGTGGTAAAAGTCCTCATTGGCCCGTAGTACATTGATGGACAGTTGTTGGCATGATCATGACCATTAATGAATACACGAATATCCTTGGTCGTAGTGCAGGGGTGATTCGATGATGTGGATTATTTTATTAAGCTGAGTCCCAGCGATAACAGTGTTGAAAAACCTTTTAAATCAAAGAAGATAGTAGATTTTATTTTCTACTTGACTCTTTTAATGGATTACTTGTTCCACTGCAGTTAAACTTGATGTTCGTTATATTTTATCAGTTTAACACTATTGAAGGCTAATGATAATTTATTCTGCATTATCTTAGTCATAATATTTCTTACTGGGCTAGTTGAGCTCACCCTTTCTTTCACTATTTTCTTCAAAAAATGAGAATATAGCTGGGACGAGTCGGGGAACGGAGTGATGGACTAGATGATAGTATTAGTAGTCCTTACTATTCTGTTAAATAGTGTGACAATAATTGTAATGAGGACTCCTTTTGAGTTTGTATAGTCTCTAGTAGACAATAATTGTATTCAAACTCACAGTTATGTTTTGTCGTATTGTATACGACAGTTGTATTAGTAAGTTGTATTTGTATTCTGTACCATGTATCTGACGACCCAAGATGGGTGATGTATACCTAATTTTGGGGGCGTCACATGATTCCTGTTAGGTTTACATACAAGAATTATAGATTGGATATAAAGGGCCACGAGATGATGGTAGATTTGATGCCGATCAAACTTGGGGAATTTGATGTTATACTGGGAATGGATTGGTTATCCAATTATAGGGCAGTAATTGATTGTAAAAAATGTGTTAAACTTATGACTCCGTCAAAGGTGGTGTTTTATGGTAGTAAGTCACCTCAACAACTAAGTTGTCTGACGGTGATGCAAGCCAAGAAGTTACTGAGACAAGGTTGTGTAAGATACTTAGCCTACATAGTCAATACACAAAAGGAGAGTGCGAAGTTAGAAGAGATACCGGTTATTAGAGATTTTGCAGACGTATTTCCAAACAATTTTCTTGGGCTTCTGCCAGATAGAGAGGTCGAGTTCGTGATTGATTTAGTACCATGAACGGCCTCGATATCTAAAGCCCCAATAGAGATGAAGGAGTTGATGGTACAGTTGTAAGAATTATTAGATAAGAAGTATATCCAGCCGAGTGTATCGCCGTGGGGAGCGCCAATGTTGTTTGTTAAGAAGGAAGATGGATCAATGTGGCTCTGCATTGATTATCGGGAATTGAATAAGGTCACGATTAAAAATAAGTATGCATTACTGAGAATCGATGACTTGTTTAATCAACTAAAGGGAATGAGATATTTCTCAAAGATAGACTTGAGGAATGGATATCATCAGCTGAAGGTGAGGCCAGAGGATGTACCGAAAACGGCATTTAAAACTCGGTATGGTCATTACGAGTTTTTGGTTGTGTCATTTGGTTTAACCAATGCACCTGCAGCGTTTATAGATTTGATGAACAGGGTGTTTAAACCATTCTTAGATAAATTTGTAGTGGTGTTTATTGACGATATATTGGTGTATTCTAAGACCAAGGAGGAACATGTTGAACACTTAAGGGTGACGTTGGAGATATTGAGGAGAGAGAAGTTGTACGCTAAATTCACAAAATATGAGTTTTGGCTGGAACTTGTGCAGTTTCTTGGGCACGTTATTGACAAGGACGGAATCTCGGTAGATCCATCAAAACTTGAAGCTGTAATAAACTAGGATTAGCCGAAGACACCGTCAAAAGTATGAAGCTTCTTGGGGTTCGCAGGTTACTATTAGCGTTTTATTTAAGATTTTTCCAAAGGCGCAACTCCGTTGATGAATTTGACTAGAAAGGCAGTTAAGTTTGTTTGGATGGAGAAATGTGAGGAAAGTTTTTAAGAATTAAAGAAGAGATTGAGTTCAACACCTGTGTTGTCGTTGCCTGATGATACAGGGAATTTTGTGCTATATAGTGACTCATCGCATAAAGGACTAGGTTGTGTGCTTATGCAGAACGGCAGAGTTATTGTGTATGCATCGCGTCAATTGAAAGATTACGAGAAAGGGTATCCGACTCATGATTTCGAGTTGGCTGCGGTGGTGTTTGCTATGAAGATTTGGAGGCACTATCTTTATGGAGAGAGGTGTGATATATATACAGATCATAAAAGTCTGAAATATATCTTTACACAAAAAGATTTGAATATGCGATAGAGAAGATGGCTGGAGTTGATTAAAGATTACGACTGCGAGATTCTTTATCATCCCGAAAAGGCGAATGTTGTTGCTGATGCCTTAAGTAGAAAGGGATGGGAGAAATTAATGATGTTGACTGCTCAGGAAAAGCTTTTAGCAGAAATGGCCAAGATGGAGTTGGAAACTAAATATCCGACAGAATCAGATGAAAAATTGTTCCAAATGGGGAGCAGTTCAATTTTGGTAGATAAGGTGAAGAATGCACAACTTTAGGATGAAAACTGTGAAAAGATAAGAAGGAAAGTGTCTAAAGGTGAGGAAGACAAATTTAAAGTTGATTCGGAAGGGTTACTTCGATTTGAAGGGAGAATTTGGGTTTCGCCAGTACCAAAAATTAAAGAGGAAATTTTGAGTGAGGCTCATAACTCACGATACTCAATTTACCCTAGAAGTACGAAAATGTACCAAGATCTCAGACATCATTTCTGGTGGTCGAATATGAAAAAGGATGTTGCTGAATGTGTGGCGAAATGCTTAACGTGTCAGAAAATTAAAGCTGAACATCAAAGGCCAGGCGGATTATTGCAACTGTTAGAGATACCGGATTGAAAATGGGAGCATATCACAATAGATTTTGTGGTAGGTCTTCTAACGACTCAACAAGGTTACGATGCAATCTGGGTGATTGTTGATCAATTGACGAAGTCGGCACACTTTTTACCAATCAAGATTAGATTTAACCTAGATCGGTTGGCAAAACTGTATGTGAAGGAAATTGTATCAAGACACGGTGTACCGGTGTTCATTATATCCGATAGAGATCCACGTTTCACATCAAATTTCTAGAAACGACTACAGGAATGCTTGGGGACGCAATTGAGAATGAGCACAGCGTATCATCCTCAAACCGACAGACAAAGTGAGAGGACAATCCAGACATTGGAGGTTATGCTCAAAGCATGTATTATGGATTTTAAAGAGAATTGGGTTGACCATCTACCGTTGGTTGAATTTGCCTATAATAACAATTATCACGCAAGTATTGGCATGCCGCCTTATGAAGCGTTGTACGGCAGGAAATGCAAAACTCCTTTATGCTGGGATGAAGTTGGAGAACGTCAACTATTAAGTCCAGAATTGGTGCAACAAACTATTGAGATCATCAAGGTAATTCGAGCAAGATTGACAGCTGCATAGGATAGGCAAAAGAAATATGTCGATCAACACCGACAAAATCGCGAATTTGATGTCGGTAGTTTTGTTTTCTTGAAAGTGTCTCCCTGGAAAGGGAAAATCCGATTTGGTAAAAAGGGAAAACTAAGCCCTAGGTTTATAGGACCTTTTAAAGTGCTACGATGAGTTGGTAAAGTGGCGTATGAGGTAGCTCTACCTCTGGAACTAGAACATATTCATAATATTTTCCATGTTTCTATATTAAGACCATATAAGTCTGATTATAAGCATGTTATAGAATATGAGCCATTACAGTTTGAAAAAGATTTTTCTTATGAAGAAGTCTCTGTTCAGATTATTGATAAGAAATTGCAAGTACTAAGGAATAAAGTGATACCTTCTGTTAAGGTAATTTGGAGGAATCACAATGCTGAAGAAACTACGTGAGAACTTGAAGATGTTATGATCAAAAATTTCCCTTAGTTGTTTGCTTAAATTCTTTGTATAGTGATTTTGGGGACATAATCTTGTTAAGGAGGGAAGAATGTAATGAATGAATTTATTGAGTCGTGATTCTGTGGACAGAATCCTTTTAAGGAGGGAAGAATGTAACGAACAAGAATTTTGTAATTAATTTTAAATATTTATTGAATTAAATAAATATTTTAATTGATTTATTTATTGGGATAAATAAATAATTAATAAAATTGTGGTGTAATAATTTGGTTAAATGTGTATATTAACTAAATTAATATATGATAATTTTATTATTTGAAGATTTAACTTAATGAGATAATTAAATTAAATAAATTATTAAATAATTATAATGTTGTTCTAATTTAATTTAATAATTAAATTAGAGATTTATTAGTTTGAGGAATAAAATTATAATCTATAAAATGGAAATTACAATTATATGACAAATGTTAATTTGAATTATGAATTTAATTAAATTAGTTGTAGAATGGGTGTGACATAATATAATAACCCGATATTTTCTATATAAATAAATAAAAAATTTTGCATATAATTTTTTATTATTATTATTTTAAAGGTGGGAATGTGGATAAGATAAAACGTATGTATTTATGTGATAAATAAAAATATATTTGCTACATGAATAATTACTAATAATTTTATTTTATAATTATTGACCATTATAAAGTATATTCTTATAATGGCAAAAAGTATTTTTTCACCAATGTGGTTGTAGTATATTCCGTCCAATTTTGCAGACGGACGTCAAATAATTACACACGTGACATTGAAAAAAAAAATTAAAAATTCATTATTTCCTACGTGGCAAGCTAGTCAGCCAAATTCTTAATACTATTGAGTCACTACACTTTAAAAAAATGTAATTGGCCCAATGTGGTTTTAAAAATATTTTTATATTTTATTTTCTATCTTTTTCTTTACCAAAATATTTATAATATGTATAATATTAATAAAAATTAATATTATATTATTTATAATATGTATGTTTTATTTTAAAAATAAAAATAAAATACTTTTATGTTTTCAAATACTTATAAAATTTTTAAAAATAAAAATATTTTTATGTTTTATTTTCTTTCTTTTTCTTTACCTAAATATTTATAATATGTATAACATTAATAAAAAAATTAATAGTATAATATTTATAATCAAAATATTCAAAATTTTTAATTATTTTGAACAAAATATTCAAATTTTTAATGGATTTTCTTTATAATTTTTTTTAAAAAAATAATTAAAATAATAATAAAATAAAAATAAATATTTTAATTCATTTTTTAATAATTTTTTCTTTTTCTTTTATCTTTTCCTTTCTTTTAATAATTATTTTTATTTTAAAAATTAATTCCAAATAATACAAACAATATATCAATAATTTTGTATCAATGAGATCTATTACAATATTACATTAATTTTAACAAAAAAAATAAAAAAAAAATTATTAATTATGTGACAAAAAAATTATTAAAATAATAAAATTAAAATAAATATTCTAATTCATTTTCTATAACAAAACTCATAGCAACAGCAGCCATTGAAACAGTCCAAAGAGGGCTAATCCTGAACACAAAATATTTCAAAAGCTCCAGTGGAAGCTTCCACCATAACGTGATTCTCTTTTCTCCTACATCGCCTGATGCCATTGCTCCTAGCACAACATCGCCATCCTTAGACTACTTATCTCCTGATTCCATAGGTTGATGGGCATCGTCTTTTTTGCTACAAACTGCCACCCCATCTAGCAAATTGGCCTTTTCCCCAACACCCATCTCAATATTCTCCACAAAGCCTCGATTCCACTGGAATCATTCCACAATTTGCCTGAATTCTCACTCTCAGTTACAACTCCATCCGATTCAATAGAACCCTCCTCAATCACATCACCGTCGCGAATAGTCCTCGAGTATTTGCTCTGAAAATCCAAAGAGAAGTAATCTGACCTAATAATTCCTTCCAAGTCGCCTTCGATCCTTTCCAAACCCTTAATATCTTCATCTGAGTCGGAATCCGAGTTGTGAAGCACCTCCCAGTCTTGAAAATTGCCAGTTTCGATCAGCAAGTGTATGGATCTGAATCTGTGTATGAGTGAGAAACGGAGTCAGAAGAGTATGGATCTGGGTTTGAGAGGAAGCCCACCTCAGAATGTGAGTCTGGTGGATATGGTGGGAGGTCAGAGAGGACTGAGCATGAGGCCCCGGGTTAGGGGAGACAAAGTTATGAAACTCAGGAAAGTGAGGGGTATGGAGGATCCAGCTATGGGCGATCTGAACAGGGGGAATATAGGAAGCCTAGCTATGAGAGGCATGGTGTTGATGATGATTCAACTTTTTTGTCGTACGGGAATTTTGAGACATAAATAAAACATACATATTATAAATATTATAATATTAATTTTTATTAATATTATACATATTATAAATATTTAGGTAAAGAAAAAGAAAGAAAATAAAACATAAAAATATTTTTATTTTTAAAAATTTTATAAGTATTTTAAAACATAAAAATATTTTTATTTTTATTTTTAAAATAAAACATACATATTATAAAAGTATTTTAAAACATAAAAGTATTTTTATTTTTATTTTTAAAATAAAACATACATATTATAAATATTATAATATTAATTTTTATTAATATTATACATATTATAAATATTTAGGGAAAGAAAAAGAAAGAAAATAAAACATAAAAATATTTTTATTTTTAAAAATTTTATAAGTATTTTAAAACATAAAAGTATTTTTATTTTTATTTTTAAAATAAAACATACATATTATAAATATTATAATATTAATTTTATTTTATATTATAAATATTTAAGTAAAGAAAAAGATAGAAAATAAAACATAAAAATATTTTTAAAACCACAATGGGCCAATGGCATTTTTTTAAAGTGGAGTGGCTCAATAGTATTAAGAATTTGCCTGACTGGCTTGCCACGTAAGAAATAATGATTTTTTTAATTTTTTTTCAATGCCACGTGTGTAATTATTTGACGTCCGTCTGCAAAATTGGACGGAATGAGTTGATTAAACATTTTTAAAAAGTACAGTGGGCTAATTGAATATTTTAAAAGCACAATAGCTAATTGCTTAAAACACTACAACCACAGTGGTAAAAAAGTGCTTTTTGCCTTCTTATAATAATTAATTTTATAGAAAAATATTTTTATTAATTAGTTTTTTTATGAAAATATGATTATTATATTATTTAAATAATATATGAAATGAGTATTAGAATTAATATAATAAATATTTTATTATATGAATTTATTTCAGATTAATTAAGTTAATTAATATAACTTAATTAATAATGGTACGTATAATAAAGATACATCAGATATGGAACCCAAACCCTAATTCTGGATTTGGGACATGGAAAGAGAATATTAATATAGTATTATTTTCATTTCAATACTATAAATATGTACTGTATGTATGTATTGATAATATATGGTTGATCAATTATGGTGTAGCATGTCAAAAGCCCTAATATTAATTTGTTAAACCCGAGTTTCAAAGTTAAATACAAGTTCAAGACTGTGTAGTAATTGTGTTATATGATTTATGTTGTGTATTCTAGAATTTTATGTTAATTAGGAAAACCCTAATTAATTTTTGGAAACCCTAATTAGTAAATTAAAACCCTAATTGCTAATTATAAGCCCTAATGTTAATTAGTGAATACTTTAAACCCTAATGTGCATGTATAATGTAATTTGAAAACTAATTGTAATTATGAAACTCTAAAGTACATTTTTAGGAAACTAAAATTTTTATTTTTATTTTAAACCCTAAATAAAATCTTAGAAATCCATTTTTGGAAAGCCTTAGGGTTAAATCTTAAGGGTCAAACCCTAAGGGTTTGCCAAGTTTACAAGGTTGCCATTAAAATTGCAAGGATATTGACCAAAATACCCTTTTTGTCACATTCTTGGATTTGTTGCTTGCAAATCTTGCCATATCTTGGCAAGTCACCAACCCTAGATATGTCATGTGCCAAAATCTTTTCAAATCAGCCAAGTAAATCAGCCATATACATTGTATCATCAGATTATAAATATATTAAGAGAGAGAAAAGTGCACATTTTTGCTCATTTGTTCACCAAGCACTCAACCCAACTCTCTCAAGCTCAAACCCACGAATTCTCCTAACATTTCAGTCCCTAAATCAAGCCCCGCAACTTCCATGAACAGATCAGTAGCCTAGAATTAAGATTTGTTCATATAAAGGTATAAGCCCTAAACAAAAATCTGACCCTTGATCCTATGTTAAATGTTATGTTTTAATGTTTAAACATATTATTTATAGTCCATGTAGATGATCTGGGTTGATAGATGTTAGATCCATAACATCTATAGGCTCGGATTTGAAGTTTTTCAAAATCTGAAAAATGTTTTTTTTGTTCTCTGATAACGAATGTCAGACCTTATATCTCAGTGATCGTTAATGATTTTTGTTGTTTAAAGGTTTAAAGTTATAGTATGTCATGAGATCTGTGTTCTGAAGTTTGAATCAGGACCAAATCATGTATGAATTGAAAGTTATTCATGGTCAAACCCCGTTGACCGAGCTTGACCATAGAGTTTCTGGGTAACCCAGAAACTTAAAATCAGTGCCTGGCAAGATTTTGTCAAGCCATGATCTGTCAGTTGTTTGTTGTTTTGATTCTGTTCTTGTATCCATGTTGTAATATGTAACATGATCTGTTGATTCAAGCTTTTAGATCACCTAAACATTAAACAGGTTGATCATAGTGGACGGTCAAACCAAGCCGGACGATTATGAAATACGTTTTCTGGGTAACCCAGAAAACGTATGATCATGTCGTCTGACCGGTATGGATCTAGCGATTCTATTGTTGTTATGGCGATTTTATGTATTGGATCTCTTCACATACATGTTATCTACACACTGAAACTATTAGATCACAAAAAACACTACACGAGAAACAAGTTGTGGAAGCCCAAAGGTGGACAGTCGAATTGTTCTTCATTTCTGGGTAACCCAGAAATGAAGAACAACTCTGACAGTCCCATTGAAGGCTTAGATCTTGCATTTGGTACATGTTATGGCCATGTTTGTTATTGGATCATGTAGTCTTGCACTAGTACTACATGATCTGATCAATGGCTAGCCCAGAAACACTTTACACACTGATTTATTGATGGTCAAACATGCAACCTCGTCAACTGCTTATGAATGTTCTTGAGCCTCAAGAACACCTAAGGCGACAGATTCTGTCGCAAAAGGCTATAGCGACAGACTTTTTAATTTTAATTAATTTATTTTATAAAAATCTTTTAAAAATAGTAAATAAATTCTGAAAATTCCAAAAAAAAAATTAAAAAATTATTTTAAGTTATAAAAATTAACTTTTAATAATTTGACATATTTTTCATAAATATTAATATTTATTTGGATATTATTGATATTTAATTTATTTAATAAATACATTAAATAAATTAATTAAAAATAATTTTATTATATTAAAAATTATTTTAAACGATAAAAAGGTATTTAATAATATTTTAAGTTATAAAATATAACTTTTAATATTTTAAGACAAATTTTATTAATTATTTAATATTAATGATATTAGATTTATTTAATAATTATATTAAATAAATTATTTAAAATGATTTTAATATTATAAAAATCATTTTAAATAAAAATAAATAGTTTAAAAATATTTTAAGTTATAAAATATAGCTTTTAATATTTAAAGGTAAATTTTATTAATAATTTGATATTAAATGATATTAGAGTTATTTAATAATAATATTAAATAAATAGTTTAAAAATGATTTTATTAATTTATAAATCATTTAAAAAGGATATAAATGTTTTTAAAATATTTTAAGTTATAATTAATGACTTTTAATATTTTGATAAATAAGACATTAATATTTAAATATTAATAGTAATTATTTAAAAATAATTTTAATTGATTTAAAAATCATTTAAGGGTAATATTAATACTTTAAAAATATTTTAAGTTAATATAAATATCTTTAATATTTTGACAATGATTTCATTAATAATTTAATTTTAATTAAATATTAATGATAATAGAATTATTTAATATTTAAATCATTTAAAAATAATTCTAGTGTTTGAAAAATCATGATAAATTATAATAATTATTTAAAAATTATTATAAGTCATTTAAAAATAATATGACTGATAATTACATCTAGTGAACTATAGAATAGAGTTTTTAGACTCGATAATTACCCGATAAAGCTGTCGGTACACCAAAATATTTCAGAAATTGATTTGGACTTAGATAATTTGACTAGATACGTATTTGTTTATGATCAAATGATTGCTAAACATAAGTGACAATGTAATTAGGTTATGTGCTGACTACAAATAGCAGTACTATGTGATATGAGATATGATTCTAATCGAAAGAATGAACTTATATGTAAGACCCCAACTTTTTATAAATAAAATTGATTTTCTTCTATTTATTATTTTGATATAGTAAGGGTTGATTTGATTAATGTGGTAAGTTATGGATAAAATGCGCAAATATTTTAAATAAGCAAGTGGTTATAAAATAGTCATTGTTGTCCGAGAATATTCGTTTGGTCGTAGAATATTCTTACTGTTGGAGAATATTTGTACGACGGTGCAGCCTTGTGTAGGCCCCATAACGGAAAGCGATTGGATGACAAAAACGACAAGCATAAGTTGTTTATAAATAACGGCGTAGTTGTTACCGTTAATACTATTGGAATACCCAGTGGTTAAAATACAGTAATACGCGTTGTTGTACAATAGCACACGGTATTGCACCAATTATTGATTCTTACGTAAGAAGGCACTACTCAATAATTGTTACAGTAATTACTGTTCAATATTTTATTTAATTGATTCAATAATTGCTACGTTGATATTTTATATTATTGTTGTTTCAATAATTGTCACTACACAATATTTTCCATTATCAGATCAATAATTCATATTATTTGAATAATATTATTAGATAGCATTATTAGTATCTAAAAAGTTCTGTCCAAGGAGAGGTTTGGTCACCTGATTGCGCACCAGTAAGGAGAAATCCTTATTAGAAAACTCCCTCTTTCCTAGGAATGGCCTGGTTGTCAGTATTGTGATTCTGTAATATTATTTGTGAATAATTAATAATTGATTTATATGATAAGGAAAATATTCATTTTATGTGAATATAGATGGAGAAAATTTTTAATGTGACAATTGTTGAAAATTGATATTTTATATTTTCTGATAAAATAATTCATTTAAATATATTATTATATTATAATAATATAATAATGGTGATATTTTTACAATGAATGGGTGATATATGAATAAATGAGGAGGAAGAGTATTTTTGTTACAATAAATGTTTAACACATATTTTGTGTGTTGGTGGACCTTATTTTTGACTGAAATTTGATTTTAGCATGTAAAATCGTCCGTATGTGGATTTCGGTCAATTTCTGTTTGGAATTTGGAAAAACTTAAACTTACAAAGTTGTAGAGAATTAAATTTCCTATAGAAGGACATAAGACTAAAATTTTTCTGATAAAAGGGTTATTTATTATAAATTATTGAAGTTCAAGAATATTGGATCTGAATTTATTTAGTTATAAAAAATATGTAAAACATGTTTTTAATTTTGGTGGGCCCCACTTGCATGTGTAAGATGCTGAATTCAGAATTCTTGGTGTGCATAGGAAATTTATATATAAATATTAATATTTTATTAAATTTTCTGCTTTGATGTTCTAAGCATTTTCCTATAAATAGGGTGCTTAGGTTAGAATTGAAAATCACACCAGAAACTGAAATCTTCTCTCTCTCTATATTATCGAGCATATTCTTGTGAGTATTTTGATATCTTGAGTGTTGCTATACGGTGCAAGTTTCTTTCAGCATTATATCTGATATTCCAGCCAGAAGTATTATTCTTTTGAGGTAAGGGATGTTATTTTTTTTATAAATGATATTATTTCTTTCAATATCATTATACCAGAATATTGGTAAGATTTTTCTTGTGAAATTCTTATCTTTTCATGTCGGGGTTACTATTCATGAGTTACTATTCACGAGTTACTATTCATGAGTTACTATTCATAAGTTACTATTCACGAGTACAATTCACAAAGCATGATGATTTTTCTTGTAAAATTTTTACCTTTTGGTGTTGGAGTTACTATTCACGTATACGACACTATTCACGTATACGACACTATTCATGAATACGACACTATTTACAGAAAAAATTAAATTTTCTTTTTTGTGTCCAAAATTGTCTGTTATGGTTCCTATCTTTGATTGGATCTATGTTTTGATCTTTATTTTTGAATTCTGCTCCACAATAGTTATTATGGAGTATTTTTAAACACGAATAAACCGAAGTACGAATCCTTACTATTTATTCTTTTGTCTCACTGGATTCGTTTTCTTTAAAATATATTTTTTCATCATCCTCAGTCCTAAATGATGATATTACTGAATATCTTTGGCCTGTAGTGCAAGGATGAATAAATTCTTGATGCATATCTTTGGCCCGTAGTGAAAAGATGAACAGGTGTTGAGATGAACATGACTGACTGACTAATATCTTTGACCTGTAGTGCAAAGATGACTATTTGATTCAAGATGTATATTGATTGATGTTACAGGGATAAAATATCGATGATGGACTTTTAAATTCATAGATGATAGTAGATTTCATTCTCTACTTAACTCTTCTAATGAATTGTTGTTTCCGTTGCAGTTGTTGATCTAAAACTTGTTGTCTATTGTATTCTATCAAATTTTTTTCTGTTGAGAACTAACGATAATTTGTTCTATATTATCTTAGTCATAATATTCTTTACTGGGTTAGTTGAGCTCACCCTTTTCCTTTTTGTTCTATTTTTCTTCTCAGGAAGCGAGAATGTAGCGGGTACTAGTCGGGGTATGGAATGACGGTTCAAGATAGTTGTTTTAGTAGTCCTCGCTATTTTGTAAAATAGTGTATCAATAATTGTAATGAGGACTCCATTTGAGTTTGAATACTGTCTAGATGACAATATTTGTATTTAAACTGACAGTATATGTGTTGTCGTATTTTGCACGACAATTGTAATAATAAAGTTGTAGTTATTTTCTATACCATGTATTTGGCGACTCAGAATGGGTTGGGTGAAATGAACCTATTTTGGGGGTGTCACAGTTGGTATTAGAGCTTAGGGATATGATCTCTGACGGAGATCGGGGAATAAAACTAGGAGGGGAAAGACGAGTAAATCCTTCGCTAGTGTGTCCTACCTAAGCTTATTTGTTGGTCGATCAGAATATATGGGTATTGTGGTATGTCATTTTCTTTAATTAACCCTTATTTTATGACAGTATTTGAGAATGGCAGCTGAGAATATTAACAATGGAGTGAATGAGACCGTAGAAATACCTTTAATAACCTACCAGGGGAACGTGCAACAGGAAGGCAATATTCTTCCTGTAAACAACACCACTGATCAGACGATGAACGACGGGATGTTTAGAAGCTTTTTGCAGTTCATGCAAAATCAGACGAGGGAGACTCATGTACAAAATACAGGTGGAAATGATAGCAACGTACGGTTTGTTACAGCCAAGCAGTTTAAAGTGTTGAGACCACCAGAATTCTGGGGAAAGTCGGATCCGATTAAGGCGGAGACATGGGTCAAGCACATTACCAAGATATTCGATGTCTTGGGATGCACGGAGGAACAGAAGGTTCCATTCGCCACTTTTATGTTCCGTAATGAGGCAGATTACTGGTGGAAATCTGTGAAGCGTACCCAGCCAGCCACACTCAATATGTCTTGAGAAATATTTCACAAACTGTTCAATGACAAGTACTTTCTTGAAAGTATTCGTCATATGAAGGAGGTAGAGTTTATTAGACTAGAACATATCAGCATGACGGTGTCCCAGTATGAGGCGAAGTTCGCAAAGTTATCCAGGTTTGCACCTCATTTAGTGGAGAATGAGGAACGTATGATGCGGATATTTCTGAGAGGTTTGAAACACGACATACGTCAATATCTCATTTCTCACAAATTTTCTCTGTATTCAGACGTTGTCAACAGGGCTCAATTGGGACCACAACCAGGGTCATACCAGTGGTAACAATCATCAGAGCAATGATAACCATCGTGGAAGAAATTATCGTGCCAGAAATGGTAACCACTTCGGTGGTAATCATGGCCAAGATAATAGAAAAAATGATTCAAGTGGAAATTTCAAGAAGAGAAGATTTAACGATGACGGAAAGACATCGGCAGCAGCACCAGCACCAGCAACAAATTCTAGGGGAGGAGAACGAACGCCAGTTAGATGCTACAAATGCGGAGAGGAGGGACACATAAGTCCAAACTGTCCACAGCCTTCCAAGGTATGTTTTAGTTATGGAAAAGACGGTCACATAGCTCAATTTTGTCCTATAGCGAAATCAAGTCCAGATGGGACGGTGGCACCAAAGGCGGATACGGACAAAATAAAGTCGGTGGTTTCAGGAAAAGCGTTTGTCGTGACTGGCCAAAACGCGAGGAACTCGAACGAAGTTATCACGGGTTAGTTAATCATAAAGTATTCTTGCGAAGTTTATACCTTATTAGATACCGATTTTACCCATTCTTTAATCTCTCCTGCTTGTGCTCAACATTTGAACTTGACTCTTGAGAAATTAGACTTTGACTTATTTGTTGAAACTTTGTTAAGAGAAACCTTCATTACATCTACTGTTTATAAATTTTGCTTGATTCAGGATGGCACCCTCACATTACCTGTTGATCTTATCTCTTTAAAGATACTTGCTTTTGATGTGATTTTAGAGATTGATTGGTTAACTACTCATCATACCAAAATTGATTACTTTCGTAAGGTTGTTAGTTTTCATATTCCTAAGCAACCTGTTATTCGAATTCAAGCAACCAAACCATTGAAGTCAAACTCTTTCATATCAAGCCATAAAGCCATTCGTTTATTAAAAAATGAATGTCAAGCTTTCTTAGCCCATGTCATGGACTTGAACAAAAATACGTCAAATTTGAATGATATTTCTGTTGTTAGTAAATTTTTTAACGTATTTCCTGAAGAATTTCCTGGCCTACTGCCAGAGCATGATATTGAATTTTGTATCGACTTTGAACCCGATACAAAACTCATTTCTAAAATCTCATATCGAATGGCTCCTATTGAACTTTAGGAGTTAGAAACCCAACTACAGGAGTTGGTACCCTAGCCTCTATTTGGTGACTTCCTTTATAGAATACACCGAAGCTAGACTCTCCGTAGGGGACATCATATTTGTGTGGTAGTAAACTGATAGGTGCCATTATGACGTGCTATCCAAGATTGGGATATGAGTCATAGTTGAGAGCAACCTAAGTCAGTAATCGAAATACGTAGCTTTCTAGGCTTAGTTGGTTATTATCGGAGATTCGTGAAAATATTTTCTCGAATCGCTACTCCTTTAACTCTGCTAACTCGTAAGGATACAAAATTTGAATGGAGCGAGGAATGTGAGAAGAGCTCCCGAGAACTCAACATGCGACAACGACGTTGGCTCGAGCTGTTGAAAGATTACGATCATACCATCCAATACCATCCTGGAAAAGCAAACGCGGTAGCTGGCGTGTTGAGTAGAAGATCGTATACGGGTACGAGTGCGATATTGTCGAACACAAAGACTCATTTCAAAAGATGGAGATAGAGTTATAGATTCTAAGAACCTGTATGAAGATAACGAATATACGAGTAGAATCAACTTTAATCGATAAAGTTAAAATAGCTCAAGCTACACACCGGAGTTGATGAATATAAAAAAAAAGGTGCAAGAAGGCGTTATTCTTGAAGTAAGAGTCGATGAAGAGAAGAAACCTAAATCGTCGATTTGTTGGTCCATTTAAAATTCTTGATCGAGTAGGAAATGTGGCCTATAGACTCATTTGACCGCCAAGTATGTCTCGTGTCTATAATATTATTTTTTTGCATATCCACGCTACTTAAATATGTGAAAGACCCTAACCACATTATTGAGTTAGAACTAGACGAGATAGTTGAAGACTTAACGTACAAGGAGGTACCTGTTAAGATCTTGGAAAGGAAGGAGCATGTCCTACGCACAAAGATTATACCACAAGTCAAAGTTTTGTGGAGGAACCGTGCTGTTGAGGAAATGACCTTAGAGTTGGAAATGGATATGAAAGCGAGGTATCCACACTTTTTCGAAACACCAGGTACGTACGTCAATTTTGAGGACGAAATTTCATACGGAGGGGAGATTATAAGACCCCAACTTTTTATAAATAAAATTGATTTTTCTCTATTTATTATTTTGAAATAGTAAGGGTTGATTTGATTAATGTGGTAAGTTATGGGTAAAATACGAAAATATTTTAAATAAGCAAGTGATTATAAAATATTCATTGTTGTCGGAAAATATTCGTTTGGACGTGGAATATTCTTACTGTCGGGGAATATTTGTACGACGGCGCAGTCTTGTGTGGGCCCCATAACGAAAAGCGATTGGATGACGAAAATGACAAGTATAAGTTATTTATAAATAACGGCGTAGTTGTTATCGTTAATACTGTTGGAATACCCGGTGGTTAAAACATAGTAATACGCGTTCTTGTACAGTAGCACACGGTATTGTACCAATTATTGATTCTTACGTAAGAAGGCACTGCTCAATAATTGTTACAATACTTACTGTTTAATATTTTATTTTATTGATTCAATAATTGCTACGTTTATATTTTATATTACTATTGTTTCAATAATTGTCACTACACAGTATTTTCTATTATCAGATCAATAATTCATATTATTTGAATAATATTATTAGATAGCACTATTGGCAATGTCTAGAAAGTTCTGTCTAAGGAGAGGTTTGGTCACCTAATTGCGCGCCAGTAAGGAGAAATCCTTATTGGAAAGCCCCCTCTCTCATAGGAACGGCCTGGTTGTCAGTATTGTGATTCTGTAATATTATTTGTGAATAATTAATTATTGATTTATATGATAAGGAAAATATTCATTTTATGTGAATATAAATGGAGAAAATTTTTAATGTGACAATTGTTGAAAATTGATATTTTATCTTTTCTAATAAAAAAATTCATTTAAATATATTATTATATTATAATAATATAATAATAGTGATATTTTTACAATGAATGGGTGATATATGAATAAATGAGGAGGAAGAGTATTTTTGTTGCAATAAATGTTTAACACATGTTTTGTGTGTTGGTGGACCTTATTTTTGACTGAAATTTGATTTTAGCATGTAAAATCGTCCGTATGTGGATTTCGGTCAATTTCTGTTTGGAATTTGGAAAAACTTAAACTTACAAAGTTGTAGAGAATTAAATTTCCTAAGGAAGCACATAAGATCCGAATTTTTCTGATAAAAAGGTTATTTATTATGAATTATTGAAGTTCCAGAATATTGGATCTGAATTTATTTAGTTACAAAAAATATGTAAAACATATTTTTAATTTTGGTGGGCCCCACTTGCATGTGTAAGATGCTGAATTCAGAATTCTTGGTGTGCGTAAGAAATTTATATATAAATAATAATATTTTATTAAATTTTCTGCTTTAGTGTTCTAAGCATTTTCCTATAAATAGGGTGCTTAGGTTAGAATTGAAAATCACACCAGAAACTGAAATCTTCTCTCTCTCTCTCTATATTATCGAGCGTATTCTTGTGAGTATTTTGATATCTTGAGTGCTGCTATACGGTGCAAGTTTCTTTCAGCATTATATCTGATATTCCAGCCAGAAGTATTATTCTTTTAAGGTAAGGGATGTTATTTTTTTTATAAATGATATTATTTCTTTCAATATCATTATACCAAAATATGGGTAAGATTTTTCTTGTGAAATTCTTATCTTTTTATGTCGGGGTTACTATTCACGAGTTACTATTCATGAGGTACTATTCACAAGTTACTATTCACGAGATACTATTCACAAGTTACTATTCACGAGTACTATTCATAAAGCATGATGATTTTTCTTATAAAATTTCTACCTTTTGGTGTTGGAGTTACTATTCACGTATACGATGTTATTCACGTATACGACACTATTCATGAATACGACATTATTCATAGAAAAAATTAAATTTTCTTTTGTGTCCAAGATTGTCTGTTATGGTTCCTATCTTTGATTGGATCTATGTTTTGATCTTCATTTTTTGAATTCTGCTCCACAATAGTTATTATAGAGTATTTTTAAACACGGATAAACCGAAGTACGAATCCTTACTATTTGTTCTTTTGTCTCACTGGATTTGTTTTTTTTTAAATAATTTTTCATCATCCTCATTCCTAAATGATGATATTACTGAATATCTTTGGCCTGTAGTGCAAAGATGAATGATTTCTTGATTAATATCTTTGGCCTGTAGTGCAAAGATAACTATTTGATTCAAGATGTATATTGATTGATATTACAGGGATAAAATATCGATGATGGACTTTTAAATTCATAGATGATAGTAGATTTCATTCTTTACTTAACTCTTCTAATGAATTGTTGTTTTCGCTGCAATTGTTGATCTAAAAGTTATTGTCTATTGTATTCTATCAGATTTTTCCCTGTTGATGACTAATGATAATTTGTTCTATATTATCTTAGTCATAATATTCTTTACTGGGCTAGTTGAGCTTACCCTTTTCCTTTTTGTTCCATTTTTCTTCTAAGGAGGCGAGAATGTAGCGGGTACTAGTCGGGGTATGGAATGATGGTTTAAGATAGTTGTTTTAGTAGTCCTCACTATTTTGTAAAATAGTGTATCAATAATTGTAATGAGGACTCCATTTGGGTTTGAATACTGTCTAGATGACAATATTTGTATTTAAACTCACAGTATATGTGTTGTCGTATTTTGTACGACAATTGTAATAATAAAGTTGTAGTTGTTTTCTGTACTATGTATTTGGCGACTCAGAATGGGTTGGGTGGAATGAACTTATTTTGGGGGCGTCACATTATAGGTTGTGATATAAAAGATAAAACTAAGTTACGTTATTGTAAGCAATAGCTCAGGCAAGTATCTTAACTTTGCATTTCCTTTATGCAATGGACATGATTAACAAAGTTTCAGAATTATATTATTGTTATATCAGATTATTAACTCTATTATTATCGATTATGTATCCAATCTTTGGTATTCATACAAGTTCTTAAATTTTCCGATCATTGTTTATCAATATAGTACTATTGTACAATCCAGATATTTATTCTGTTCGTTAATTTCTAAATATGGTTATACAAGTGTCCTCACTTGGATAATCATTTTATTTAATCACATGTTGATACATACTTATTGATTTTTAGTATGTATACGTTGACTTAAAAGTTGTCTAAGCTATTTGATCCGGCTAGACATAAACTTAAAAATATTGTTGAACCAGATAGAACTTTATTATTATCCAATCAAATTATTTTGGTTCGGATTCCCGACTAAGTATGAACATCCCGTACATGGGAAAACTTTTGTGCGCCAAAGGCGGATAAGATGAACGATAATATCGTTCTTGCATGTAGTATTAATCAATACAGGGCATAACGGGCTAATCACCCCCGTGCCTGTAAGTTATGACGATTTACAGATAAAGTTCTGTTTAACCTTTTTGAAACTAGAAAACAATGTTCATAGTCTGTCGACTGATCTCCATTTATAGTCAATACGTAGTTTCAAAATTTGATATAGAAGTGATATGTTGTTATTATTGGTTCAGCTTACTTCACAACTGTTGATTCGTTGTAGAAGTGTCGTACAAAGAAAACATTTAATCCTTTCGGCTAATAATTATTGTTTCTAGTACTTGCTGGGCACCCAAATGCTCATTCTTACTTAATTTAAATGTTTTCAGCCAATCGTGATCAACCTGAAGGTTCATTCAGAAACAAAAGAAAAGGAAAGCAAACAGAATAAGATTTATGTTATTTTATGTAATAGTTAAGCTTTATCAAGACAATGATACTTATTAATTATCATTATATGAATATTTAAAGGTCACGTACCTGGGATTTAGACTCTGATATGTAAATTAAGTTTAAAATTTATATTATTGTTATTATTATTAGTATTATTCTGCTCATAGAAAATGGTATGGTGAAGCACCGAGTTCGGGTTTTAAGTACCTGAATTTGGGGGGTCACAGGTTGGTATCAGAGCTCAGGGTTAGAAACCTTAGGTGAGATAGACCTTAGGCTATAACCTTAGAACAGAGGGAAATGTTAAAAATACAAATAACTCATATAGAGTTTAAAAGGAGATGAAATGAATAAATTCATCGTTAAACAAAATAAAAGATAACTTGTATAAAAATTATTATTTGATGTGTGTATATATTATATACTAATCTAGATAATTTGTGTGTAGATGTCAGGTGGAAAAGGCTTATTATATGCGTATGGCATGAAGAAGGATCAAATCCATACACCCGAGCTAATATCGAAGCCAATAGCTGAAATAGAGGCTCACAATGAAAACAACTCGGATAAGGTGGTTATTTTGGAAAATATAGTACCAGATCCGGAAATGGTGGAACTAACAGATAGTGATTCGGACACCAAAGTTGGAGTTGATCAAGCATCAACGGAAGTTCAGAATCTTAAGGACAAGGTCTCTTCTCTGGAAAAGTTATGGAAAATAGAAAAGCAGCTAAATAGTCAATTGCGGCAGGCGTTAATAGAAACAATGGAAGATCAAGATAAGCTTAAGATCCAAATTGATCTAATGGGAGCCAAAAGAAACATATCATGTGCAGCTCCGAGCAATAAGGGAAAAAGAAAGATGAAAGACCGTGACTTAGGAAATCCTGATAACAACCAAGGGAACCTTAATCAAATAGAAAAGGGTACAAACTGTGACAAGAAACATGAAGGTGTATGCAGGAAAAGGAAAAAGATATGTTACATTTGCGGCTTTGAGGGACATACCTCTCCTTATTGTCCTGACTTTAAGCAAGGTGCATGTTTTATTTATGGGTTGGAAGGTCATCGGACGAAAGGTTGTCCAGAATCAGGAAAAAGGTGTAGGAAATAATTAGGATTAGTAGTTGATTATGTATGTTTGATAATGTGCAGGTGTAATGTAATATTTTTAACTTTTGTATAAGTTGTATTAGTAAATCCCGACTTTTGTTGTCACAAAGGGATAACAGTATGTGTTATGCTATGTAAAGTATGAATCTATGTTTGAGTAATGAAATAAGTTTGATATATTAAACTTATATAATAAGGTTTAAAATGTAAGTTAAATTTATAATTTTATTTAATAAGATAATGCCGCCAAGACGTCGAACTCGAAATTACAGGGCAGAAGAATCTGTCAACAACGCTGGGGGACAACAACCAAACCCGATGCAGAACTTCACGAACATGGTAGCTCAAGCCATGCAGCAGGGAATACCAGCCGCAGGGAACCAAGCAGACAATCGCTTAGCGCATAACTAAATATCCATATACATTGGATAGCTCAACTTACATTTCAACAACATGTTACGCTCAAAATATGAAATATATTTCTCATAAAACATAAGTAATCTTCTTGAATATAGATCTCTATAACTCACATAACACGTATCTTTACCTTAAAATCTTGACCTGCAAAAGTGATTATTTGCAAGAGTGAGCTCGACAGCCCAGCAAAGTCTAACAGTTTTCATGCATCACAAAGCACATAATAACATGGTCGACATACATCTCATTAAAGTAACATGGCATACATGCTTTTAATTCACATAACAAATATAAATATTGAGTTCCTTACTCAATCATCATTACTTAGCCAAAACAATACAGTCATATGTTGACTTTAACATTTCATGATTTCAACATGCATAACATATCATGTAATTTAAAATAGTTCATCAAATCCACGTATAAAATAGGAACCGAAAGACTTGTCTTGATCGTTGTTTACCAATAATAGCTTAACAGCTTACAGTTATCTGCACTTCACGTGCCCTACACAATTATATAACCATACACATCAACTATTAGTCACATAACAACACATAGCAATTGTAATGTAAACTCTACTCCACATCTCATAATCTTTCCTATTAATTAGCACACAATGGTCAATTAGATTGTGTTAATTTTAGACTTATAACTCACTATATTTCATCTTAGTCAAACTCGGAGTTCAAGTGCTTAAGTCTCGCTAGGACTACTTATTGGTTTTATATTAAACCCATTCCATATCTTAAAATATCCATTTCAATGGAATTAAAACACTTTTTAAGTTCATTAACACTTGGCACGGCGTTTTGACGTTCAATCATCACACGCCCGATTTGCCTCTCT
This sequence comes from Panax notoginseng, assembly GCA_016801055.1. Taxonomy (NCBI): domain Eukaryota; kingdom Viridiplantae; phylum Streptophyta; class Magnoliopsida; order Apiales; family Araliaceae; genus Panax; species Panax notoginseng. The sequence goes on from CM029012.1 coordinate 6,518,096, forward strand.
TGTGTATGCTTACTATGCTTCTATAACTTATCTAATACATTATTTATTAATGTTAAACATCATCATATTTACTAACATACATGTTCTGTGACTTAGGAAATCATCTTTTATCGTCAGGAACACTACACATGCATATGTGCATGCCCGACGCCCTCTGATTGCCCCTAAAAACAAAACAGTCCTAAAGATGACCATTTTGACTACTGTTACAGACCTTAAATTAAAAACTTTAAAGCACGAAAGTTGTAGGTCTACTCGTCCTCGTTCCAGATCATCTTGAATTACCTCAATCGGAGTTCGTATGAGAAAGTTATGGCCATTTTACTAAAGGAGGTTAAAACTGTTCGACTCAGACTTCTGTCCCCACGCCGCGGCGCGAGAACTAGGCTAACCAGTGGCGTCGCAGTACGAGATTGGCACTGAGGCACGAATTTCAGCGCTGAGCCGTGAATTTCAGCACTTGGGCGCGAATTTTGGCGCCGGGGCGCGATTTTTTGCGCTAGGGCTCAAATTTTGCCGCTGGGGCGCCGAAACTTGCAGAACCCAACCACGAAGAACAGAATAACTAAACTCTGGACTAATTACTACTGCTAACATTTAAATTAAGATGTAAAACTTATAAATATTACTCATAAACATTTACTTATCATACATATACCAATTTAAAACAGTTAAATAATAATTTAAATCCTTGAAACCATAGTTTAAACCCAAAAACTCCATTGTTAACATTTGTTAACACAGTGAGCACTGTAATCATAGTTATAAAATAATTTGATTTATTCTAACTATATTCTATTAAATTCTTACCCAATTCATATAATCACAGTTCAATTTCATGATTATCATACAATACAAGTATAATATTTAGTACTCTGCAAACCACGTTTATACATATATGTCCACTGTAATTCCACTTCCTTTTTCTTTAACACGTAATTAATATGAAATCTTATAAGCATACTACACATACAATCACATATCTATATATGCCAGTATAACAATTACAAAAACATAGTTTTACAAGAATTTTGTAAAAAAATCTTCTACTTAGTGAAAAAGAAATACACAGAGACATAAATTATGTGTATCTAGTATTAAGATCATAGACATACCTTTTGTTGTTAAGAAATTCGTGTTAAACTCTTATAATAGCTTATAGAACTCAGCTCTTGTTGCTTCTCTTTCTCAGACTCTCTCAAAATCTCTGTACCCTTCTTTTAGCAGACAACTCTTTTCTTAGACTCAAGTTTAACAATAAGACGTAAACCCAAAACCCAACTGATAACTCAGTGATAAACACAAGAACGGTTATGACCATAATAAGCCTAATAATTGACATCGGTTATAAAACGTATAACTTATAAATATATATATTTTATTTATTATTAATTTAAATTTTAAAATCCAAAAGCCGTAGGGCTTTGTTTGGTAAAAACCATTTAAAATTTAAACACTTAATACCAATAAGTCTTGTTTGGCACAAATCAAATTAAACTACTTTGATTTATTTTAATAACTCCTTATAACATAGCTATTTATCACACTTTATTTAATTAAGTTTTCATACTTAATTTAATTAATTCTAATAACAATCCATTGCATAATATAATAATTTATTTAATCATTATAAACTCTCTAACTTAATTACTTTCCTTAACTCATTAATTATTTATTAAACAAATAAATAATCAAATCACATCAAATCAATTAAACAAATACTTATTCAACGATAAACACAACCATTAAATATTTATATAATTCAATAAATATTTAAATATTATAATTAAAAATCTGGATTGTTACAACGAGTACAATAAATAATATCCCTTACCGTAAAAGAAACTTGATATTAGAATAATGAAGTAGCAGAATATTTTTCTTCTTTCTCTCTATAGTTTCTCTCTCTAGAGTTTCAGTGAATTCGTAAGAAAATAATGAAGGAATGAACTTCTATTTATAGAAAAATAGACTGCATAGTAACTAACTCATGAACGGTCTAAATTGATTTACTTTAATCTGACGGTCCATATTTAAAGCAAAATCTTTTAAGTAAAATATAATATATTCTATTTATAATCTAATAAAACGAATAACTTTATAAAAGATTTTATTATGCAAACACTATGCAGGCACTATGCATAATAAAATATAATATATTCTAATTATTGTCTAATAAAATAGATAACTTTATAAAAGTATTCTGTTTTATATAAAAAAAAATTACTATTAGCCTAATAAAATGAATAACTTTATAAAAGTATTCTGTTTTATATAAAAAACTTTTCTGTTTTATTATATTAATAATACCAATAAAACAAAACTGAGTGACTTATCACGTAAGCATCAATAATCAATACCGTGTGCTACTATGCAACCACGCGTATTACTGTACTTTTACTACCTAGTAGTTCAACAGTATTAATGGTAAAACTTCCGTCGTTATTTTCATAAAGTATTTTTGTCGTTTTCTCAATTCGATAATAATTCCGTTGTGGGGTCCACCAATGATTGTGTCATCGTACAAATATTCTCTATTAAAATGAATATTCCCCGACCAATCGAATATTATATAGCAACTTGCGTACTTTGCAAAATTGTTAAATATTACCCACAACTATAACATTATATCAATTTCACTCCATAATATTCAAAAATGATATTTATAGAAAAATTCATCTTTATTTATAAAAGTTGGGGTCTTACACTGCTCGTCGTCCGAAGGAGGATATGGTGGGAGAATCGGTGGAATAGGCATGACCACTAGAGGTGCACTAGGATTGCAGCGGGAAAATGCATCAGCAAGCTTGTTGAATACATTGGCATTGTACTGATGCATTAGATCTTGACGCTAGGCTAACCACATAAATTGATTCTGTGAAGCCCGAGGTGGTTGTTCTTGCCTGGGTTCCACTTCAACTGGTGGTGAGGGCTGTCGGATCATAATATAGCCTTCTCCACGTGGATGTGATCTCGCCCCATCCCATGCCTTGTACCTCTCAATTGTGGCATGATCAATAATAGCCATCGGTTGTTGGATAGGCTCGGAAGGTTTCCACTGTACTCTAGCTTTACGGCACCGATCAGTGATTAAGAACCCATGCAGCAAACCTCCCGTAGTACTCCCTCGTAACACCCGGTCAATGGATTCTTGAATACAATCCCCCACATCAACATTGTAGAATGCAATAGAGTTGTTCACACGAAAATGGTGATGAACAATCCCATACAATAGCCGAGCCCGTGCCTTAGTTACGTCGTTTTGGTGGCAAGTGGGCATTAAACGGGCACACATAAATGCATACCAAGCTTTTCCATACCGACTAAGTGCGGAGTGGGGAAAACTTATCTTTTCATTCGTTCCGACTTGAATTACCCATTGCGTTCCTGGTTTGCATAATCTGACAATCAACTCATCTAACTAAGGCAAACCATCTTCATATCGGTCAGTTCTTTCCACAGTTCCTACACTGCATAGCCTGTTTCTTAACACTTTCTTATTTCACCTGAACATTCCAAAAATTTCTCCCTTTTCTCTTTTCACTTGCACTTCTACTATTAGTTTCCACCTTCACAGCTCCTACGACCTTGCCTTTGTTCTTTTTTTCCTTGTTATAGAGGCTCATGGCCTCACTCCCCTCCTCAGTTATAATTGCTTTTTCCATGAGCGCTGTAAAAGTGTTTATCTGCAACACTGCCACCTTGTTGTAGAGCTAGGGTTTTAATCCCAGCTCAAACCTTCTCGCCTTCCTAGCCTCTGTATCAACTTGATGCGGAGCAAACCTAGCTAACTCATTAAACTTTGCGGCATACTCCGTAACTATCATGTTTTCCTGCTTTAACTCCAGAAATTTCACCTCCATCCTTGCTTGCATACTAGCTGATAGATAGTTTTTGAAAAACAATATCTTAAACTTAGCCCATGTGATTATCCTTCTCCTTCCCTAGCCTGATTTGCCTCCCACCAAAAGTTAGCCTCCCCTTTCATCATATAGGTGGAAAAAAGGGTCTTTTGCCCCTCATCTACCCTAACAATTATGAACGCCTTCTCTATCTCCTTTACCCAAGTTTGGGCTTCTATAGGGTTAGATGTTCCCTATAGAAGCTCCTTTACCCAATTATGAACGCCTTCATGATATAAGATTGAATCAAAGAGATGTAATGTAATGGTTGCGATTCAGGGCAAAAAAGAAGGAAATGTATAAAAGTTTTAAATATTCCGTAATTTTATTAAGCTTAACATCGAATAATGATGTATTATTTAGAGGTTGAATGTATGGTTAACGACCGAAGTCGGGATTTAAATTGTATAGATTTTGGGGTCGTTACACTCGTAAAGGGTATTCTTTCTTTCTTATTCATGAAGAGAACTTCTGTTATTCCATTCTTTATTATTCTATTGGAATAACCTGTATACGCGGGCTACCCTATACTTGATGAAATTTTTCTGTTATTACATTATTTACTTTTCTGTTGAAATATCATGTCTATGCTTTACGCCGGACCTGGTTCCATTATTTATTATTCTGTCAGAATATCTTGTCTGTACATTTACGCCGGACCTTGTTCTATTATTTATTATTCTATCGAAATATCCTGTCGGTGCATTTACGCATGACCTGGTTCCACTATTTATTTTTCTGTTGGAATAACCTGTCTGTGCGGTCTATCGCATGCTTGGTAAATTCTTTTGTTATTCCATTCTTTATTATACTCAGTTGGTTAAAGTTTTGGCTTTTATACTCCATAAAATTAGTGGAATATCTTTGATATTTGCGCTTCATCTAGTATCTTTTCATGAAAATATTCTTCTGAGTATTTTTGAATTTTACTCTACAAAGCAGTATCATGTTGACAATTTGGACGTTGTTGGTTCCTGGATAAATTAATTCTTGAACTTGTTTTATTGAATTCTTATATCACTGTCATCATCCTCATGTTTATATTCTGTTGAAAGTCATATGTGGCCTGTAGTGCATTGATAGACTTGGTATGATTATGACCAGGGATTATTCGGTATAATCATGACCGTAATGTTACAAATGATGTGGTAAAAGTCCTCATTGGCCCGTAGTGCATTGATGGACAGTGGTTGGCATGATCATGACCATTAATGAATACACAAATATTCTTGGCATGTAGTGCGTGGATAAGTGTGGTCGTGATACTAAAGAATATCCTTGGCCGTAGTGCAGGGGTGATTCGATGATGTGGATTATTTATTAAGCTGAGTCCCAGCGATAAAAGTCATGAAAAACCTTTTAAATCATAGAAGATAGTAGATTTTATTCTCTACTTGACTCTTCTAATGGGTTGCTTGTTCCGCTGTAGTTAAACTTGATGTTTGTTATATTGTATCAGTTTAACACTGTTTAAGGCTAATGATAATTTATTCTGCATTATCTTAGTCATAATATTTCTTACTGGGCTAGTTAAGCTAACCCTTTCTTTCACTGTTCTCTTCAGAAAATGAGAATATAGTTGGGACGAGTCGGGGAATGGAGTGATGGACCAGATAATAGCATTAGTAGTCCTCACTATTCTATGTAATAGTGTGATAATAAATGTAATGAAGACCCCATTGAGCTTGTATATTGTCTATCTGACAATATTTGTATTAAAACGCACAGCATATATTTAGTCGTATTTTACACGACTGTTGTATAATTAAGTTGTATTTGAATTTTTACCATGTATTTGGCGACTCAGAATAGGTGATGTATACCTATTTTGGGGGCATCACAGTTGGTATCAGAGCTTGGGGATATGATCCCTGGCTAAGATGTGAGACTAGAACTAGGAGGGGAGAGACGGGGAATTCCTTCGCTAGTATGACCTACCTAAGTTTATTTGGTATTTAATTGGTCGGTCAGAGTATAGAGATATTATGTGATATGTTATTTAACCCTTGTTTTGTGACAGCATTTGAAAATGACATCCGAGAATGTTGAGAATAGCAATGGAGCACAGGCGACCGTTGATTCACCACATATCAATAAATAGGATAATGTGCATCAGGAAGGCGATAATCCTCATGCGAACAACAACATTGACCAAATGATGAATGATGGAATGTTCAGAGGCTTTATGCAATTCATGCAACAACAGGCAAGAGCGGCTCACTGCCAAGCAGTTTAAAGAACTGGGACCCCTGGAGTTTTTTGGAGAGCCAAAACCACTTAAGGCGAAGACGTGGATTAAACAGATCAACAAGATATTTGATGTCTTGGGATGCTCCGAGGAGCAAAAGGTTCCCTTTGCCACCTTCATGTTGCGGGCAGAGGCAGATTACTAGTGGGAATCTGTAAAGCGTACTCAACCTGCCACACTGAAGATGTCTTGGGAGAAGTTCCAAGAACTATTCAATGACAAGTACTTTTCCGAAAGTATTCGTCACATGAAGGAGGTAGAATTCATCAAGTTGGAGCAGAATAATATGACCGTGTCACAGTACGAAGCTAAGTTTGCCGAACTGTCCCGATTTGTGTCACTTGGTGGATAATGAAGAGACTGTGACGCGGATGTTTTTAAGATATTTGAAGCCGGAGATACGTCAATATCTTTTTTCTCATAAACTGTGCTTGTATTCAGATGTTGTAAATAGAGCTCAGTTAGTTAAGCGTGATAATGAGTCAACACAACCAAAAGAGAGCAACCGGCAAAATGATAATACCAGTGAAAGCAGTCATCGAAGCTGTGACAATAAGCGTGAAGGGAATCAGTAGGCCAGAAATGGTAACCACTTCGGTGGTAATCATGGCCAAAACAATAAGAATGGACATTTCAAGAAGAGGAGATTCAACGATGATGGAAAGACGTCAGCACCAACACCCGTGGTTAAGGAAGGAGAACGACCACCTATCATATGCTTCAAATGCGGAGGGGAAGGACACATCAGTCCAAACTGCGCGATGCCGTCCAAAGCATGTTATAATTATGGAAGGGAAGGTCACCTAGCCTGATTTTGTCATTCACCGAAGACAAGTTTAGCTAGGATGGAGGCACCAAAGGACGTCCCAAAAAAGTCAAAACCGGTAGTGCAAGGGAGAGCATTTGTTGTGACCTCCCAGAAAGTAAGGAACCCAAACGAGGTCATCACGGGTAAGCTTATCATAAACTCTAGCGAAGTCTATACCTTATTTGATACCGGTTCTACCCATTCTTTTATTTTTCCTATTTATGCTCAACAATTAAATTTAACTCCGGAGAAATTAGACTTTGACTTATCTATGAAAACTACGTTGGGAGAAACCTTCATTACATCCACTGTTTGTAAGTCTTGTTTGGTTCAAATCGGTACCCTCACATTACCTGTCAATCTTATTTCATTGAAAATACTTGCATTTGATGTAATTCTAGGGATTGATTGGTTAACTACTCATCATGCAAAAATTGATTATTTTCGTAAGGTTGTTAGCTTTCATATTCCTAATCAACCTGTTATGCGAATTCAAATAACCAAACCATTAAAATCAATCACTGTCATCTCAAGCCATAAAGCTATTCGTTTATTAAAAAACGGATGTCAAGCTTTCTTAGCTCATGTCACGGATCTAAACAAAAATACTTCAGTTTTGAATGATATTTCTATTGTTAATGAATTTCCTGACGTATTCCCTGAAGAACTTCCTGGCCTACCCCCAGAGCGTGAAATTAAATTTTGTGTTGACCTTGAACCCGGTACAAAACCCATTTCCAAAGCCCTATATCTAATGGCTCATATTGAACTTCAGGAGTTAAAGACCCAACTGCAGGAACTGTTAGACATTGGCTTTATTCGTCCTAGTACTTCTCCTTGGGGTGCTCATGTTCTATTCGTGAAGAAGAAAGATGGGAGTATGCGACTTTGTATTGATTATCGGGAGTTGAATCATGTCACCATCAAAAATAGGTGCCCATTGCCACGTATTGATGACATGTTTGACCAGTTGCAAGGAGCACAATTCTTTTCAAAAATTGATCTTCGTTCTGGATATCATCAGCTGAAGGTTAGAATTGAGGATATTCCAAAGACTGCCTTCAGAACTCGGTACGGGCATTATGAATTTTTAGTCATGTCTTTTGGATTGACTAATGCTCATGCTGCCTTCATGGATATAATGAATCGAGTATTCAAGGAATATTTGGATCACTTTGTGGTCGTCTTTATTGATGACATTCTTATTTATTCTAAAAGCCATGAAGATCATGAGCAACACTTGAGGCTGACACTCCAAAAGCTTCGTGAATACAAGCTTTATGCCAAGTTGAAGAAATGCGAGTTCTTGCTTGAGGAAGTAGCATTCCTTGGGAACGTAGTATCAAGTCATAGAATATCTGTTGACCTGGCAAAGATTGAAACAATTCAAAGCTGGGAGCAACCTAAACCAATGACCAAAGTACGTAGCTTACTCGGTTTAGCTGGTTATTATCGGAGATTCGTGGAAAGATTTTCTCGAATCGCTACTCCATTAACTCAGCTGACTCGGAAAGATACAAAGTTTGGTTGGAGCGAAGAATGTGAGAAGAGTTTTCATGAACTCAAGAGGAGACTCATTTCAGCACCTATTCTGACAATACCATCTGGCTCGGAGGGATTTGTCATCTACAGTGATGCTTCGGGCAAAGGGTTGGGATGTGTTCTCGTACAACATGGGAAAGTCATAGCCTATGCCTCAAGACAACTCAAAGAATATGAGAGGAATTATCCTACTCATGATCTAGAGTTGGCAGCTGTTGTCTTCGCACTTAAAATTTGGAGGCATTACTTGTATGGGGAGAAAGTGGAGATCTTTACGGATCATAAAAGCCTCAAATATTTCTTCACTCAAAAGGAACTCAATATGCGACAATGACGTTGGCTGGAACTGTTGAAAGATTATGATCATACCATCCAATACCATCCTAGAAAAGTGAATGTGGTAGCTGATGCATTGAGTAGAAGATCATATGCAAGTACGAGTGCGATATTGTCAACGTAAAGGCCCATTTTATGTGATTTGCAAAGGATGGAGATAGAGTTAAAGACTCCAGGGACCCATGTGATGATGGCGAATATACAAGTAGAACCGACTTTAATTGATAATGTTAAGGCTGCTCAAGCTACAAACCTGGAGCTGATGCGTATGAGGAAGAAAATGCAAGAAGGTCCTATGCCGGAAGTAAGAATCGATGAAGAATGAATACTTCGAGTCAACTCCAGACTTTGTGTTCCTAACGACCCTGATTTAAAGTATAAAATCATGATGGAGGCACACAACACACCGTTTGCAATCCATCCTGGGAGTACCAAAATGTATCGTGATCTTCGTCATACATTTTGGTGGAGCAATATGAAGAGAGAGATAGCGTTGTTTATCTCAAGGTGTCTAACTTGTCAACGAGTCAAATCGGAGCATCAAGTACCAAAAGGTCCATTGCAACCACTTAAAATTCCAGAATGAAAGTGGGAGCACATTACCATGGATTTCGTTACTGGTCTTCCCAAGATTTCTCAACGCATTGATGCAATTTGGGTCATTGTTGATAGATTGACCAAGTCTGCTCATTTTTTACTAATACGAGAAACTTATACACTTGAACGTCTTGCTCGTATGTACATAAACGAGATTGTAAGACTGCATGGTATGCCAGTATCCATAGTCTCTGATCGAGACACAAGATTCACTTCACGATTTTGGGTTAGTTTCCAAAAAGCTATGGGCACAGATTTACGATTTAGTTTGGCATATCATCCTAGACGGACGGACAATCAGAGAGGACTATTCAAACTCTTAAAAATTTATTAAGACTTTGTGTCCTTGACTTCAAGGGAAGTTGGGATAAGTTCTTATCATTGCTGGAGTTTTCCTACAACAACAGTTATCAAGAAATTATTAGCATGGCTCCATTCGAGGCATTGTATGGAAGAAAATGTCGTCCTCCAGTATGCTGGGATGAGGTGAGTGAAGCAACGTTGTTGGGGCCGGAGTTGGTACGTATAACTACGAAAAAGATTCAAATGATCCGGCAACCTATAAAAACCTCACAGGTTCGACAAAAGAGTTATGCTGATCTTCATCGAAAGGACGTGAAATTTGATATAGGAGATCATGTGTTTTTATGAGTTGCTCCATGGAAAGGAGTTACGAGATTTGGAAAGAGAGGAAAGCTCAATCCTCGATTCATTAGCCCATTTTTAATCCTCGATCGAGTAGGAACTGTGGCCTATAGACTCGCTTTACCGCCAAGTATGTCTCGTGTTCATAATGTTTTTCACATATCCATATTACGTAAATATGTGGAAGACCTGAACCACATTATTGAGTTTGAACAGGACGAAATAGCGGAAGATTTAACATATGAAGAGGTTCCTGTTCAAATCTTGGATAAGAAGGAACATATTCTACGCTCCAAGGTTATACCTCAAGTTAAAGTTTTGTGGAGAAACCACGATGTTGAGGAAATGACCTGAGAGTTAGAATCTGAAATGAAGTCAAGGTATCCTTATCTCTTCGATATACCAGGTACGTGCCCTAATTTCGAGGGCGAAATTTCATAAGAAAGGGAGGTTGTAAGACCCCAACTTTTATAAATAAAGATGATTTTTTCTATAAATATCATTTTTAAATATTATGGAGTGAAATTGATATAATGTTATAGTTGTGGGTAATATTTATAAATTTTGCAAAGTACGTAAGTTGCTATATAATATTCGATTGGTCGGTGAATATTCGTTTTAACATGGAATATTCGTACGACGACACAATCATTGGTGGACTCCGCAATGAAATTATTGTCGGATTGAGAAAACGACAAAAATACTTTATGAAAATAACGACGGAAGTTTTATCATTAATACTGTTGAACTACTCGGTAGTAAAAGTACAGTAATACGCGTGGTTACATAGTAGCACACAGTATTGATTATTGATGCTTACGTGATAAGTCACTCAGTTTTGTTTTATTGGTATTATTAATGTAATAAAATAGAAAAGCTTTTTATATAAAACAGAATACTTTTATAAAGTTATTCGTTTTATTAGGCTAATAGTAAAATCTTTTTATATAAAACAGAATACTTTTATAAAGTTATCTGTTTTATTAGACAATAATTAGAATATATTATATTTTATTATGTAAAGTGTTTGCATAGTGCCTGCATTGTGTTTGCATAATAAAATCTTTTATAAAGTTATTCGTTTTATTAGATTATAAATAGAATATATTATATTTTATTTAAAAACTTTTGCTTTAAATATGGACCGTCAGATTAAAGTAAATCAATCTAGACCGTTCATGAGTTAGTTACTATGGAGTCCATTTTTCTATAAATAGAAGCTCATTCCTTCATTATTTTCTTACGAATTCACTGAAACTCTAGAGAGAGAAACTATAGAGAGAAAGAAGAAAAATATTCTGCTACTTCACTATTCCGATATTAAGTTTCTTTTACGGTAAGGGATATTATTTGTTGTACTCGTAAAGGGTATTCTTTCTTTCTTATTCATGAAGAGAACTTCTGCTATTTCATTCTTTATTATTCTATTGGAATAACCTGTATACGCGGGCTACCCTATACTTGATGAAATTCTTCTGTTATTACATTATTTATTATTCTGTCGAAATATCATGTATGTGCTTTACGCCGGACCTGGTTCCATTATTTATTATTCTGTCGGAATATCCTGTCTGTGCGTTTACGCTAGACCTGGTTCTATTATTTATTATTCTATCAGAATATACTGTCTGTGCATTTCCGCATGACCTGGTTCCACTATTTGTTTTTCTGTTGGAATAACCTGTCTGTGCGGTCTATCACATGCTTGGTGAATTATTTTGTTATTCCATTCTTTATTATACTCAGTTGGTTAAAGTTTTGGCTTTTATACTCCATGAAATTAGTGGAATATCTTTGATATTTGCGCTTCAACTAGTATCTTTTCATGAAAATATTCTTCTGAGCGTTCTTGAATTTTACTCTACAAAGCAGTATCATGTTGACAATTTGGAAGTCGTTGGTTCCTGGATAAATTAATTATTGAACTTATTTTATTGAATTCTTATATCATTGTAATCATCCTCATGTTTATATTCTGTTGAAAGTCATCTGTGGCCTGTAGTGCATAGATAGACTTGGTATGATTATGACCAGGGATTATTCGGTATAATCATGACCGTAATATTACAAATGATGTGGTAAAAGTCCTCATTGGCCCGTAGTGCATTGATGGACAGTAGTTGGCATGATCATGACCATTAATGAATACATAAATATTCTTAGCCTGTAGTGCATGGACAATTGTGGTCGTGATACTAAAGAATATCCTTGGTCGTAGTGCAGGGGTGATTCGATGATGTGGATTATTTATTAAGCTGAGTCCCAGCGATAAAAGTCATGAAAAACCTTTTAAATCATAGAAGATAGTAGATTTTATTCTCTACTTAACTCTTCTAATGGGTTGCTTGTTCCACTGCAGTTAAACTTGATGTTTGTTATATTGTATCAGTTTAACACTGTTTAAGGCTAATGATAATTTATTCTGCATTATCTTAGTCATAATATTTCTTACTAGGCTAGTTGAGCTCACCCTTTCTTTCACTGTTCTCTTCAGGAAATGAGAATATAGTTGGGACGAGTCGGGGAACAAAGTGATGGACCAGATGATAGCATTAGTAGTCCTCACTATTCTATGTAATAGTGTGATAATAAATGTAATGAAGACCCCATTGAGTTTGTATATTGTCTATCTGACAATATTTGCATTAAAACTCACAGCATATGTTTAGTCGTATTTTACACGACTGTTGTATATTTAAGTTGTATTTGAATTTTGTACCATGTATTTGTCTACTCAGAATAGGTGATGTATACCTATTTTGGGGGCGTCACAAGCAGTAACTAGATTTTAGGGAAGTCCTCATACTTTTATTTGCTTTATTTTTACGTAATGAGGACATTACTTGAGTTAAGTTTGGGGGATTATGTTTCTGTTTAGTTAATTAGATTTAAAAAACAATCATGTTAGTTAGTATAGTTAATAAGTAGTTTAGTTTTATCTATGAAAAAAAAAATAAACAAACAAAAATATTTTGCATGTAATTTGCATGAATCCAGTTATTAGTTCGTATACGTTGATTCTTGGCCAATGATGAGATTGAAATTACGGACACAAGTACATTACTAAGTATGTGAACCTTGATGTAGTTTCTGTTATGATTTGGATCTTTTTCTGTTTGAAACTGGTATAATAAGGATAGCCCAATAAAAATAACTTGTTGATTGATTGAGTTTAAATTGATACATAATGAGATTCTAAAGGATAATGCTAGTTTGAATAAAAGAATGACAAGAATAAGTAGTGATGGCTAAAGTTAGACAAGAACCTAAGTTTGGGAAAATATTTGGGGTATTTAAGCTATAAAAGAAAAAAAAAGAAAAAAGAAAAACAAAAGTATGAATAAACACCGTGGCGTGCTTGTCTAGTTTTGTGGCCTTTGTTACTTGAGTAAGTAAGCCCGAGGGGATTGTCTTTACACCTAGCATGTGAGACCCCAAATTTTATGAATAAAGATTTAATTTTCTCGAAATATATATATATATATATATATATTAATATTATGGTGTGGATTTGAGATAGTGTTATATTTATGGGTAGTATTTATAAATTTTGCAAAGTATGCAAGTTGTTATATAATATTCGTTTGGTCGGAGAATATTTTTTTTCGGGGAATATCCATACGATGGCATAATCATTGGTGGACCCCACAACGGAAGTATTGTCGTAGTAAGAAAACGATAGAATTATCTTTTTATAAAAATAACGGCGAAAGTGTTACCGTTAAAACTATTGAACTACTCGGTAGTAAAAGTACAGTAATACGCGTGGTTGCATAGTAGCACACGGTATTGATTATTGATGCTTACGTAAGAAGTCACTCAGTTATACTCAATTATTGCTACAGTAAGTGCTGCATCATATCTCTCATATTATTGATTCAATTATTGTCACAGTAGCATCTGTATAATATGTTATGTTATTAAATCAATAATTGAGACGACAAAGTTATTCATATTATTATTTGTAACATTAACGATGTCTAGAAGTTCTGCCAAGGAGAGGTTTGGCCACCTAATTGCGCGCCAATAGGGAGAAATCCTTATTAGAAAGCCCCATCTTTCCTGGGAACGACCTGGTCGATTAATATTGTGAATTATAATAAAGGTGATAAGTTTTGTTTTATTATTATTATAAATGTAATAAAATAGAAAACTTTTTATATAAAACAGAATACTTTTATAAAGTTATTTATTTTATTAGACTATAAATAGAATATATGATATTCTATTATGCATAGTATTTGTATAGTGCCTGCATAGTATTTGCATAGTAAAATTTTTTTATATAAAACAGAATACTTTTATAAAGTTATTCGTTTTATTAGATTATAAATAGAATATATTATATTTTATTTAATAGATTTTATTTTATTAGAATATTTTATTAATACTGCATAGTAAATGAATATGGACCGTCCGTTTAAAAGTAAATCAATCTGGACCGTTCATGAATTAGTTACTATTCAGTCCATTCTCCTATAAATAGAAGCTCATTCCTTCATTATTTCTTACGAATTCACTGAAACTCTAGAGAGAGAAACTATAGAGAGAAAAAAGAAAAATATTCTGCTACTTTACTACTCCTATATCCAATTTCTCCTAAGGTAAGGGGTATTATTCTTTCATATTCATGAAGAGAATTATTTTCTTTCCAATACTCGTAAGAGCTGTTGTTCCATTCTTTATTATTATGTTGGAATAACCTGTCTATGCGAAGTACTTCATACATGGTAAAATTCTGTTGATATTCCATTCTTTATTATTCTGTCGGAATATCCTGTTTGTGCGTTTACGCATAACCTGGTTCCATTCTTTATTATTCTATCGGAATATCTTGTCTGTGCGTTTACGCATGACCTGGTTCCATTCTTTATTATTCTGTCGAAATATCCTGTCTGTGCGTTTACGCATGACCTGGTTCCATTATTTATTATTCTGTTGGAATAACCTATCTGTGCGGTCTATCACATGCATGGTGAATTCTTCTGTTATTCCATTTTTTATTATTCTGTTGGGATAACCTGTCCATGTGGATTACCATATATGCATGGTGAATGATCATTCGTATTCATTCCTTATTAAATTGTGAAAATGATCTGTCTACGTGGATTACCGCATGGCGGGCGAAAATCCATTTGCTGTTTCATATATTCTATTATACTCAGTTGGTTAAAGCTTTGGCTTCTATACTCCATGAAATTAGTGGAATGTCCTTGATATTTGCGCTTCATCCAATATCTTTTCATGGAAATATTCTTCTGAGCATTCTTGAATTTTACTCTACAAAGCAGTATCATGTTGACAATTTGGACGTTATTGGTTCCTGGATAAATTAATTCTTGAACTTATTTTATTGAATTCTTATATCATTGTCATCATCCTCATGTTTATATTTTGTTGAAAGTTATCTGTGGCCTGTAGTGCATAGATGGACTTGGTATGATTATGACCAGGGATTATTTGGTGTAATCATGACCGTAATGTTACAAATGATGTGATGCCCCCAAAATAGGTTCATTCCACCCAACTCATTCTGAGTCGCCAAATACATGGTACAAAAATAACTGCAACTTTATTATTACAATTGTCGTGCAAAATACGACAACACATATATTGTGAGTTTAAATACAAATATTGTTATCTAGACAGTATTCAAACTCAAATGGAGTCCTCATTACAATTATTGATACACTATTTTACAAAATAGTGAGGACTACTAAAACAACTATCTTGAACCATCATTCCATATCCCGACTAGTACCTGCTACATTCTCGCCTCTTGAGAAGAAAAATGGAACAAAAAGGAAAAGGGTGAGCTCAACTAGCCCAGTAAAGAATATTATGACTAAGATAATATAGAACAAATTATCGTTAGTCCTCAACAGGGAAAAATCTGATAGAATACAATAGACAACAAGTTTTAGATTAACAACTGCAGCGGAAACAACAATTCATTAGAAGAGTTAAGTAGAGAATGAAATCTACTATCATCTATGAATTTAAAAGTCCTTCATCGATATTTTATCCCTGTAATATCAATCAATAAACATCTTGAATCAAATATTCATCTTTGCACTACAGGCTAAAGATATTCATCAGTTGGTCGTGTTCATCTCAACAACTGTTCATCTTTGCACTACGGGCCAAAGATATTCATCATAAAATCATTAATCTTTGCACTACATGTGACACCCCCAAATTCAGGTACTTCGATTCCACGGGATTTGGTGTTCACTGTACAAATATCATCTATCTATCTACCCATAATAAATGCAGACCATGCAATAGATAGAAATAAAATCTTCCCCTTAAGGGTTACAACATCTGAATAATAATAATACAATCCCAGGTTAAACTAACCTTAAACATCTGTGCGAAATCATAAACAAATAAGTCTTAAACAATA
The DNA here is from genome assembly GCA_016801055.1 of Panax notoginseng. NCBI lineage: Eukaryota > Viridiplantae > Streptophyta > Magnoliopsida > Apiales > Araliaceae > Panax > Panax notoginseng. The sequence goes on from CM029012.1 coordinate 6,534,580, forward strand.
ACATTAACTCAAGTCTTAAACAAATACATCATCATATAAAACAACAGGTCTTCGTCACTTGCCAACTTTGCCCTTGCCTTTACTAGTGGAAGGTTCATCAGTTCTTTCGTTCTTAACTGCAATGTTATTATTAAGCAAGAGTGAGCACAAATGCCCACAAGTATAATAATGAAATAACAGTATAATAACATGCGAATAAATCAAAGACATCTGAATAAAAGCTCAACTTTTGAATCAAGAATGAATAACAAGAATCAAAAGAATTCTGAGGGTCATAAGACCTTGAACTATGTCCTAGGTTAACAAGAGTTATACTTGAAACCTTTAACAGTCATAAGACTATGGACCTTCTTCTCGTACTTAGGGGGATCAGCCCTTAATACCATACTATGCACAATATCTTAACGCTAAAGCGTAAATAATTCCCTATACAGGGTTGTTCATCTCAGTTTGACATTCGAGTCCGCACCAAAAGAAGTTTGGATAATTCATCAAGGATTCAGAAATTTAGAACGCTCATCAACTATGGACTAGTTGAATCATTAAGGTTTCACTAGTCTAATAAGGTTCAATAATAATGATATTCAATTTGAATAATAATCTCAAGAAGTATACAATAGAACAATTATTGTATAACTAAACCATACTTTGAAAATATAATCAATCTTTAATAAATCATTTGAACTTGAATAATAGTAACGATAGTTTATTCAAGGTAAATAATAAGTTTGAACAATAATGACAAGTAGGGTTAGGGAACTTACCTCGTGCGTAGATTATACTTTAACTAATCACGTTCTTTGGATTAAATCTTACATACTATTCACATTCACAATACCAGTTAATTATAACTTAACTAATCATCATAAACTCATTCTCTTTGTCTATTTTGATTATTGACTATACTTAATCAATTTACCACTTTGTCACATAATTTGTACTTCATGAATTATCAAGCTAATTATATATTCAATAATTCAATTCACATGTAATTATGTTATTAACATGTTAAACAACTATTTTATCATTTCATTATATTTCTAACATGTTTACATGTTCATTACATTAAGTTACTAACACATTGCTAGACTTAATATTTAAAAAAAATTATATTTCTGGACATTCTGGAGAGTGGCGCTGCGGCGCCACTGTTGTACATGATATTCGCGATGCGGCGCGATGGTGCTGCGGCCGGACACCTAGCGCTGCGGCACCGTGGCGCTGCGACTCGAGACTTGGCGCTGCGGCGCGGGACTTCAGTTCTGGAGTTGGCGCCGCGGCGCGAGACCCCAGATTCTGTTTCCCAGTTCGCGAAGAACACAGAGTTCGACGAATTACACATTTCATGGTCATTAAACTCACTAATTTAACATACCCACATGTTAATATTCACATATAATCATTACCCAACCTCTACAGAGTGATTTTAACCCATCTAAACACTTAATAACATATTTAAATCATGTAAAATGGGACTGTTCTTGATGTTCTTGAAGTTAATGAACAAAATCATATAATTTAATACTACGGATTCGTTATAACACCGAATCCGTTCGTTTAAGGCTTGGTCTCTTCATATCAACATGCATAATCAAATAAAAGTGTAAATTTTACGAAAACCTTTATGTTTGACATACTAAAATCACGTATAAGGCCTTAAGGCCAAAATTCCAAACTCTGTATATTTTTGAAATGGCAAGTCATCAGATTACGAAACATAGGATATGGAATCATGCAATATATATATATATATATATATATATATATATATATATATATATATATATATATATATATATATATATATATATATATAACATGATATGCTACTCGTATTATTACATATATCCATATAACAACATAATGTCTCAATTACAGAGACATAATAGAGGTTCTGAAAGCCATATTTCTATGAAAACTAAAAGACGTAAATTATAAATTTTGGAAGGAGGAGATTACCCTGATTGTAGAATATAAAGATAACAACTTCCTCCCTATCTCAATCACAGTGTTTCTCCCACACTTTACTCTAATTTCCTCAACTCTCTCTCTGTATCTTTCTCTGCTTAATATTAGACTTAGAAGAAAATAATGAAAGAAAAGAAAGCGTCGTATATAATAATCAGATAACTGAGCGCGTCATGGTCAGTTGCCCATCATGGGTTAACTGGCCATAACTTCCTCTAAGGCCGTGTTTGTTTAGTAACTAAGTTCAAAACTCTTTATTTTAATAAAATCTTTTATTATATAGTTTAATTGATGTCACACCCACTTGTACAATAATTCATATATCTTATTTAATTTAATATAAATAAAATATAATATGTTCTCATAATTTCGCATAGTCACATAATTAAATATCTCATTAATAAATAATGACAATTTATTAAATCTCTAATTAATAATTACATTAATTAAATAACATCATGCTTAATTAAATATTTCATTTAATTCAATAAGCTCACACAGTCATATACTTGAATAATAAAATTTCTCTACATTAATTTAATAAATGTAACACATATAATTAAATTAATCTACCACAATTGCATCAATAAATTATTTAATCCAATAATTAAATCATCGAAAAAATATTTATTTAATTCAATAAATATTAAAATTAATTTACAAAAAACTCGTCGTCACACTACAGGCCAAAGATATTCAGTTATATCATCATTTAGAACTGAGGATGATGAAAAATCTTTTAAAGAAAACGAATCCAGTGAAACAAAAGAATAAATATTAAGGATTCGTATTTCAAACAATCTGAGTTCAAAAATACTTCATAAATATTCATAGCGAAGTAAAATTCAAGAATGATCAAAATATGGATACAATCACAACTAGTATCCATAATAGATATCTTGGACACAGAAAAGAAAATTTAATTTTTTTGTGAATAGTGTCGTATTTATGAATAGTGTCGTATACGTGAATAGTGTCGTATACGTGAATAGTAACCTCGAAAAAAGCAAGGAACCCGAACGAGGTCATCACAGGTAAGCTTATCATAAACTCTAGCGAAGTCTATACCTTATTTGATACCGATTCTACCCATTTTTCATCGAAAGGATGTGGAATTTGATATAGGAGATCATGTGTTGTTACGAGTTGCTCCGTGGAAAGGAGTTACGAGATTTGGAAAGAGAGGAAAGCTCAATCCTCGATTAATTGGCCTATTTTTAATCCTCAATCGAGTAGGAACTATGGCCTATAGACTCGCTTTACCGTCAAGTATGTCTCGTGTTCATAATATTTTTCACATATCCATGTTACGTAAATATGTGGAAGACCCGAATCATATTATTGAGTTAGAACCAGACGAAATAGCGGAAGATTTAACGTATGAAGAGGTTCCTGTTCAAATCTTGGATAAGAAGGAACATATTCTACGCTCCAAGGTTATACCTCAAGTCAAAGTTTTGTGGAGAAACCACGATGTTGAGGAAATGACCTGAGAGTTAGAATCTGAAATGAAGTCAAGGTATCCTTACCTCTTCGATATACCAGGTACGTACCCTAATTTCGAGGACGAAATTTCATAAGAAGGGGAGGTTGTAAGACCCCAACTTTTATAAATAAAGATGAATTTTTCTATAAATATCATTTTTAAATATTATGGAGTGAAATTGATATAATGTTATAGTTGTGGGTAATATTTATAAATTTTGCAAAGTACGCAAGTTGCTATATAATATTCGATTGGTCGGGGAATATTCGTTTTAACAGGAAATATTCGTACGACGACACAATTATTGGAGGACCCCACAATGGAATTATTGTCGGATTAAGAAAATGACAAAAATACTTTATAAAAATAACGGCGTAAGTTTTACCATTAATACTGTTGAACTACTCGGTAGTAAAAGTACAGTAATACGCGTGGTTGCATAGTAGCATACGGTATTGATTATTGATACTTACGTGATAAGTCACTCAGTTTTGTTTTATTGGTATTATTAATGTAATAAAACAGAAAAGTTTTTTATATAAAACAGAATTCTTTTATAAAGTTATTCGTTTTATTAGGCTAATAGTAAAATCTTTTTATATAAAACAGAATACTTTTATAAAGTTATCTGTTTTATTAGACAATAATTAGAATATATTATATTTTATTATGCATAGTGTTTACATAGTGCCTGCATAGTGTTTATTATTCTGTTGAAATATCATATTTGTGCTTTACGCCGGATCTGGTTCCATTATTTATTATTCTGTCGAAATATCATGTATGTGCATTTACGTCAGACTTGGTCCCATTATTTATTATTCTATCAGAATATCCTGTCGATGCATTTACGCATGACCTGGTTCCACTATTTATTTTTCTGTTAGAATAACCTGTCTGTGCGGTCTATCGCATGCTTGGTGAATTCTTTTGTTATTCCATTCTTTATTATACTCAGTTGGTTAAAGTTTTGGCTTTTATACTCCATGAAATTAGTACAATATATTTGATATTTGCGCTTCATCCAGTATCTTTTCATGAAAATATTCTTCTGAGCATTATTGAATTTTACTCAACAAAGCAGTATAATGTTGACAATTTGGACGTTGTTGGTTCCTGGATAAATTAATTCTTGAACTTGTTTTATTGAATTCTTATATCACTGTCATCATCCTAATGTTTATATTCTGTTGAAAGTCATCTGTGGCCTGTAGTACATAGATGGACTTGGTATGATTATGACCAGGGATTATTCGGTATAATCATGACCGTAATGTTACAAATGATGTGGTAAAAGCCCTCATTGGCCCGTAGTGCATTGATGGACAGTGGTTGGCATGATCATGACCATTAATGAATACACAAATATTCTTGGCCTGTAGTGCATGGATAATTATGGTTGTGATACTAAAGAATATTCTTGGCCATAGTGCAGGGGTGATTCGATGATGTGGACTATTTATTAAGCTGAGTCCCAGCGATAAAAGTCATGAAAAACCTTTTAAATCATAGAAGATAGTAGATTTTATTCTCTACTTGACTCTTCTAATGGGTTACTTTTTCGCTGTAGTTAAACTTGATGTTTGTTATATTGTATCAGTTTAACACTGTTTAAGGCTAATGATAATTTATTCTGCATTATCTTAGTCATAATATTTTTTACTGGGCTAGTTGAGCTCACCCTTTCTTTCACTGTTCTCTTCAGGAAATGAGAATATAGTTGGGACGAGTTGGGGAACGGAGTGATGGACCAGATGATAGCATTAGTAGTCCTCACTATTTTATGTAATAGTGTGATAATAAATGTAATGAAGACCCCATTGAGTTTGTACATTGTCTATCTGATAATGTTTGTATTAAAACTCACAGCATATGTTTAGTCGTATTTTACACTACTGTTGTATAATTAAGTTGTATTTAAATTTTGTACCATGTATTTGGCGACTCAGAATTGGTGATATATACCTCTTTTGGGGGCACCACAAGCAGTAACTCGATTTCAGGGAAGTCCTCATACTTTTATTTGCTTTATTTTTACGTAATGAGGACATTACTTGAGTTAAGTTTGGGGGATTATGTTTCTATTTAGTTAATTACATTTTAAAAACAATCATGTTAGTTAGTATAGTTAATAAGTAGTTTTGTTTTATCTATGAAAAAAAAAATAAACAAACAAAAATATTTTGCATGTAATTTGGATGAATCCAGTTATTAGTTCGTATACGTTGATTCTTGGCCAATGATAATATTGAAATTACGTAGACAAGTACATTACTAAGTATGCGAACCTTGATGCAGTTTCTGTTATGATTTGGATCTTTTTCTGTTTGAAACTGGTATAATAAGGATAGCACAGTAAAAATAACTTGTTGATTTATTGAGTTTAAATTGATACATAATGAGATTCTAAAGGATAATGCTAGTTTGAATGAAAGAATGACAAGAATAAGTAGTGATGGCTAAAGTTAGACAAGAACCTAAGTTTGGGGAAATATTTGCGGTATATAAGCTATAAAAGAAAAAAAAAAGAAAAACAAAAGTATGAATAAACACCGCGGCGTGCTTGTCTAGTTTTGTGGCCTTTGTTACCTGAGTAAGTAAGCCCGAGGGGATTGTCTTTACACTTAGCGTGTGAGACCCCAAATTTTATGAATAAAGATTTAATTTTCTCGAAATATATATATATTTTTTAATATTATGGTATGGATTTGAGATAGTGTTATAGTTGTGGGTAGTATTTATAAATTTTGCAAAGTATGCAAGTTGTTATATAATATTCGTTTGGTTGGGGAATATTTTTTTTTCGGAGAATATCCGTACGATGGCATAATCATTGGTGGACCCCACAACGGAAGTATTGTCGTAGTAAGAAAACGACAGAATTATCTTTTTATAAAAATAACTGCGAAAGTGTTACCGTTAAAACTGTTGAACTACTCGGTAGTAAAAGTACAGTAATACGCGTGGTTGCATAGTAGCACACGGTATTGATTATTGATGCTTACGTAAGAAGTCACTCAGTTATACTCAATTATTACTACAGTAAGTGCTGCATCATATCTCTCATATTATTGATTCAATTATTATCACCGTAGCATCTGTATAATATGTTATGTTATTAAATCAGTAATTGAGACGGCGAAGTTATTCATATTATTATTTCCAATATTAACGGTATCTAGAAGTTCTGCCATGGAGAGGTTTGGTCACCTAATTGTGCGCTAATAGGGACAAATCCTTATTAGAAAGCCCCCCTCATTCCTGGGAACGACCTGGTCGATTAATATTGTGAATTATAATAAAGATGATAAGTTTTGTTTTATTATTATTATAAATGTAATAAAATAGAAAATTTTTTATATAAAACAGAATACTTTTATAAAGTTATTTATTTTATTAGACTATAAATAGAATATATGATATTCTATTATGCATAGTATTTGCATAGTGCCTGCATAGTATTTGCATAGTAAAATCTTTTTATATAAAACAAAATACTTTTATAAAGTTATTCGTTTTATTAGATTATAAATAAAATATATTATATTTTATTTAAAAGATTTTATTTTATTAGAATATTTTATTAATACTGCATAGCAAATCAATATGGACCGTCCGTTTAAAAGTAAATCAATCTGGACCGTTCATGAATTAGTTACTATTCAGTCCATTCTCCTATAAATAGAAGCTCATTCCTTCATTATTTCTTACGAATTCACTGAAACTCTAGAGAGAGAAACTATAGAGAGAAAGAAGAAAAATATTCTACTACTTCACTACTCCTATATCTAGTTTCTCCTAAGGTAAGGGGTATTATTCTTTCGTAGTCATGAAGAGAATTATTTTCTTTCCAATACCCGTAAGAGCTGTTGTTCCATTCTTTATTATTATGTTGGAATAACATGTCTATGCGAAGTACCGCATACATGGTAAAATTCTGTTGTTATTCTATTCTTTATTATTCTGTCGAAATATCTTGTCTGTGCGTTTACGCATGACCTGGTTCCATTCTTTATTATTCTGTCGGAATATCCTGTTTGTGCGTTTACGCATGACCTGGTTTCATTCTTTATTATTCTGTCGGAATATCCTGTCTGTGTATTTATGCATGACCTGGTTCCATTATTTATTATTCTGTTGGAATAACCTGTCTATGCGGTCTATCGTATGCATGGTGAATTCTTCTGTTATTCCATTCTTTATTATTCTGTTGGGATAACCTGTCCATATGGATTACCATATGCATGGTGAATGATCATTCGTATTCATTTCTTATTAAATTGTGAAAATGATCTGTCTACGTGGATTACCGCATGGCAGGCGAAAATTAATTTGCAGTTTCATATATTCTATTATACTCAGTTGGTTAAAGCTTTGGCTTCTATACTCCATGAAATTAGTGGAATGTCTTTGATATTTGTGCTTCATCCAGTATCTTTTCATGTAAATATTCTCATGAGCATTCTTGAATTTTACTCTACAAAGCAGTATTATGTTGACAATTTGGACGTTATTGGTTCCTGAATAAATTAATTCTTGAACTTATTTTATTGAATTCTTATATCATTGTCATCATCCTCATGTTTATATTTTGTTGAAAGTCATCTGTGGCATGTAGTGCATAGATGGACTTGGTATGATTATGACCAGGGATTATTTGGTGTAATCATGACCGTAATGTTACAAATGATATGACGCCCCCAAAATAGGTTCATTCCACTCAACCCATTCTGAGTCGCCAAATACATGGTACAAAAACAACTACAACTTTATTATTACAATTGTCGTGCAAAATACGATAACACATATATTGTGAGTTTAAATACAAATATTGTTATCTAGACAGTATTCAAACTGAAATGGAGTCCTCAATACAATTATTGATACACTATTTTACAAAATAGTGAGGACTACTAAAACAACTATCTTGAACCATCATTCCATACGCCGACTAGTACCCGCTACATTCTCGCCTCCTGAGAAGAAAAATAGAACAAAAAGGAAAAGGGTGAGCTCGACTAGCCCTGTAAAGAATATTATGACTAAGATAATATAGAACAAATTATCGTTAGTCCTCAATAGGGAAAAATCTAATAGAATACAATAGATAACAAGTTTTAGATCAACAACTGCAGCGGAAATAACAATTCATTAGAAGAGTTAAGTAGAGAATGAAATCTACTATCATCTATGAATTTAAAAGTCCATCATCGATATTTTATCCCTGTAATATCAATCAATAAACATCTTGAATCAAATATTCATTTTTGCACTACAGGCCCAAGAGATTCATCAGTTGGTCATGTTCATCTCAACACCTGTTCATCTTTGCACTACGGGCCAAAGATATTCATCATAAAATCATTAATCTTTGCACTACAGGCCAAAGATATTCAGTTATATCATCATTTAGGACTGAGGATGATTAAAAATCTTTTAAAGAAAACGAATCCAGTGAAACAAAAGAATAAATATTAAGGATTCGTATTTCAAACAATCCGAGTTCAAAAATACTTCATAAATAATCATAGCGAATTAAAATTCAAGAATGATCAAAACATGGATACAATCAAAGCTAGTATCCATAATAGATATATTGGACACAGAAAAGAAAATTTAACTTTTTTGTGAATAGTGTCGTATTTGTGAATAGTGTCGTATACGTGAATAGTGCCGTATACGTGAATAGTAACCTTGACACTAAAAGGTAGAAATTTCACAAGAAAAAAAATCATCATGCTTCGTGAATAGTACTCATGAATAGTAACTCATGAATAGTAATCCCGACATAAATAGACAAGAATTTCACTAGAAAAATCTTACCAATATTTTTGCATAATGATATTGAAAGAAATAATATCATTTTTTTAAAAAAATAACATCCCTTACCTCAGAAAGGACAGTACTTCTGACTGGAATACTGGATATAGTGCTAAAGGAAACTTGCACCGTATAGCAACACTCAAAGTATCAAAATACTCACAAGAATACGCTCAATAATATAGAGAGAGAAAGAGAGAGAAAACTTCAGTTTCTGGTGTGATTTTTAATTCTAACATAAGCACCCTATTTGTAGGAAAATGCTTAGAACACCAAGGTAGAAAATTTAATAAAATAATAATATTTAAAAAAAATTTCCTACACCCACTTTGAAAATCTTATTTCAGCCATTTTGTAACACATGTGGGCTCACCAATCACACAAAACTTGTTTTTCTTAAAAAAAAATTTAAAACTCAAAAATCAATTATTCTGGAACTTCAATAATTAATAATAAATAACCCCTTTATCAGAAAAATTCAAATCTCATGTCCTTTACATAGGAAATTTCATTCTCTACAACTTTGCAGAAAAAAAAAATTTCAAATTCCAAACAGAAAATGACCAAAATCCACATACGGATGATTTTGTAGGCTATAATCAAATTTCAGTCAAAATTAGAATCCACCAACATGTTTAACATGTGTTTAACATTTATTGCAACAAAAATACTCTTCCTCCTCGTTTATCAATATATCACACATTCATTGTAAAAATATCATCATTATTATATTATTAAAATATAATAATATATTTAAATAAATTATTTTATCAGAAAAAGATAAAATATTAATTTTCAACAATTGTCACATTAAAAATTTTCTCCATCTATATTCACATAAAATGAATATTTTTCTCATCATATAAATTAATAATTAATTATTCACAAATAATATTACAGAATCACAATACTGGCAACTAGGCCGTTCCCAGGAAAGATGGGGCTTTCCAATAAGGATTTCTCCTTACTGGCGCGCAATTAGATGACCAAACCTTTTTTTAGACAGAACTTTTTAGACATTGCCAATAATGTTATCTAATAATATTATTCAGATAATATGAATTATTGCTCCGATAATGAAAATATTGTGTAGTGACAATTATTGAAACAACAGTAATATAAAATATCAACGCAGCAATTATTGAATCAATAAAATATAATACTGAACAATAATTACTGTAACAATTATTGAGTAGTGCCTTCTTACGTAAGAATCAATAATTGGTGCAATACCGTGTGCTACTGTGTAACAACGCGTATTACTGTGTTTTAACCACCGGGTATTTCAACAGTATTAACGGTAACAACTACGCCGTTATTTATAAACAACTTATACTTGTCGTTTTCTTCATCCAATTATTTTCCGTTATGAGGCCCACAAAAGACTGCGCCGTCGTACAAATATTCTCCGACAGCAAGAATATTCCACGACAAAACGAATATTCCCCGACAACAATGAATATTTTATAACCATTTGCTTATTTAAAAATATTTGCGTATTTTACCCATAACTAACCACATTAATCAAATAAACCCTTACTATTTCAAAATAATAAATAAAGGTAATTCCATTTTATTAAAAAAAATTCGGGGTCTTACAACCTCCCCTCCTTGTGAAATTTCGTCCTCGAAATTGACGTACGTACTTGGTGTTTCGAAAAGGTGAGGATACCTCACTTTTATTTCTATTTCCAACTCCCAGGTCATTTCTTCAATAGCATGGTTCCTCCACAAAATCTTAACTTGCGGTATGACCTTTGTGCGTAGGACATGCTCCTTCCTATCCAAGATCTTGACAGGTACCTCCTCGTACGTTAAATCTTTGGCTATTTCGTCTGGTTCTAACTCAATAACGTGGTTCGGGTCATCCACATAATTTCGTAACTTCGATACGTGAAAAACGTTATGAACACGCGACATACTTAGCGGTAAAATGAGTCTATAGGCCACAGTTCCTATTCGATCGAGGATTTCAAATGGACTAATAAATCGAAGGTTTGAGCTTTCCTCACATCGCCGATTCTCGCTTTTGGAATAACAACTTCTTGCACCTCCTTCTTCATATTCATCAGCTCCGGTGTGTAGCTTGAGGGGTTTTAACTTTATCGATTAAAGTCGATTTTACTCTTATATCATCACGTGATCCATAGAGTCTTTAACTCTATCTCTATCATTTGTAAGTCATACGAAATGGGTCTTTTTGTTAAAAATATCGCACTCGTAACCACATATGATTTTCTACTCAACACGTCAGCTACCATGTTTATTTTTTTCCAGGATGGTATGGTCAGAACAGGTGCCAAAATGAGTCTCCTCTTGAGTTCTTCGAAGCTCTTCCCATATTTCTTGTTCCATTCGAATTTTGTATCTCTACGATTCAGCTGAGTTGATGGAGTAGCGATCCGAGAAAATTTTTTCACGAATCTCCGGTAATAACCAACTAAGCCTAGAAAGCTACGTATTTCGATTACTGACTTAGGTTGCTCTCAATTTTGACTCATATCCCAATCTTGGATAGCACGTCACAATGGTACCTATCAGTTTACTACCACACAAATATGGTGTCCCCTACGGAGAGTCTGGCTTCAGTGCATTCCACAAAGGAAGTCACCAGATAGAGGCTCGGGTACCAAATTCTATAGTTGAATTTTTAACTCCTGAAGTTCAATAGGAGCCATTCGATATGAGATTTTAGAAATGGGTTTTGTACCGGGTTCAAAGTCGATACAAAATTCAATATCACACTTTGGGAGTAAGCCAAGAAATTCTTCAGGAAATACATTAGGAAATTTACTAACAATAGAAATATCATTCAAATCTGACGTATTTTTGTTCAAGTCCATAACATAGGCTAAGAAAACTTGGCATCCGTTTTTCAATAAATGAATGACTTTATGGCTTGATATGAAAGTGTTTGACTTCAATGGTTTGGTTGCTTGAATTCGAATAACAGGTTGCTTAGGAATATGAAAACTAATAACCTTACGAAAGCAATCAATTTTGGCATGATGAATAGTTAATCAATCAATCCTTAAAATCACATCAAATGCAAGTATCTTTAAAGCGATAAGGTCAACATGTAATGTGATGGTGCCATCCTGAATTAAGAAAAATTTATAAACAGTAGATGTAACGAAAGTTTCTCCTAACGGAGTTTCAACAGATAAGTCAAAGTCTAATTTTCTCCAGAGTCAATTTAAACGTTGAGTATAAGCAGTAGAGATAAATGAATGGGTAAAATCGGTATCTAATAAAGTATAAACTTCATAAGAATTTATAATTAACTAACCCGTGCTAACTTCGTTTGGGTTCTTCGCATTCTGACCAGTCACGACAAATGCTCTTCCAGGAACCGTTGTCTTTGACTTTTCTGGGACAGCCTTTTGAGTCACCATCCCCGCTGGATTGGGTTTCGCTACCGTACAATCTCGAGCGATATGACCTTCTTTTCCACAATTATAACATATCTTGGAAGGCTGTGAACAGTTTGGACTTATATGTCCCTCCTCTCCGCATTTGTAGCATCTAACTGGCGGTCGTTCTCCTCTCCTAGAATTTGTTGCTGGTGTTGGTGCTGCTGCCGACTTCTTCCCATCATCGTTAAATCTTCTCTTCTTGAAATTTCTACTTGAGTCATTTCTTCTATTATCTTTGCCATGATTACCAGCGAAGTGGTTACCATTTCTGGCACGATAATTTCCTCCACGATGGTTACCCTTGTTCTGATAACCGTTGCCATCGGTACGATTATTATTGAGTTGTAGGTCGTTATTCTTCGATTGAGCTGACTCATTATCGCGCTCCAATAACTGAGCCCTATTCACAACATCTGAATATAGAGAAAATTTATGAGAAATGAGATATTGACGTATGTCGGGTTTCAAGCCTCTCAAAAACATCCGCGTCATACGTTTCTCATTCTCCACCAAATGAGGTGTAAACCTGGATAACACTGCGAACTTCGCCTCGTATTGGGACACCGTCATGTTGTTCTGTTCTAGTCTAATAAACTCTACCTCCTTCATATGACGAATACTTTTAGGAAAGTACTTGTCATTGAATAGTTTCTGAAACGTTTCCTAAGACATGCTGAGTGCGGCTGGTTGGGTATGCTTCACAGATTCTCACCAGTAATCTGCCTCGTTACGAAAAATAAAAGTAGCGAATGGAACCTTTTGTTCCTCCGTGCATCCCAAGACATCGAATATCTTGGTAATTTTCTTGACCCACGTCTCCGCCTTAATTGGATCCGGCTCTCCCCAGAATTCTGGTGGTCCCAATTCTTTGAACTGCTTGGCTGTGACAAACTGAGCATTGCTATCATTTCCACCTGTATTTTGTACACGAGTCTCCCTCGTCTGATTTTGTATGAACTGTAAAAAGCTTCTAAATATCCCGTCGTTCATCGTCTGATCAGTGGTGTTGTTCACAAGTGAAATATTATCGGCCTGTTGCACGTTCTCCTCATTGGTGAGCAAAGGTGTCTCCATGGTCTCATTTACTCCACTGTTAACATTCTCAGTTTCCATTCTCAATTACTGCCATAAAACAAGGGTTAATTAAAAAAATTAACATATCACATAATATCCCTATATACTGACCAACTAACAAATAAGCTTAGGTAAGACACACTAGCGAAGGTTTTACTCGTCTCTCCCCTCCTAGTTCTATTCCCCGATCTCCGCCAGAGACCATATCCCTAAGCTCTGATACCAACTGTGACGCCCCCAAAATAGGTTCATTTCACCCAACCCATTCTGAGTCGCCAAATACATGGTACAGAAATAACTACAACTTTATTATTACAATTGTCATGCAAACTACGACAACACATATATTATGAGTTTAAATAAAAATATTGTTATCTAGACAGTATTCAAACTCAAATGGAGTCCTCATTATAATTATTGATACACTATTTTACAAAATAGTGAGGACTACTAAAACAACTATCTTGAACCATCATTCCACACTCCGACTAGTACCCGCTACATTCTCGCCTCCTGAGAAGAAAAATGGAACAAAAAGGAAAAGGGTGAGCTCAACTAGCCCAGTAAAGAATATTATGACTTAGATAATATAGAATAAATTATTGTTAGTCCTCAATAGGGAAAAATCTGATATAATACAATAGACAACAAATTTTAGATCAACAACTGCAGCGGAAACAACAATTCATTAGATGAGTTAAGTAGAGAATGAAATCTACTATCATCTATGAATTTAAAAGTCCATCATCGATATTTTATCCCTGTAATATCAATCAATAAATATCTTGAATCAAATATTCATTTTTGCACTACAGGCCCAAGAGATTCATCAGTTGGTCATGTTCATCTCAACACCTGTTCATCTTTGCACTACGGGCCAAAGATATTCATCATAAAATCATTAATCTTTGCACTACAGGCCAAAAATATTCAGTTATATCATCAATCAGGACTGAGGATGATGAAAAATCTTTTAAAGAAAACGAATCCAGTGAAACAAAAGAATAAATATTAAGGATTCGTATTTCAAACAATCTGAGTTCAAAAATATTTCATAAATAGTCATAGCGAAGTAAAATTCAAGAATGATCAAAACATGGATACAATCAAAGCTAGTATCCATAATAGATATATTGGACACAGAAAAGAAAAGTTAACTTTTTTGTGAATAGTGTCGTATTTGTGAATAGTGTCGTATACGTGAATAGTGCCGTATACGTGAATAGTAACCTTGACACTAAAAGGTAGAAATTTCACAAGAAAAAAAATCATCATGCTTCGTGAATAGTACTCATGAATAGTAACTCATGAATAGTAATCCCGACATAAATAGACAAGAATTTCACTAGAAAAATCTTACCAATATTTCGGCATAATGATATTGGAAGAAATAATATCATTTTTAAAAAAAAATAACATCTCTTACCTCATAAAAGACAGTACTTCTGATTGGAATACTGGATATAGTATTGAAGGAAACTTACATCGTATAGCAACACTCAAAGTATCAAAATACTCACAAGAATACGCTCGATAATATAGAGAGAGAAAGAGAGAGAAAACTTCAGTTTCTGGTGTGATTTTTAATTCTAACCTAAGCACCCTATTTATAGGAAAATGCTTAGAACACCAAAGTAGAAAATAATAAATAAAGAAAATTTTGATAATAATCAACTAAGCCTAGAAAGCTACGTATTTCGATTACTGACTTAGGTTGCTCTCAACTATGACTCATATCCCAATCTTGGATAGCACGTCACAATGGTACATATCAGTTCACTACCACACAAATATGGCATCCCCTACAGAGAGTCTGGCTTCGGTGCATTTCACAAAGGAAGTCACCAGATAGAGGCTCGGGTACCAAATTCTATAGTTGAATTTTTAACTCCTGAAGTTCAATAGGAGCCATTCGATATAAGATTTTAGAAATGGGTTTTGTACCGGGTTCAAAGTCGATACAAAATTCAATATCACACTTTGGGAGTAAGCCATGAAATTCTTCAGGAAATACATCAGGAAATTTACTAACAATAGAAATATCATTCAAATCTGACGTATTTTTGTTCAAGTCCATAACATGGGCTAAGAAAACTTGACATCCGCTTTTCAATAAACGAATGACTTTATGGCTTGATATGAAAGTGCTTGACTTCAATGGTTTGGTTGCTTGAATTCGAATAATAGGTTGCTTAGGAATATGAAAATTAACAACCTAACGAAAGCAATCAATTTTGGCATGATGAGTAGTTAATCAATCAATCCCTAAAATCACATCAAAAGTAAGTATTTTTAAAGAAATAAGGTCAATAGGTAATGTGATGGTGCCAACTTGGATCAAACAAGATTTATAAACAGTGGATGTAACGAAAGTTTCTCCTAACGAAGTTTCAACAGATAAGTCAGAGTCTAATTTTTAACGGAGTCAAGTTTAAACGTTGAGTATAAGCAGGAGAGATAAATGAATGGGTAGAACCAGTATCTAATAAGGTATAAACTTCGTAAGAATTTATAATTAACTAACACGTGCTAACTTCATTTGGGTTCCTCGCATTCTGACCAGTCACGACAAACACTCTTCCAGGAACCGTTGACTTTGACTTTTCTGGGATAGCCTTTTGAGTCACCATCCCCGCTGGACTGGGTTTCGCTACCGTACAATCTCGAGTGATATGACTTTCTTTTTCACAATTATAACATACCTTGGAAGGCTTTGAACAGTTTGGACTTATATGTCCCTCCTCTCCACATTTGTAGCATCTAAGTGGCGGTCGTTCTCCTCCCCTAGAATTTGTTGCTGGTGCTGGTGCTGGTGCTGCTGCCGACATCTTCCCGTCATCGTTAAATCTTTTCTTCTTGAAATTTCCACTTGAGTTATTTCTTCTATTATCTTGGCCATGATTACCACCGAAGTGGTTACCATTTCTGGCACGATAATTTCCTCCACGATGGTTATCCTTGTTCTGATGACCGTTGCCATCGGTACCATTATCATCGAGCTATAGGTCGTTATTCTTCGATTGAGCTGACTCGTTATCGCACTCCAATAACTGAGCCTTATTCATAACATCTGAATATAGAGAAAATTTATGAGAAATGAGATATTGACGTATGTCAGGTTTCAAACCTCTCAAAAATATCTGCGTCATACATTCCTCATTCTCCACCAAATGAGGTGCAAACCTGGATAACTCCGCAAACTTCGCCTAGTACTGGGACACCGTCATGTTGTTCTGTTCTAGTCTAATAAACTTTACCTCCTTCATATGACGAATACTTTCAGGAAAGTACTTATCATTGAACAGTTTCTGAAATGTTTCCCAAGACATGTTGAGTGCGGCTGGCTGGGTACGCTTCACATATTTCCACTAGTAATCTGTCTAGTTACGAAACATAAAAGTGGCGAATGGAACCTTCTGTTCCTCTGTGCATTCCAAGACATCAAATATCTTGGTAATTTGCTTGACCCACGTCTCCGCCTTAATCGGATCCGGCTTTCCCCCACAATTCTGGTGGTCCCAACTCTTTGAACTGTTTGGCTGTGACAAACCGTGTGTTGCTATCATTTCCTCCGGTATTTTGTACACGAGTCTCCCTCGTTTGATTTTGCATGAACTGCAAAAATCTTCTAAATATCCCATCGTTCATCGTCTGATCAGTGGTGTTGTTCACAAGTGGAACATTATCGGCCTGTTGCACGTTCTCCTCATTAGTGAGCAAAGGTGTCTCCACGGTCTCATTTACTCCATTGTTAACATTCTCAGTTTCCATTCTCAATTACTGCCATAAAACAAGGGTTAATTAAAGAAATTAACATATCACATAATATCCCTATATTCTGACCAACCAACAAATAAGCTTAGGTAGGACATACTAGCGAAGGATTTACTCGTCTCTCCCCTCCTAGTTCTATTCCCCGATCTCCGCCAGAGACCATATCCCTAAGCTCTGATACCAACTGTGACGCCCCCAAAATAGGTTCATTCCACCCAAATTCTGAGTCGCCAAATACATGGTACAGAAAACAACTACAACTTTATTATTACAATTGTCGTGCAAAATACGACAACACGTATACTGTGAGTTTAAATACAAATATTGTCATCTAGACAGTATTCAAACTCAAATGGAGTCCTCATTACAATTATTGATACACTATTTTACAAAATAGTGAGGACTACTAAAACAACTATCTTGAACCATCATTCCATATCCCGACTAGTACCCGCTACATTCTCGCCTCTTGAGAAGAAAAATAGAACAAAAAGGAAAAGGGTGAGCTCGACTAGCCCAGTAAAGAATATTATGACTAAGATAATATAGAACAAATTATCGTTAGTCCTCAATAGGGAAAAATCTGATAGAATACAATAGACAACAAGTTTTAGATCAACAACTACAGCGGAAACAACAATTCATCAGAAGAGTAAAGTAGAGAATGAAATCTACTTTCATCTATGAATTTAAAAGTTCATCATCGATATTTTGTCCCTGTAACATCAATCAATATACATCTTGAATCAAATAGTCATCTTTGTACTACGGGCCAAAGATATTAATCAGTCGGTTATGTTCATCTCAACACATGTTCATCTTTGCACTACGGGCCAAAGATATTCAACAAGAAATCATTCATCTTTGCACTACAGGCCAAAGATATTCAGTAATGTCATCATTTAGGACTGAAGATGATGAAAAATATATTTTAAAGAAAACAAATCTAGTGAGACAAAAGAACAAATAGTAAGGATTCGTACTTCGGTTTATTCATATTTAAAAATACTCCATAATAACTATTGTGGAGCAGAATTCAAAACCGAAGATCAAAATATAGATCCAATCAAAGATAGGAACCATAACAGACAATCTTAGACACAGAAAAGAAAATTTAATTTTTTCTGTGAATAGTGTCGTATTCATGAATAGTGCCACATACGTGAATAGTGTCGTATACATGAATAGTAACTCCAACACCAAAAGGTAGAAATTTTATAAGAAAAATCATCATGCTTTATGAATAGTACTTGTGAATAGTAACTTGTAAATAGTAACTCGTGAATAGTAACTCATGAATAGTAACTCGTGAATAGTAACTCATGAATAGTAATCTCGACATGAAAAGATAAGAATTTCACAAGAAAAATCTTACCAATATTCTGGTATAATGATATTGAAAGAAATAATATCATTTATAAAAAAAATAACATACCTTACCTCGAAAAGACAGTACTTCTGATTAGAATACTGGATATAGTGTTGAAGGGAACTTGCACCGTATTGCAGCAATCAAAGTATCAAAATACTCACAAGAATACGCTCGATAATATAGAGAGAAAAAGAGAGAGAAAACTTTAGTTTCTGGTGTGATTTTCAATTCTAACCTAAGCACCCTATTTATAGAAAAATGCTTAGAACACCAAAGTAGAAAATTAAATAAAATAATTTTATTTATTAAATATTCAAGCCCACCACCAAAGAATCTGAATTCAGCTCATTTACCACACATGTGGGATTGAAAAAAAACGTTTTTCTTGAATAAAACAATTAAAACTTCCAAAAATCAATTATTCTAGAACTTAGGAACTTCAATAATTCATAATAAATAGCTCTTTTATCAAAAAAATTAAAACCTCGTGTCCTTTTCATAGGCAATTCCATTTTCTATAACTTTGCAGAAGAAAATTTTTCTAAATTCTAAACAGAAATTGACCGAAATTCATAAACAGACGATTTTACAGGCTATAATCAAATTTCAGTCAAGAAATGGGGTCCACAAACATGAAAAACATGTTTTAAATATTTTTAGTAACAAAAATACTCTTCCTCCTCATTTATTCATATATCCCACATTTATTGTAAAAATATCACCATTATTATATTATTATAATATAATAATATATTTAAATGAATTTTTTATCAGAAAAAGATAAAATATTAATTTTCAACAATTGTCACATTAAAAATTTTCTCCATCTATATCCACATACAATGAATATTTTCTTCCTCATATAAATCAATAATTAATTATTCACAAATAATATTACAGAATCACAATACTGACAACCAGGCAGTTCCCAAGAAAGTGAGGGCTTTCTAATAAGAATTTCTCCTTACTGGCGCGTAATTAGATGACCAAACATCTCCTTAGACAGAACTTTCTAGACATTGCCAATATTGCTAACTAATAATATTATTCAAATAATATGAATTATTGATCCGATAATAAAAATACTGTGTAGTGACAATTATTGAAACAACAATAATATAAAATATCAACGTAACAATTATTGAATCAATAAAATAAAATATTAAACAGTAGCTATTGTAACAATTATTGAGTAATGCCTTCTTACGTAAGAATCAATAATTGGTGCAATACCGTGTGCTACTGTATTTTAACCACCGAGTATTTCAACAGTATTAACGGTAACAACTACGCCGTTATTTATAAACAACTTATACTTGTCGTTTTTTTATCCAATCGCTTTCCGTTATGGGCCCATAAAAGGCTGCGCCGTCGTACGAATATTCCCCGACAGCAAGAATATTCCACGACCAAACGAATATTCCCCGATAACAATGAATATTTTATAACCACTTGCTTATTTAAAAATATTTACGCATTTTACCCATAACTAACCACATTAATCAAATAAACCCTTACTATTTCAAAATAATAAATAAAGGAAATTCAATTTTATTAAAAAAAATTCAGGGTCTTACAGTTGGCATGATCATGACTATTGATGAATACACGAATATCCTTGACCCGTAGTGCATGGATAATTTGTGATACTCATGAATTTCCTTGGCCGTAGTGCAGGGATGATATGAATTATTTATTAAGCTGAGTCCTAATGATAAAAGTGATGAAAAACCTTTTAAATCATAAAAGATAGTAGATTTTATTCTCTACTTGACTCTTTTAATGGATTGCTTGTTCCACTGCAGTTAAACTTGATGTTTGTTATATTGTATCAATTTAATACTGTTGAAGGCTAACGATAATTTATTCTGCATTATCTTAGTCATAATATTTCTTACTTGGCTAGTTGAGCTCACCCTTTTACTTTCATTGTTCTCTTCAGGAAATGAGAACGTAGTAGGGACTAGTCGGGGAACGGAGTGACGGTCCAGATGATAGCATTAGTAGTCCTCACTATTCTATGAAATAGTGTGATAATAAATGTATTGAGGATTTATTTTGAGTTTAAATACTATCTAGAAGACAATATTTGTATTAAAACTCACAGCTCATGTTGTATATTTAAGATTGTATTTGTATTCTGTACCATATATTTGGCAACTCAGAATAGGTGATGTATACCTATTTTGGGGGCGTCACAGTTGGTATCAGAGCTTAGGGATATGATCCATGGCTGAGATGTGAGATAAGAACTAGGAGGGGAGAGATGGGAAATTCCTTCTCTAGTATGACCTATCAAAGTTTATTTGGTATTTAATTGGTCGGTTAGAGTATATTGATAATATGTGATATGTCAATTAACCCTTGTTTTGTGACAGTATTTGAAAATGGCATCTGAAAATGTTGAGATTAGCGATGAAGCACAAAAGACCGTTGAATCACCAACGATCAATACCCAGGATAATGTGCAACAGGAAGACAATAATCCTCAGGTAAATAACAACATTGATCAGATGATAAACGATGGGATGTTCAGAGGCTTTATGCAATTCATGCAACATCAGGTAAGAGAGACTCCTGTTCAAAATATAGGTAAAAAAAATGGCAACCCACGGTCGGTTACCGCTAAGCAGTTCAAGGAGCTGGGACCACCAGAGTTTTTGGGAAAGTCAGAACCACTTAAGGCGGAGACGTGGTTAAAGAAGATCACCAAGATATTTGATGTCTTGGGATGTTTCGAGGAGCAAAAGGTTCCCTTTGCCACCTTTATGTTACATGAAGAGGCAGATTACTGGTGGAAATCTGTAAAATGTACCCAGCCTGACACACTCAAGATGTCTTGGGAGAAGTTCCAAGAGCTATTCAACGACAAGTACTTTCCCGAAAGTATTCGTCACATGAAAGAGGTGGAGTTTATCAAGTTGGAGCAAAATAATATGACCGTGTCGCAGTACGAGGCTAAGTTTACGAAGTTATCCCGGCTTGCATCCCATTTGGTAGATAATGAGGAGAGAATGACGCGAATGTTTCTGCGAGGTTTGAAATATGAAATACGTCAATACCTCATTTCTCACAAACTTAGTTTATATTCAGATGTTATGAATAGGGCTCAGTTATTGGAGTGCGATAATGAGTCAGTACAACCAAAAGGCAACGACCAATAACATGATAATAATCGTACCGGTGGCAACGGCCATCGGAACAATGATAACCATCGTGGGGGAAATTATCATGCCAAGAATGGTAACCACTTCGGTGGTAATCATGGCCAAGATAATAGAAGTAGAAATTTCAAGAAGAGAAGGTTCAATAATGATGGAAAGACAGTAGCACCAGCACCCGTTTTAAAGGAAGAAGAGTGACCACCGGTCGTATGTTTCAAATACGGACAGGAGGGACACATCCGTCCAAACTGTACGCAGCAATCCAAAGCGTGTTTTAATTGCGGAAGAGAAGGTCACCTAGCTCAATTTTATCGTGTAGTGAAGTCAAGTCCAACTGGGATAGTGATACTAAAGGATGTCCCAGACAAGTCAAAGCCGGTAATTTAAGTGAGAGCGTTTGTCGAGAAACCCGAACGAAGTTATTACGGGTAAGTTAATTATAAACTCTTGCGAAGTCTATACCTTATTCGATACCAGTTCTACCCATTCTTTTATCTCTCTTGCTTGCGCTCAACGCTTAAATTTGACCCCAGAGAAGTTAGACTTTGAATTATTAAAACTTCGTTAGTAAAAACCTTCGTTACCTCCACTGTTTATAAATCTTGTCGATTCAAATCGACACTTTCACGTTACCTGTCGATCTTATCTCTTTGAAAATACTTACCCTTGATGTGATTTTAGGAATCGATTGGTTAACTACTTATCAAGCTTTTCGTAAGGTGGTTAGCTTTCATATTCCTAACCAACCTATTATGCAAATTCAAGCAACCAAACCACTAAAGTCAATCATTATCATATCAAGCCATAAGTAAAGAGCCCCAGTCCTTTCGTTGTTGACTTCCTTGTGTGGAATGCACAGAAGCCAGACTTTCCGTAGGGGATGTTGTGAATGACGATGGCAAGTTGATAGGTATCAATGTGATGTACTATCCAAGTCTTGGATGATAGTCACAATTTTGATTGATATTTCTATTATTAATAAATTTCCTAACGTATTCTTGAAGACTTCTTAGCCTACCCCTAGAGCATGAAATCAAATTTTATATTGACCCTAGTACAAAATCCATTTCTTCAACCCTTAAATATTTCTTCAACCAAAATGAACGTATAATGCGCCAAAGACGTTGGCTCGAGCTGTTAAAGATTACGATCGTACCATTCAATACCATCGTGGAAAAACGAACGTTGTAGCTGACGCGTTGAGTAGAAGATCGTATGCGTTTAAGAGTGCGATGTTGTTAACATAAAAACCCATTTCGTATAACTTACAAATGATGAAGATAGAGTTAAAGACTCTAGGGACCCACGTGAAGATAACAAATATACGATTAGAATCGACTTTAATCGATAAAGTTAAAGTCGCTCAAGCTACATACTCAGAGCTGATGAATGTGAAGAAGAAGGTTCAAGAGGGTGTTATTCTAGAAGCAAGAATCGATGAAGAGAGAAAATCTCAACCCTCGATTTTATTGGCCCATTTGAAATCCTTGATCGAGTAGGAACTGTGGCCTATAGACTCATTTTACCGCCAAGTATGTCACGTGTTTATAACATTTTTCACGTATCGATGTTATGTAAATATGTGAATGACCCGAACCACGTTATTAAATTAGAACTACATGAGATAGCAGAAAATTTAACGTATGAGGAGATACGTGTTAAAATCTTGGATAAGAAGGATTATATTCGACACTCAAAGGTTATACCTCAAGAGTTAGAATTTGAAGTGAAGTCAATGTATCCTCACCTATTCGGCATACCAAGTACGTACGTAAATTTCGAGGGCAAAATTTCATAAGGAGGGGAGATTGTGAGACCCCAAATTTTATGAATAAAAATTTAATTTTCTCGAAATATATATATATATATATATATATTAATATTATGGTGTGGAATTAAGATAGTGTTATAGTTGTGGATAGTATTTATAAATTTTGTAAAGTATGCAAGTTGTTATATAATATTCGTTTGGTCGGAAAATATTTTTTTTGTCGAGGAATATCCGTACGATGGCATAATCATTGGTGGACCGCACAACGAAAGTATTGTCGTAGTAAGAAAACGACAGAATTATCTTTTTATAAAAATAATGACGAATGTGTTACCGTTAAAACTGTTGAACTACTCGGTAGTAAAAGTACAGTAATACGCGTGATTGCATAGTAGCACACAGTATTGATTATTGATGCTTACGTAAGAAGTCACTCAGTTATACTCAATTATTACTACAGTAATTGCTGCATCATATCTCTCATTTTATTGATTCAATTATTGTCACAGTAGCATCTGTATAATATATTATGTTATTAAATTAATAATTGAGACGATAAAGTTATTCATATTATTATTTGCAATATTAACGATGTCTAGAAGTTCTGCCAAGGAGAGGTTGGGTCACCTAATTTTACGTCAATAGGGAGAAATCCTTATCGAAAAGTCCCCTCTTTCCTAGGAACGACCTAGTCGATTAATATTGTGAATTATAATAAAGGTGATAAGTTTTGTTTTATTATTATTATAAATGTAATAAAACAGAAAAATTTTTATATAAAACAAAAAACTTTTATAAAGTTATTTATTTTATTAGATTATAAATAGAATATATGATATTCTATTATGCATAGTATTTGCATAGTGCCTGTATAGTATTTGTATAGTAAAATCTTTTTATATAAAATATACTACTTTTATAAAGTTATTCGCTTTATTAGATTATAAATAGAATATATTATATTTTATTTAAAAGATTTTGTTTTATTAGAATATTTTATTAATACTGCATAGTAAATCAATATGGACCGTCCGTTTAAAAATAAATCAATCTGGATCGTTCATGAATTAGTTACTATTCAGTCCATTCTCTTATAAATAGAAGCTCATTCCTTCATTATTTCTTACGAATTCACTGAAACTCTAGAAAGAGAAACTATAGAGAGAAAGAAGAAAAGTTTTCTGCTAGTTTTCTGCTACTTCACTACTCCTATATCCAGTTTTTTCTAAGGTAAGGAGTATTATTCTTTCATATTCATGAAGAGAATTATTTTCTTTCCAATACTCGTAAGAACTGTTGTTCCATTCTTTATTAATATATTGGAATAACATGTCTATACGAAGTACCGCATACATGGTGAAATTCTGTTGTTATTCCATTCTTTATTATTTTGTCGGAATATCATGTATGTGCATTTAAGCATGACCTGGTTCCATTCTTTATTATTCTGCCGGAATATCCTGTCTGTGCGTTTACGCATGATCTGGTTTCATTCTTTATTATGCTTTCAGAATATCTTGTCTGTGCATTTACGCATGACCTGGTTCCATTATTTATTATTATGTTGGAATAACATGTCTGTGCGGTCTATCACATGCATGGTGAATTCTTCTGTTATTCCATTCTTTATTATTCTGTTGGGGTAACATGTCCATGTGGATTACTACATGCATGGTGAATGATCATTCGTATTCATTCCTTATTAAATTATGAAAATGATCTATCTTACCGCATGGCGGGCGAAAATCCATTTGCAGTTTCATATATTCTATTATACTCAGTTGGTTAAAGCTTTGGCTTCTATACTCCATGAAATTAGTGGAATGTCCTTGATATTTGAGCTTCATCCAGTATCTTTTCATGGAAATATTCTTCTAAGCATTCTTGAATTTTACTCTACAAAGCAGTATCATGTTGACAATTTAGACGTTATTGGTTCCTGGATAAATTAATTCTTGAACTTGTTTTATTGAATTCTTATATCATTGTCATCATCCTCATGTTTATATTTTGTTGAAAGTCATCTGTGGCCTGTAGTGCATAGATGGACTTGGTATGATTATGACTAGGGATTATTCGGTGTAATCATGACCGTAATGTTTCAAATGATGTGGTAAAGGTCCTCATTGGCCCATAATGTATTGATGGACAGTTGTTGGCATGATCATGACAATTGATGAATACACGAATATCCATGGCCCGTAGTGCATGGATAATTTGTGGTTATCTTTGGCCGTAGTGCAGGGATGATGTGGATTATTTATTAAGCTAAGTCCCAGCGATAAAAGTGATGAAAAACCTTTCAAATCATAAAAGATAGTAGATTTTATTTTCTACTTGACTCTTTTAATGGATTGCTTGTTCCGCTGCAGTTAAACTTGATGTTTGTTATATTGTATCAGTTTAACACTGTTGAAGGCTAACGATAATTTATTCTGCATTATCTTAGTCATAATATTTCTTACTAGGCTAGTTGAGCTCACCCTTTTACTTTCATTGTTCTCTTCAGGAAATGAGAACGTAGCAGGGACTAGTCAAGGAACGGAGTGACGGTCCAAATGATAGCATTAGTAGTCCTCACTATTCTATGAAATAGTATGATAATAAATGTATTGAGGACTTATTTGGAGTTTGAATACTGTCTAGAAGATAATATTTGTATTAAAACTCACAGCTCATGTTGTATATTTAAGATTGTATTTGTATTCTGTACCATATATTTGGCAACTCAGAATAGGTGATGTATACCTATTTTGGGGGCGTCACATAGCGCCCTAAGGTCTTAATGGTCTGGGAGTCGTTGGTCGAAAGCTTGTTAAGGTAGCATTGAAAAGCCTAAGAGAATAAGACATTGCATAGCTATGTGTATATAAAAAAAAGAGTAAAACAGGAAATAAGAGCAAAAAGCCCCCGTAGACGAAAAATAAAGCATAAGTATCCCATGTTGACCCTCGATATTGGTAATTGTTTGATTTTAGTTGGATCTAGCTTGTTTTTGAATTTCTTGAGTTTACACTGTATGATGCCTTCAAAGAGACTTATTATGTGTTAAATTTGATTGTATATCAGTTAACATTGTTGTGGAGCACACACACACTATACTAGTGATAACAGTTTAAGATGCAAGGATTGATAAGGAATTGCGGATTGGTTGTGATATGAAGTTTGACATGTTTATGTAATTTTTCTGAGGCCGTATGAGTAAGTTATCTTTACTGTCTTAATACTGGATTCGTAGTTTTTAGTTGTTAGTGCATTGCATTGCATTTTGCTTGAAGATAAGCAATGTTCAAGTTTGGGAGAATTTGATGAGTAGGTTTTTGACCTACGATCTATGTTCGTTTAGCTTGTTATATTGTTAGTTTTTTTTATACTTTCATGTTACTTTTGATGGGTTTTGTGCTTGCTGTAGGATAATCAATGTGCCTATCGGAATGCTAGCATTGGAAGGAGATTTCAAGCAATTTCTGGACTTTCTGACTGCATAGCGTGGACCGCGCTGTGATGCGTAGTGGAGTAGCGCAGGGCACACTGGTACGTGAACTTTTCCTGGTACAGTAGCGTGGGCCGCGTTGTCAAAGAGTACTGCATAGCGCGAGGTGCGCTGTGTCGGCATCAGTTATGGGCGAAAAGTAATTTTATGCTGGAAGTTGGGTAGTGTTGGGAGCTATTAATTCTGTATGTAATGTGATCATAATAGGATTGTGGGATGGTTGTTAGTTCATTTTTTGTGGGAGTCTTTGACTAATGATTTGTTGGTGTTGAAATGGATTTAGATTCTTATTTGACTTTCTATGAGAGGAGTTAAAGTTAGATTAGGATTGGTGGTATGGAGTTGAGTTGAGGCCATTTTTATGCTAAGTATGGGAGAAGGAAAGGGAGATATTCAAAAACACACAAGGCATAATACAAAGATAAATTCCAATTTTTTATAGCAAGCTTTGGAGGAGTATTTTGAAGAGATTTTCGTGGTGATTGCAGATTAAGGCTACGTGAAGGGTGTCTTGCACTATTCTTCATCTTAGTTCTATATTTATAATTGATAGGATGTTTCCTTTAAATTATTCAGTTTTATTTCATTCTTTATGAACTAATTCGCTTTTTAGGCTTATGGTGGATCCTTAAGTGAAACGATGATTTTGTAAACTTTGATTTCCAGTTCAATAAGCTATTTTTCAGTTTATCTATATTAATTTGAGCTTGAATTTATGAATTGCCTGATCAACAATTCTTTGTGGATTTGTATGGAATCGAGAGAGGATATTCGAATCTAGACTTAGTTAATATAGCATGTGTTCATGAATTTTGTGAATAGCAGATTCTTGATGAATGTTAAGGTAGAGATATGATTGACATTGCATGTAATCGGATACAGAACTTAATCTTAAACCTTCTTTAATTATAATTCACATAGAGATATAGTGAGTTAGTTGATTAAGGTGTTTAACTTGTTTCTATCTAATTTGTGGATTTAAGTTAATACGGTATTAGTGCATCGAGAGGTGGCTAGTACTACATTCCTGTTCTTGATTAATGAACTGGGATAGTGATTTGGAATAAAGGTGTTGGAAAATTAGAGTGAAGCTTAGGGTGAAATCATAAGTCTAATTCTCCATTAATTGTTTGAAATTCTAGATTTTGATATTTGTGGTTGTTTTGTGGTAGTTTATTTGTTTCTTAATTTAGTTTCTATAATTTTAATCATTGAGTTGAATAGTTTAATAAAATTAAGATTAACAGGAAATTGATAATTGTAAGGTTAAGTTTCTTACTAATTTGTCTCTGTGGAAACGATACTCTACTCATTACTATATTACTTGTTGACCACGTATACTTGCGTGTTGTGCGTATATAGATTTTGCCTAACAATATATGATTTCCTTTATATAGTAAATTATTTTATAAAGAAATTTTGAAGGAGGAATTTGAGTTATATTAGAAATCAATTTTTCGTTTAATCAGATAGACAAGCTTTATGCTGAATAATTAATGATCAGTTCGATCAAATTTGATCGAGATCAACTTGAAATAACTATGTATACTATGTACCCTTATGTGTATAAGTTTTAAAAATGGTGATTCCGGGGATTGAATCTTTATAAGAGAGGGTGAATGTAATAACCCGATATTTTCTATATAAATAAATAAGAAATTTTGCATATAATTTTTTTTTAAAGGTGGGAATGTGTATAAGATAAAGCGTACGTATTCTTGTGATAAATAAAAATATATTTGTTACATGAATAATTACTAATAATTTTATTTTAGAATTATTGACCATTATAAAGTATATTCTTATAATAATTAATTTTGCAGAAAAATATTTTTATTAATTGATTTTTTTATGAAAATATGATTATTATATTATTTAAATAATATATGAAATGAATATTAGAATTAATATAATAAATATTTTATTATATGAATTTATTTTAGATTAATTAAGTTAATTATTATAACTTAATTAATAATGGTACGTATAAGAAAGATAAATCAGATATGGAATTCAAACCCTAATTTTGGATTTGGGATAAGGAAAGAGAATATTAATATAGTATTATTTTCATTTCAGTACTATAAATATGTATTGTATGTACGTATTGATAATATATGGTTGGTCAATTATGGTGTAGCATGTCAAAAAACCTAATATTAATTTGTTAAACCCGAGTTCAAAAGTTAAATACGAGTTCAAGACTATGCAGTAATTGTGTTATATGATTTATGTTGTGTATTATAGGATTTTATGTTAATTAGGAAAATCCTAATTAAGTTTTGGAAACCCTGATTAACTAAAAACCCTAATTTTAATATTAGTAACCCAAATTAGTAAATTAAAACCCTAATTGCTAATTATAAGCCCTAATGTTAATTAGTGAATACTTTAAACCCTAATATTCATATATAATGTAATTTGAAAACTAATTGTAATTACGAAACTCTAAAGTACATTTTTAGGAAACAAATATTTTTATTTTTATTTTAAACCCTAAATGAAATCCTAGAAATTCATTTTTGGAAAATCTTAGGGTTAAACTCTAAGGGTTAAACCCTAAGGGTCAAACCCTAAGGGTTTGCCAAGTTTACAAGGTTGCCATTAAAATTGCAAGGATATTAACCAAAATACCCTTTTTGTCAGATTCTTGGATTTGTTGCTTGCAAATCTTGTCATATCTTTGCAAGTCACCAACCCTAGATATTCTATGTGCCAAAATCTTTCCAAATCAGCCATATACATTGTATCATCAGATTATAAATAGATTAAGAGAGAGAAAAGTGCACATTTTTACTCATTTGTTCACCAAGCACTCAACCCAACTCTCTCAATTTCAAACCCACGAATTCTCCTAGCATTTCAGTCCCTAAATTAAGCCCCACGACTTCCATTAACAGATCAGTAGCCTAGAATCAAGATTTGTTCATATAAAGGTATAAACCCTAAACAAAAATCTGACCCTTGATCCTATGTTAAATGTTATGTTTTAATGTTTAAACATGTTGTTTATAGTCCATGTAGATGATCTGGGTTGATAGATGTTAGATCCATAACATCTATAGGCACGAATTTAAAGTTTTTCAAAATCTAGAAAATATTTTTTTTGTTCTCTGACAACGAATGTCAGACCTTATATATCAGTGATCGTTAATGATTTTTGTTGTTTAAAGGTTTAAAGTTATAGTATGTCATGAGATCTGTGTTCTGAAGTTTGAATCAGGACCAAGTCATGCATGGATTGAAAGTTATTCATGGTCAAACCCCGTTGATCGAGCTTGACCATAGAGTTTCTAGGTGACCCAGAAACTCAAAATCAGTGCCTGCAAGATTTTGTCAAGCCATGATCTGTCAGTTGTTTGTTGTTTTGATTCTGTTCTTGTATCCATGTTGTAATATGTTACATGATCTGTTGATTCAAGCTTTTAGATCGCCTAAACATGAAACAGGTTGATCATAAACCGAACGATCATGAAATACGTTTTCTGGGTAACCCAGAAAACGTATGATCATGTCGTCTGACATGGTTTGACCGGTATGGATCTAGCGATTCTGTTGTTGTTTTGGTGATTTTATGTATTGGATCTCTTCACCTACATGTTATCTACACACTGAAACTATTAGATCACAAAAAACACTACACGAGAAACAAGTTATGGAAGCCCAAAGGTGGACAGTCGAACTGTTCTTCATTTCTGGGTAACCCAGAAATGAAAAACTTCTCTGACAATCCCTTTGAAGGCTTAGATCTTGCATTTGGTACATGTTATGGCCATGTTTGTTGTTGGATCATGTAGTCTTGCATTAGTACTACAAGATCTGATCAATGGCTAGCCCAGAAACACTTTACACACTGATTTATTGATGGTCAAACATGCAACCTCGTCAACTGCTTATGAATGTTCTTGAGCCTCAAAAACACCTAAGGCGACAGATTCTGTCGCTAAAGGCTATAGCGACAGACTTTTTAATTTTAATTAATTTATTTTATAAAAATCATTTAAAAATAGTAAATAAATTCTAAAAATTTCAAAAATTATTTTAAGTTATAAAAATTAACGTTTAATAATTTGACATATTTTTCATAAATATTAATATTTATTTGGATATTATTGATATTTAATTTATTTAATAATTACATTAAATAAATTAATTAAAAATAATTTTATTATATTAAAAATTATTTTAAATGATAAAAATGTATTTAATACTATTTTAATTTATAAAATATAACTTTTAATATTATAAGACAAATTTCATTAATTATTTAATATTAATGATAATAGATTTATTTAACAATTATATTAAATAAATTAATTAAAAATGATTTTAATATTATAAAAATCATTTTAAATAAAAATAAATAGTTTAAAAATATTTTAAGTTATAAAATATAACTTTTAATATTTAAAGGTAAATTTCATTAATAATTTGATATTAAATGATATTAGAGTTATTTAATAATAATATTAAATAAATAGTTTAAAAATGATTTTATTAATTTATAAATCATTTAAAAAGGATATAAATGTTTTAAAAATATTATAAGTTATAATTAATGACTTTTAATATTTTGATAAATAAGACATTAATATTTAAATATTAATGGTAATTATTTAAAAATGATTTTAATTTATTTAAAAATCATTTAAGGGTAATATTAATACTTTAAAAATATTTTAAGTTAATATAAATAACTTTAATATTTTGGCAACGATTTCATTAATAATTTAATATTAATTAAATATTAATAATAATATAATTATTTAATATTTAAATCATTTAAAAATGATTCTAGTGTTTAAAAAATCATGATAAATTTAAAAAATCATGATAAATTATAATAATTATTTAAAAATTATTATAAGTCATTTAAAAATAATATGACTAATAATTACTTCAAGTGAACTATAGAATAGAGTTTTTAGACTCGATAATTACCCGATAAAGTCGTCGGTACACCGAAATGTTTCAAAAATTGATCTGGACTTAGATAATTTGACTAGATACGTATTTGTTTATGATCAAATGACTACTAAACATATGTGATAATTTGATTAGGTTATGTGCTGGTACTATGTGATATGAGATATGATTATAATCGAATGAATGATCTTATAGGTTGTGATATAAAAGATAAAACAAAGTTGCGTTATTGTAAGCAACAGCTCAGGCAAGTATTTTAACTTTGCATTTCCTTTATACAATGGACATGATTAAGAAAGTTTCAGAATTATATTATCGTTATGTCAGATTATTAACTCTATTATTATCGATTATGTATCCAATCTTTTGTATTTGTAAAGCCCCCAAATTCAGGTACTTGAAACCCGAACTCGGTGCTTTACGATACCATTTCTATGAGCGAAATAATACTAATAATAATAACAATAATATTAATATCAAACTTAATTTACATACATCAGAGTCTAATCACAAGTATGCAACCTTTACTACAATACATTACATGATAGATAATGAATATCATTATCTTAATACTGTCTAACTATTACAAAAGATAATCATAAGATTATTCTGATTGCTTTCCTTCTCCCTTATCCTGGCCTGAACATTCCGATTGACCATGCTTAGCTGAAAACATTTAAATTTAAAGCAAGAATGAACATTTGATTGCCCAGTAAGTAATAGCAACAATAAATATAAGCTGAAAGGATTAAATGTTTTCTTTAAATAACACTTCTACAATGAAGCAACAGTTGTAAAGTAAGATGAACCAATAATAACAACATAACAATTCTATATCAAATTTTTGAAACTACGTTCTGACTATAACTGGAGATTATTCGACAGACTATGAACATTATTTTTAATTTTTGCTAAGGTTTAGCAGAACTTCATCTGTAAATCGTCATAACTTACAGGCACGAGCGTGATAATCCCAATGCGCCCTGTATTGATCAATAGAACATGCAAGAACGATATTATCGTTCACTCTATCCACCTTAGGTGCACAAAAGTTTTTTCATGTTCGGGATGTTCATACTTAGTCTGGAATCCGAACCAAAATAATCTGGTTGGATACAATAACGTTCTATCTTGTTCAACAATATTTTTATGTCTAGCTGAATCAAATAGCTTAGACGACTTTTTATGTCAACATATACATACTCGAAATCAATAAGTATGTATCAACATGTGATTAAATACAATGATTATCCAAGTGGGGACACTTGTCTAACCCTATATAGGAATTGCATAAATATCTGAATGATACAGTAATACAATGATCGAATAATTTAAGAACTTGTATGAATACAAAGATTGGATACGTAATCAATAACAATAGAGTTAACAATCCGGCACAATAATATGATTCTGAAACTTTCTTACTCATGTCCATTGCATAAAGCAAATGCAAAGTTAAGATACTTGCACAATGTAAAGAATAGCTCAGATACTTGCCTGAGCCGCTGCTTACAATAACGCAACTTAGATTAATCTTTTATATCGAAACCTATCATTAATAAGATCATTCGTTCGATTAGAATAATGTATCATAACACATAGTACTGCTAATTACAGTCAGCACATAACCTAATCACATTGTCATATATGTTTAATAGTCATTGAATCATAAACAAACACGTATCTAGTCAAATTATCTAAATCTAAATCAATTTCTGAAATATTTCGGTGTACCGACGGCCTTATCGGGTAATTAATGAGTCTAAGACTCTATAGTGTAGTTCAATATTCGTTTACATATATTAAATATCAATCATATTATTTTTCGTAGCCTTATAATAATTTTTTAACAATTATTATAATTTATCATGATTTTTCAAACACCGGAATCATTATTAAAAGATTTAAATATTAAATAATTCTATTATCATTAATATTTAATTAATATTAAACCATTACCAAAATATTAAAGTTATTTATAATAACTCAAAGTATTTTAAAACATTAATATTACCCTTAAATGATTTTTAAAACATTAAAAATCATTTTTAAATAATTACTATTAATATTAGAATATTAATTTATTATTTATCAAAATATTAAAAGTCATTTATTATAACTTAAAATATTTTTAATTCATTTATTTCCTTTTTAAATGACTTTTAAATCAATAAAACTATTTTTAAACTATTTATTTAATATAATTATTAAATAACTCTAATATCATTTAACATTAAATTATTAATAAAATTTTCCTTTAAATATTAAAAGTTATATTTTATAACTTAAAATATTTTTAAACTATTTATTTCCATTTAAAATGATTTTTATAATATTAAAATCATTTTTAAATTAATTTATTTAATATAAGTATTAAATAAATCTAATATCTTTAATACTAAATAATTATTGTAATTTATCTCAAAATATTAAAAGTTATGTTTTATAACTTAAAATATTATTAAATACCTTATTATCATTTAAAATAATTTTTAATACAATAAAATCATTTTTAATTTATTTATTTAATACATTTATTAGATAAATTAAATACTAATTATATCCAAATAAATATTAATATTTATGAAAAATATGTCAAATTATTAAAAGTTAATTTCTATAACTTAAAATAATTTTTAGAATTATTTTTGTAATTTTCAGAAGTTATTTTCTATTTTTAAATGATTTTAGAATTTAAATTAATTAAAATTAATAGAACTGTCGCTCTAGGTCTTTAGCGACAGAAAGTGTAGTCTAATGTGTTCTTGAGCCTTCAAAGTCAGTTTTCGAGTTGGGTAGTTTGACCATTGATAAATTCCAATCTGTGAGGTTTCTAGGCAAGCTAAAATATTTTTCTTGTAGTACTAGTGTCACACTACATGTAACAACCAATAACCAGGTCATACATCATCACAATCAAAAGTTATTGAGCTTTGAACTAGCTGTCAGAACATGTTCATTATATTCAGGGCTGCCCAGAATTTTCAGTCATGGCCAGTCAACGCCCTTTGTGGCCTCATTACAGTCAATCAGTTCATGTTATAGTTGTGTTAGACGTCGGGCTTTGTAGACTAACTAACAGGGTATCTATTTGGATTACTATGAAAGCCTAAACATCAACAACAAGAAAGATCAAAGCTATTGAAAAAGTTGTCAGAACTGTTCTTCATTTTCTGGGTTACCCAGAAATGAAGAACAGTTCGTGCAAGCATATTTGGGCTTCCACAACTTTCAATCTATGTGATGTTTTTGTGTTCTTAAAATTTTAGTTTGTAGACAACATGACAAGGAACAGATCTATTAACCTAGATCATTGATTAACACCTTATACAACATGATTAAACATAAAAACACTAAATCTAACATAGCATACATGATTAAAATTTTGGCGTAGGGTTTATACTTTTCTTTGCTAAATCTTGAATCTGGGCTTCTAGATCTGTTATGGTGATAGTGGGACTTTGTTTTGGGACTAATCTAGTAATAGAATTCGTGGGTTTTAGAGAGAGAGAGTCTTGGATGAGTATAAGTGCACAAATGAGGTAAAATATGAGACTTTCTCTTTCTTGATCTATATCTATAACATGTATGCAATGTATATGGATGTGTCATGGCTGATAGTTGTAGCTTGTAGGCTCATAGCTTAGACTAGGGTGGCTTGCCAAGATATGGTAGGATTTTATTATCAATAATTCACCAAATGAGACAAAAAGGGTATAATGGTAATTTGATTATCAATTTAATGGTATTCTTGTCCATGACACTTGAATCTAGGGTTTAATCACTAGATTTTAAACCTTAATGTTTCCCAGAAAAATTTCTAGGGTTTGAAAATTTAAAATTAAAGTGTAACAAAATTTTAATTAAAACACACTAATTAAAATTAGGGTTTAAATAATTAGGGTTCCTTAATTTCATTAAGGTTCCCAAATTAACAATTCAATTTATTAAAATAATAATTAGGGTTTCTAAAATTTGCAATTAGGGTTCCTAATTAGCAAATTACGGTTGCTAATTTTAATTAGGGTTTTCAAATACTAATTAGGGTTTTTCTAATTAACATAAATTCTATAATACGCAATATAATTCATATAACACCATTTCTGACCGACCTTAAACTCCAGTTTTGAGTTTCAATTTATGGTTTATGACAGTAATACTAAGGTTTGTCATGATACACCATAATTGACTAACCAATATTAGTCTACACATATACAGTATATATTTATAACACAGAAAAATAATATTATAACTAATATAATATTCCTAATTTCATTCATTGCTCAAAATCCAAAATTAGGGTTTGAATTCCATATCTGATTTATCTTTCATATATAACATCATTAATTTAAGTTAAAATAATTAACTTAATAATCTGAACTAAAATTCATATAATAAAATAGTAATTATAATAATTCTAATAATCATTTCATATATTATTTAAATAATATAAAAATCATATTTTCATAGAAAATAAATAATAAAGACATTTCTACTATAAAATTAATTATGATAAGTATACAATTTATAATGATCAATAATTATAATTTAAAATTATTCATGTAATAAATAAATTTTTATTTATCACATATATACATACACATTACTTGGCACATATTCTCATCTTTAATAATAATAATAAAAAATTAATATGCAAAATTTCTTATTTATTTATATAGGAAATATCAGGTTATTACATTCACCCTCCCTTATAAGGATTCCGTCCCCGGAATCACCGATTTAAAACATATACATACAAGGGTACACAGCATATACAGTCATTTCAAATAGATCCCGATCAGATTTGATCGAACTGATCTTTAACTATTCAATAGCTGATTAAACGGAAGTTCGATTTCTAAAAGAACTCAAATTCCTTCTTCAAAATTTCTTTATAAAATAATTTATTATATATAGGAAAATGATATATATCAAAATATACAAGTTATACGAATAATACCTGAAGTTGAATTCCCAACTGCCACCGAATCCTGAACAGTCACGTTTAAGACTCCTGCGATTGGTTCTGTTGGTTTGTTTGTTGAAGTAGGTTCCGTTGTCACCAGAGTCCCACTGCCTTTTCCCGTATTCGCGCTTCATGTATCTCTTCCCTTTTTCGGATAGTCCTTCACCTTATGCTCCGTTGATCCACACATGAAACACCCTCTGTTCATCCTTGGATTGGGGCAGTTAGGAGAGATATGTCCCTCCTGCCCACACTTATAACACACAGACTTACCCTTAAGACACTCTGCCGAGTGATTCTTTCTGCAATTCCCATACTGCGCAACCTGTTTCTTCCCACCTCCCGGCCTATTTCTGGTACTCCCGAAATTATCTCCTTTCCTTTTTCTAGTCCTACTACCACTATTTTCTTCTCCGGCTGTAGCTTGATTTGCTTCCCACCAAAAATTTGCCTCCCCTTTCATCGTATAGGTGACAAAAGCTGTCTTTTGCCCCTCTGTTACCCTAGCTGTCACAAACACCTCTACAGGGTCAGTTGATCCTCTAAATCCTGGCGCTTCGATTGCCTTAAAGTCTTTGAGGTTTGTCGATCAATTATCTGGCTGATTTCCCACTGCTGGTAATCCATTATGCATAGCTTGAGCATTCATATTCACCAAATTTTGTGTCGGGTCTGGTTGTCCTCCAGCTTTGTTGACAGGTTCTTCTGCCTTTTGGTTTCGTTTACGTATTGGCGGCATTATCTTATTAAATAAAATCATGTTCATCTAACTAATTTCATAATACTTTACATCGTATAGCGTAGCACATACTGCTTTAAACATCTGTTATCCCCTTTGTGACATAAAAGTCAGGAATTACTGCCACAACTTATACAAAAGTTGAGAATATTACATTACACCCACATACTTATCGTATACGCATCATAAAATTATACATATTCAAGTAACACTAATACTACTTATTTCATACACCTTCACTAAAGATCAATTGCTTAGCATTCTATATATTCCTATTATCCTCAATAATTCATTCTCACTTAACTATACCAAGTTCGTCAAACTTACCACATATCATAAGTTCAGGAACTTACCACAATCATATGAGTTCCTAGTCAGACCTTTGGCGTCCATTCGCTGAGGGGTTCAAAAATTTCATATAATTATGAGTCATGAACTTACCATAAGTATGAATTTAAAGAACTCGAGCTTAACTTTATATTCTCTAACTATATTCTACCTATTAGTTATATTATTATTTTTGGGTCTGGATTAACCTTTTCAGTATAATCACCTCATTAGGGTTGCTTTCAAAGTGAGCCTCTATTTCAGCTATTTACTTTGATATTTGCTCGGATATGGAGGTTGACTCCTTCTTTATGATCTGAGGGTATCCTAATTCTTTTCCATCTGAAATCTATACATATAAATTGTCCTGATTAGCACGTAGTATATACACACAGCAATTAATAATTTTATACAAGTTATCTTTTATTTTGTTTAACGATGAATTTATTCAATTCATCTCCTTTTAAACTCTAAATGAGTTATTTATATTTTCAACGTTTCCTCTGTTCTATGGTTATAGCCTAAGGTCTATCCCACCTAAGGTTTCTAACCCTAAAGCTCTGATACCATGTTGTAACGCCCCCAAATTCAGGTACTTGAAACCCGAATTCGGTGCTTTACGATACCATTTCTATGAGCGGAATAATACTAATAATAATAACAATAATATAAATATCAAACTTAATTTACATACATCAGAGTCTAATCCCAAGTACGCAACCTTTACTACAATACATTACATGATAGATAATGAATATCATTATCTTAATACTGTCTAACTATTACAAAAGATAATCATAAGATTATTCTGATTGCTTTCCTTCTCCCTT
The DNA here is from genome assembly GCA_016801055.1 of Panax notoginseng. Classification (NCBI taxonomy): domain Eukaryota; kingdom Viridiplantae; phylum Streptophyta; class Magnoliopsida; order Apiales; family Araliaceae; genus Panax; species Panax notoginseng. The sequence continues at coordinate 6,573,706 of CM029012.1, forward strand.
ATCCTGGCCTGAACATTCCGATTGACCATGCTTAGCTGAAAACATTTAAATTTAAAGCAAGAATGAACATTTGATTGCCCAGTAAGTAATAGCAACAATAAATATAAGCTGAAAGGATTAAATGTTTTCTTTGAATAACACTTCTACAACAAATCAACAGTTGTGAAGTAAGATGAACCGATAATAACAACATAACAATTCTATATCAAAATTTTGAAACTACGTTTTGACTATAACTGGAGATTATTCGACAGACTATGAACATTGTTTTTAATTTTTGCTAAGGTTTAGTAGAACTTCATCCGCAAATCGTCATAACTTACGGGCATGAGGGTGATCATCCCAATGCGCCCTGTATTGATCAATACTACATGCAAGAACGATATTATCGTTCACTCTATCCACCTTAGGTGCACAAAAGTTTTCCCATGTTCGGGATGTTCATACTTAGTCAAGAATTTGAACCAAAACAATCTGGTTGGATAAAATAACGTTCTATCTTTTTCAACAATATTTTTATGTATAGCTGAATCAAATAGCTTAGACGGCTTTTTATGTCAACGTATACATACTCGAAATCAATAAGTATGTATTAATATGTGATTAAATACAAAGATTATCCAAGTGGGGACACTTGTCTAACCCTATATAGGAACAGAATAAATATCTGAATGATACAGTAATACAATGATCGGATAATTTAAGAACTTGTATGAACACAAAGATTGGATACGTAATCAATAACAATAGAGTTAATAATCTGGCACAATAATATGATTCTGAAACTTTCTTACTCATGTCCATTGCATAAAGGAAATTCAAAGTTAGGATACTTGCACAATGTAAAGAATAGTTCAGATACTTGCCTGAGCTGCTACTTACAATAACGCAACTTAGATTAATCTTTTATATCGAAACCTATCATTAATAAGATCATTCGTTCGATTAGAATAATGTATCATAACACATAGTACTGCTAATTGCAGTCAGCACATAACCTAATCACATTGTCATATATGTTTAACAGTCATTGAATCATAAACAAACAAGTATCTAGTCAAATTGTCTAAATCTAAATCAATTTTTGAAACATTTCGGTGTACCGACGGCCTTATCGGATAATTAACGAGTCTAAGACTCTATAGTGTAGTTCAATATTCGTTTAGATACATTAAATATCAGTCATATTATTTTTCATAGCCTTATAATAATTTTTTAACAATTATTATAATTTATCATGATTTTTCAAACACCAGAATCATTATTAAATGATTTAAATATTAAATAATTCTATTATCATTAGTATTTAATTAATATTAAACCATTGCCAAAATATTAAAGTTATTTATAATAACTCAAAGTATTTTTAAAACATTAATATTACCCTTAAATGATTTTTAAAACATTAAAAATCATTTTTAAATAATTAGTATTAATATCAGAATATTAATTTATTATTTATCAAAATATTAAAAGTCATTTATTATAAATTAAAATATTTTTAATTCATTTATTTCCTTTTTAAATAATTTTTACATCAATAAAACTATTTTTAAACTATTTATTTAATATAATTATTAAATAACTCTAATATCATTTCACATTAATTATTAATGAAATTTTTCTTTAAATATTAAAAGTTATATTTTATAACTTAAAATATTTTTAAACTATTTATTTTAATTTAAAATGATTTTTATAATATTAAAATCATTTTTAAATTAATTTATTTAATATAAGTATTAAATAAATCTAATATCTTTAATACTAAATAATTATTGTAATTTATCTCAAAATATTAAAAGTTATGTTTTATAACTTAAAATATTATTAAATACCCTATTATCATTTAAAATGATTTTTAATACAACAAAATCATTTTTAATTAATTTATTTAATGCATTTATTAGATAAATTAAATACTAATAATATCAAAATAAATATTAATATTTATGAAAAAATTGTCAAATTATTAAAAGTTAATTTCTATAACTTAAAATAATTTTTAGAATTATTTTTGTAATTTTCAGAAGTTATTTTCTATTTTTAAATGATTTTTAGAATTTAAATTAATTAAAATTAATAGAACTGTCGCTCTAGGTCTTTAGCGACAGAAAGTGTAGTCTAATGTGTTCTTGAGCCTTTAAATCCAGTTTTCGAGTTGGGTAGTTTGACCATTGATAAATTCCAATCTGTGAGATTTCTGGGCAAGCTAAAACATTTTTCTTGTAGTACTAGTGTCACACTACATGTAACAACCAATAATCAGGTCATACATCATCACAATCAAAAGTTATTAAGCTTTGAACTAGCTGTCGGAAGATGTTCATCATATTCTGGGCTGCCCAGAATTTTCAGTCATGGCCGGTCAACGCCCTTTGTGGCCTCATTACAGTCAATCAGTTCATGTTATAGTTGTGTTAGATGTCGTGCCTTGTAGACTAACTAACAAGGTATCTATTTGGATCACTGTGAAACCCTAAACATCAACAACAAGAAAGATCTAAGCTATTGAAAAAGTTGTCAGAACTGTTCTTCATTTTCTGGGTTACCCAGAAATGAAGAACAGTTCGTGCAAGCATATTTGGGCTTCCACAACTTTCAATCTATGTGATGTTTTTGTGTTCTTAAAATTTCAGTTTGTAGACAACATGACAAGGAACAGATCTATTACCTAACATCATCATAACAACAACACCATCTCAAGATACATGCCGGTCAAATCCTATCAGAGAAGTTACTCAAACGTTTTTTGGGTTACCCAGAAAACAGATTTCGTATTCTACTAAGCTACTTTGACCAGCCACTAAATCCACCCAGTTTAATGTTTAGGATATATTAAGGCATAAATATGTAGTCCATATGACGTATTACAACTTAGATACAACAACCATATCAAAACGTAAAACACAAGCATGATCTGAGCACATGAATATGCTATCAGAACGATCTGGGAAAAATATGGGTTACCCAGATTTGTTCTTCAAGCAGTTTGGTCAACCTACCTTGACCGTCAATAAAATCGATTCAGTGTGAGATCTGGGGGTTCTAGAGGCATAATTATATAGTCCTTATGTTAGACTACAACATCAAAACAACAACATGGACTAACTATAACAGATCAGCAAAATCAAAAGCTTCGAAGTTGCTTGTCAGAAAATTTAGAAAATTTCTAGGTTTTCCATAACAGTTTCCATGTGCGGTCAACGCACTTTGACCCTTTATATCTGGAGATCTAGACATGGTATGGAGGTGATTCCACTTCCAGTCTACTCTCCTCATATCAAGGAACAAGTTCATAACATAAAACACACATAACACTAAACATAGAAAGATCTAGAGGCTCTGACATTTGTTGTCAGACCACTGTTTTAAACATTTTCCAGATTTTGTAAATCATCAAATCTGAGCCTATAGGTGTTATGGATCTAACATCTATCAACCCAGATCATTGATTAACACCTTATACAACATGATTAAACATAAAAACACCAAATCTAACATAGCATACATGATTAAAATTTTGGCTTAGGGTTTATACCTTTCTTTGCTATATCTTTAATCTGGGCTTCTAGATCTATTATGGTGATAGTGGGACTTTGTTTTGGGACTAATCTAGTAATAGAATTCGTGGGTTTTAGAGAGAGAGAGAGAGTCTTGGATGAGTATAAGTGCACAAATGAGGTAAAATATGAGACTTTCTCTTTCTTGATCTATATCTATAACATGTATGCAATATATGTGGATGTGTCATAGCTGATAGTTGTAGCTTGTAGGCTCATAGCTTAGACTAGGGTGGCTTGCCAAGATATGCTAGGATTTTTTTATCAATAATTCACCAAATGGGATAAAAAGGGTATAATGGTAATTTGATTATCAATTTAATGGTATTCTTGTCCATGACACGTGAATCAAGGGTTTAATCACTAGATTTTAAACCTTAATGTTTCCCAAAAAAAATTCTAGGGTTTGAAAATTTAAAATTAAAGTGTAACAAAAATTTAATTAAAACACACTAATTAAAATTAGGGTTTTTAATAGAAATTAGGGTTTAAATAATTAGGGTTCCTTAATTTCATTAAGGTTCCCAAATTAACAATTCAATTTACTAAAATAATAATTAGGGTTTCTAAAATTTGCAATTAGGGTTCCTAATTAGCAAAGTAGGGTTTCTAATTTTAATTAGGGTTTTCAAATATTAATTAGGATTTTTCTAATTAATAGAAATTCTATAATACGCAATATAATTCATATAACACCATTTCTGACTGACCTTAAACTCCAGTTTTGAGTTTCAATTTATGGTTTATGATAGTAATACTAAGGTTTGTCGTGATACACCATAATTGACTAACCAATATCAGTCTACACATATACAGTATATATTTATAACACTAAAAAATAATATTGTAACTAATATAATATTCTTATTCTCATTCATTGCTCAAAATCCAAAATTAGGGTTTGGATTCCATATCTTATTTATCTTTCATATATAACTTCATTAATTTAAGTTAAAATAATTAACTTAATAATCTGAACTAAAATTCATATAATAAAATAGTAATTATAATAATTCTAATAATCATTTCATATATTATTTAAATAATATAAAATTCATATTTTCATAGAAAATAAATAATAAAGATATTTCTACTATAAAATTAATTATGATAAGTATACACTTTATAATGATCAATAATTCTAAAATAAAATTATTTGAAATTATTCATGTAATAAATAAATTTTTATTTATCACATATATACATACACATTACTTGGCACATATTTCCATCTTTAATAATAATAAAAAAATTAATATACAAAATTTCTTATTTATTTATATAGGAAATATCAGGTTATTACAATATTAATACAAGTTCGTAAATTATCCGATCATTGTTTATCAATATAGTACTATTGTACAATCCAGATATTTATTTTGTTCGTTAATTTCTAAATATGGTTATACAAGTGTCCTCACTTGGATAATCATTGTATTTAATCACATGTTGATACATACTTATTGATTTTCAATATGTATACGTTGACTTAAAAGTCGTCTAAGCTATTTGATCCGGCTAGACACAAACTTAAAAATATTGTTGAACTAGATAGAACTTTATTATTATCCAATCAAATTATTTTGGTTCGGATTTCCGACTAAGTATGAACATCCCATACATGGGAAAACTTTTGTTTGCCAAAGGCGGATAAGATGAACGATAATATCGTTCTTGCATGTAGTATTGATCAATACAGTGCATAACGGGCTGATCACCCCCATGCCTGTAAGTTATGACGGTTTACAGATGAAGTTCTGTTTAACCTTTTCGAAACTAGAAAATAATGTTCATAGTCTGTCAACTGATCTCCATATATAGTCAATACGTAGTTTCAAAATTTGATATAGAAGTGATATATTGTTATTTTTGGTTCAGCTTACTTCACAACTATTGATTTGTTGTAGAAGTGTCGTACAAAGAAAACATTTAATCCTTTTAGCTAATAATTATTGTTGCTGGTACTTGCTGGGCACCCAAATGCTCATTCTTGCTTAATTTAAATGTTTTCAGCCAATCGTGATCAACCTGAAGGTTCATGCAGAAACAAAGGAAAAGGAAAGCAAACAAAATAAGATTTATGGTATTTTATGTAATAGTTAAGCTTTATCAAGACAATTATACTTATTAATTATCATGTAATGAATGTTTAAAGGTTGCGTACTTGGAATTTAGACTTTGATATGTAAATTAAGTTTAAAAGTTATATTATTGTTATTATTATTACTATTATCTCGCTCGTAGAAAATGGTATCGTAAAGCACATAGTTCGGGTTTCAAGGACCTGAATTTGGGAGCGTCACACATAAGAACTATATAATATAAGTATTATAAAAATAAATTAAGGGGGAGAATTTTAGTGTGTAGCCAAACATGGCCTTAGGCATAATATAACAGATGTAGCTCTGTGTTTTTTTTAACTGAAGAGTACGTGAGATATATACATTAGCTAATTTGGTTTGCGTATTATTTCTCCTAAGGTTAAGAACAGAGGGTTAAGAGAGAAAGAAATACAGAGAAAGAGAGAGTGAACAAGAAAGAGAGTTACAGAGAAACTGAGAGCTTGCTATCATCTTTGCTAGTGTAAACAAGGGATTAAAGGTATAATCTATTTCTAATTCCAAGTTTTGGTTTTGTAATTTTTATTCTCTGTAATTGAGTTTTGTTGGATTGTTGTTTAAAATGTTGATGATATGAGTATATAATCTGATAATTATTATATATAAGTAATCTTTATTGATCAAATTTTTGGAAACTGGTTTGAAGAAGAAAATTTAAGTTAACAAAGTTTTATGTGAATGAAAATGGCTTATTTGAGGCCAAAATTGGTGTATAATTTTTGGTATAATCTGTAAATTAATTATGGATTATGTTAAGATGTCAAGAAATGAAAATAATGTAATTGAATTGGTTGGATTTGGTTAAGAAATGAGGATTTGGTGATTTTATTCGCTAAATGTGTTAAAAATAGAGAAACTAGTAAAAATATGGTTTTAAATCCTATAAATTTGGTTATTTATGTTGTTTTAGGTGTTAAAATGATTAATTGTATATGTTACGAGGCTTTAGTTAAATTTGTAGTGTAAGGGTTTGTCTATGTTGCTGTAAAAATTAGGAAATGGGAGTTTTGGTTTGTAATAGTGCTGAAGCTACTGCAGTTTCTATCTACAAATTGGCGCAGCTACGCCGGTACCAAAGGCAGAAACGGCGCAGCTGCGCCTGTTGAGTTTCTGGGATCGAGCACCAGCGCAGCTGCGCCGATGCCAAGGCTTAGGGCAACGCAGCTGCACCGTCCCCTAACCAGAGGCAGTTTTTTTTTCAGTCCATGATGTGTTGGCTTAACCTAATCTAAGATGCATGATAAGGAATTAACCATGTAATGAAGTTCCATTGCAAATTGTGATCATGTGTATGGTGATTTCTAGATTGAAAAGATAAATACTTAGAAAACTTTAACTTGTTAATTGATTAAGACTTTAGATGTATTTAAGGCGTGACGATACCTTGATAAGTTGATGATTTCAGACCTGTAAATGGTGTCAGAGTTTGGAATGTGAGATAGGTGAATGAGATGAATTTGAATGAGAGTTAAACCTATAAGGTTAAATGTTAGTTTAACTAATTGGTATTGCAATTTCAATGGTATATGTAGGGTATTTGGCGAACGTTTATTATACTTGTGTAGCTTACGCACGAGGCAAGTTCTCTAACCCTAATTTTTTATTATGCAAGTTCCTAAACCTTATATTTATGTTAAGCATGTTTCTTGGTTCTATCTTGTTTATGATTATGCAAGCTCTAGTATTCTAATTCTTTAACATTGAGCAATTTTCACATTCCTAACTTGATATTGGTATGCAAGTTTCTTATATTTAAACTTTTATTGAACAAGTTCCTAACTTTTGTTTCTTGCTATCCAAAGCATAAATTGTCTAAGTTCATTGTTCCAAATGAGATTTTGTAACTCTTTTGGATGTAATACTTTGTATATACAATGTCTATTCAATTGTATATTGTTGATATTCAATCTTTGACTTAAGTATCGTTGTTCAATTTTATATTATCGTGTTGAACCTTCGAATAGCAAATAAACCTTTATTGATTGAACTAATCTATAATTGATGAGTGTTCTAAAATTCTAGAATCACTATTAAGCTATTCCAAACTAAACCTTCTTTAGTGCGGAAATCCTAAAGTCAAACTGAGATGAACAACCCTAATATAGGGGATTATGTACGCGTTAGCGTTTAGATGTTTGTGCACAATACATGGTACGAAGGGTTGATTGTGATACTGTAAGACCCCGAATTTTATGAAATAAAAGTATTCAATTTTTCTTATAATTACTATTCAGTAAATGGTTAAATTGATAAAAGTTTAAAGTTATGGGTGAAATATGAATTTTTTTTTCAAAATAAGCAAGTGGTTATAAAATAATCATTGTTGTCGGGGAATATTCGTTTGGTCGTGGAATATTCTTTCTGTCGGAGAATATTCGTACGACGGCGCAGCTATTTGTGGGCCCCATAACGAATAACTGTCGGGTGAAAAAAAACGACAAATTTGAGTTTTTACAAATAACGGCGTAGTTGTTATCGTTAATACTGTTGAAATACCCGGTGGTTAAAATACAGTAATACGCGTTATTGCACAGTAGCACACGGTATTGCACAGTATTTTTGAAATTATTGATTCTTACGTAAGAAGGCACTACTCAATAATTGTTATAGTAATTACTGTTCAATATTTTATTTTATTGATTCAATAATTGCTACGTTGAAATTTTATATTATTGTTGTTCAATAATTGTTGCTGCACAGTATTTTCCATTATCAGATCAATAATTCATATTATTTGAATAGTATTATTAGATAGCATTATTGGCAATGTCTAGAAAGTTCTGTCTAAGGAGAGGTTTGGTCATCTAATTGCGCGCTAGTAAGGAGAAATCCTTATTGGAAAGCCCCCTCTTTCCTGGGAACGGCCTGGTTGTCATAAATGTGATTCTGTAATATTATTTGTGAATAATTAATTATTGATTTATATGATAAGAAAATATTTATTTTATGTGGATATAAATGAGGGATATATTTTTGTGGTTAAAATGAAGGAGTTAATGTTGAGGTTTTTATCAGTATTTTTGTCGGAATGGAGGTATTAAAAATCAGGGTTTTTGAGATATTTTGCGGGGGTTATAATTTTTAATCCGACCGTTGGATCGTAGTAATATTTGGATATGTTATACATATATAAGTTGAGTATATGTCCACAAATTTTGAACCGTTAAAAATGAATGTATGATTTGTTATGAATTTTACGAGATGATTGGTTCAGAAATTGTTGAATTTTCGGAGTTTATCATTTTGGTGGAAAATTCTAGAATTGGTGGGCCCCACTTGTGGTTGGTGAAGAAATGTGCTGAATTATATTTCAAATGTGGTGGGTGGGAATAGTAGCAGGTAAAGCCATCAGGTTGCAGGTCAAACCTACCAAAATTTTCCTATAAATAGAGGGCTAAGTTAGAATTGAAAATCACACCAGAAACATAAGCTTTCTCTCTTTCTCTCTCTAGATTATTGAGTGTGTTTTGTGAGTATTTAGATACTTGGTGAGTTGCTATTCATCAGTGCAAGTTTCCTTCAGCCTTATACCGATCAGAAGTACTGCTCTTTTGAGGTAAGGGATAGTAAGGGATATTAAGGAATTTTAAGGGTTGTTATGATTTTCAGTTTCGTAATTTTTCTGATCTTCAAAAATTCTGGAAAAATTTGAAATGATATTTTGATGAGTTTTCTTGATTGTGTCCAAAAATGGTGATTTTTGGATGTATAGATTGAGAGTTATGAATTTTATGAGAAAAGACTATTTTAAAAGTAACAGCTTATAATTCCTTGTGGTTAACTCCAAAATTGATGAAATTTTTATTGGGAGTACATGTATATGATAGAAGTATACTCTGTAAATTTCAGAATTTTTAGACAAAAGTACAATTTTTGATAAATGTCTAAATATTCGGCTATTTTGGCCATATGAAAAATAGTAAATGACTTTTAAAAATTCTGAGAAAAATATATGTTCACTATGGGACTATATTATGCTAAATCCCAGAAAAGAAATATTTTTGGAACTGATTTGGTATTTTTTTATGAAAATGGTCTAGTTATGAGTAAATGAATTAAATATGTTTTGTGAGAAAAGAAAATTGGAAAATAGGATTTTATGGCTTGAGAATCCTATATGAGGTATATGCAGATTTTTGATGAGGGTTTTAGCTATTGATGATGAAATCTTAAGAGTTGACATTTTATGATGATTAAATGCATTAATTAGTAAAGTGTAAACAATTTAAATAAATTGTTTATAAGCTTAAGAAATGTTATTCTTTCAATATCATTATACCGAAATATTGGTATAAATTTTATTGTGGAATTTCTACCTTTTTGAGTCGAGGTTACTACTCATGAGTTACTATTCACGACAAAATTGGTTTCTTTTTCTAACCAAATTATAGTTGATTTATGAATATTGCTCTTGAAATTAAATCCATGTTTTGACCATATTATTTTTATAATCATATATAACATTTTTATAACCTTGATGTTGAAATTCTCTTTCGCTTGAGTGTAAAGATGGGTAAATTATTGGTATGATCATGACTATGGGTTCTCTTTGGCCAGTAGTGCAAAGTTGAATTGTTGACTGGTGTGATCATGACCATTGAATTTATAATTGAATATCTTTAGCTTAAGTGCAAAGGTGAAATGATCAACATGGTTATAATTATTGTTTATATAAATTCTTAAATGATTATATATTCTTTGAGGTATTAATATATTTGGCATGTAGTGCAAATATGAATTGTTGAGGAATATCTTTGGCCTGTAGTGCAAAGATGAATTGTAGATGAATATCTTTGGCCCGTAGTGCAAAGATGACCTGTTGTTGAATATCTTTGGCCAGTAATGCAAAGATGAACGGTTGAGGAATATCTTTGGCCTGTAGTGCAAAGATGAATTGTAGATAAATATCTTTGGCCTGTAGTGCAAAGATGGTCTGTTGATGAATATCTTTGGCCCGTAGTACAAAGATAAACTGTTGTTGAATATCTTTGGTCGTAGTGCAAAGATGGATTTATTAGTATGATTATGAACAGGAACTGTGATTTGGTATAACCATGATCTTTGATGTTTCAGGTAAAGACATGTGATGAAAATATTCTTCGTCCTGGGTGCGAAGAAAAATTTAGAATCACAATTATGATTATGAGTTATTCATATGATTGTGGAAAGGAACTGTTGATTGATGTTACAGGGATAAAACATTGTTGATGGATTTTTAACATGGAGAAGATAATAGACTTTATAGTCTATTTGACTCTTCTAATGGATTGCTCGTTCCGCTGCAACTATGGTTGAAATTTTTATCATTTACCATATGTTCTAAATCTCTGATTTATTATTGATGAAGGCTATTGATAATTTAATTATCTTTAGTCATGATATTCTTTACTGAGCTAGTTGTGCTCACCCTTTTGCTTCACAATTCCTTTCAGGTAATAAGAGTGTAGCTGGGTCGAGCGAGGGTAACGGGGAAATAGAAAGGTGGTCTCTAGCTGTGGATGTTCTCCCGAAGCAGTATAGAAAAGTTCATTTAGTAGTTATATTTGGTGAATCCAATAGGATAAGGTGTACCCAACGTTGGAAGGGTGGTTTGCCACTATCCTACAAGATGTCTAACGACATACAACCTCGTGTCATCATAAGACAGGGATGTGCTCATCCACTTGCTGAGTATATCTATGGGCACTACCTATATAATCTTGGTGTTTGTTTGAAGTATAATTCTCAATTAGAGACAGTGGAGATAATGATAAGTCAAGAGAAGACTCACCATTGGGAAGAATATGATAGTAATCTTCTCGTTTTTCTTTGGGGTCTATTGGGTCAACCAAGGATAATTATGTGGCCATATGATATCTATCATAACCTAGACGCGTGGCCTCCCATGTACGAAGGTTTCCTTGAGCACTTCCCAAAGATTCTAATTTCTAAAACAGTTTTTGACTATACCTTTATGTAAGGTGTCATTGTGAAGTGATGTCCACGGTTGGAACATGAGTCACATTTGGTATATATTTGTATCCAAACTCATAGCATATGTGTTGTTGTATTTTGCACGACAATTGTTGTAATAAAGTTGTAGTTGTTTTCTGTACCATGTATTTGACGACTCAGAATGGGTTGGGTGGAATGAACCTATTTTGGGGTCGTTACAGATACCCCCAAAACAGGTCCAATCCACCCAACCCATTATGAGTCACCAGATACATGGTACAGAAAACAGCTACAAACTTCATTATTACAATTGTCGTGCAAAATACGACAACACATATATTGTGTGTTTTAATACAAATATATACCAACTATAACTCTCATCCCTTTACCTGGACAGCTGTAAGACCCCAACTTTTATAAATAAAGATGAATTTTCTATAAATATCATTTTTGAATATTATGGAGTTAATTTGATATAATGTTATAGTTGTGGGTAATATTTATAAATTTTGCAAAGTACGCAAGTTGTTATATAATATTCGATTGGTCGGGGAATATTCGTTTTAATAGGGAATATTCGTACAACGGCACAATCATTGGTGGACCCCACAACGGAATTATTGTCGGATTCAGAAAACGACAAAAATATTTTATTAAAAATAACGACGGAAGTTTTATCATTGATACTGTTGAACTACTCGGTAGTAAAAGTACAGTAATACGTGTGGTTGCATAGTAGCACACAGTATTAATTATTAATGCTTATGTAAGAAATCACTCAGTTTGATTTAATTATTGTCAGTTAATAATATGAATTATTTAGCGAGAATGAAGTTTTATTTTATTCGTATTATTAACGTAATAAAACAGAATACTTTATTAATGTGACACCCCCAAATCTGGGTTACCTGACCCCCGAGTTTGGTGTTTACGATCCACAATATAATACCATTTAACTACCCATTCATATATAAATAGGAATACATAAGCTTCATTAACTGATATAGTTAATACATTACCCCAGGTTCTCTAACCTTAACATTACAAACATACCCTTTAGTTATACAAAAAGGGTTCACAAATACAACATAATAATAATGTTATTCATAACTAATTAATCACTATGTCTTCGCCCTTGTTCTTCACAGCACCTTCTGCCACTTCTTCCCTAGCTGAAAAGTTTTATTTAGCAAGGGTGAGCAACAAATTTGCCCCGCAAGTTAAGATATACAATGAATGTATAAGTATCAGAATAATTGACTATCTATTTTGATAGAATGACACCAAAGTTCGGGGAACTTTGAATTAGCTGAACAATGCGTTAATCAATAACAAGGCTTCTCCCTTTCTATGCAACACAATATTATAATAATGAAAGAGTACAACGCTTTCAAGTTTCTACGATATTCTATTGAATAAACAATAATCAATTCTACGCAATAACAAAGTGAAATATTTTCCATATTTATGCTGAGTGATCTCACCAGATCTTTGAACTTATTTTCTCGGGTATCTATCAAAGATTTACTTTGATACATACTCAGGCGTATCAGATAACCATAAAGATTAAATCATACCCCTCTGCAAGTATAACAAGTGATCAGCTTTATTATTCCCTATATTATGCATAATACTTAACAGCGCGCAATGGTCGAATATAGGACCCAAAATTTTCCCTTTATATAAAAGGTTGTTCTTCTCAGTCTTAGAATCAAGATTTTTGATTTAATAACGAAATACTGTGATTTCAAATTCTATCTACTTATTGATCTAGGCGAAACAATTGGCATCGATCTATCAATAACAATTGATTTCTTTTCTCGTATTTATCAAGTTCTAACAAATGTTCGTCTAGCCAGAATAATTAGCTAAGACATTTCTCAATATAATTTGACAATAAACAGGAATTATATGTACTGTCAATATTAGTTTCTACATATATAAATATCCAACAACAGTAATTCTACGAATATATATTTTTCGAATCAGTAATTCAATTTGAATTATTAATCATGCACTAACTGTGAATAATCAACAATAACTTCCCTGGACATGATATAATTAGCAATAATTAACCATAATAATTGAATGAATATAACTCAAGGTTGAGTTAGGAAACTTGTCTTTCGCTTTGATTACAGCTACACAATATAATTAACTGCGTTCGTAAGACCTATAACCAATAATATCGGTCTCACAATTAGCACAATATTTCAAAACATGTAATACTGTAATTTACAGTCAAACTTCTCCTAGGCACATTACCACATAGCCACATTAGTGTTTATAACCTATATAAACACTTATCAAGTCTAACTATTTCGGTTTGGTTGGACTTCGGTCCATTCTCAGTGTTTTGGTCACCCTATCCGACAATTAACACATTAATTATCAATTAAACTTGATCTCTAAGCTTCAATATTATTTTAGATAAGTCAAATATCGTTTATAATATTTTCCGGAAGCTTTTAATAATTTATAAACAATTATTATAATTTATAATAATTTTTCAAACACTTAAATCATTTTTAAATGATTTAATTATTAAATAATCTTATCATTATTAATATTTAATAATATAAAAATATTAATAACATACTTGTCAAAATATTAAGGTTATTGTTAATAACTTAAAATATTTTTAAATCATCAATATTCTACTTAAATAATTTTTAAAATAATTAAAATTATTTTTAAATCATTACCATTAATATTTAAATATTAATGTAATTATTATTAAAATATTAAAAGTCATTAATTATAACCTAAAATATTTTTAAAAAAATTTTCTCACTTTTAAATGATTTTTAAATCAATAAAATCATTTTTAATTCATTTATTTAATATCATAATTAAATAAATCTAATATCATTAATATTAATTTATTAATGAGAATTCTCCAAAAATATTAAAAATTATATTTTATAATTTAAAATATTTTCTAACACTTTATTCTTATTTAAAATGATTTTTAAATCATTAAAATTATTTTTATCTTATTTATTTAATTTAATAATTAAATAAATATAATATCATTAATATTAAATTATTAATAAAAATTCTCTAAAAATATTAAAAGTCACATTTTATAACTTAAAATATTTTTAAATATATTATTCATATTTAAAATGATTTTTCATAATATTAAATTATTTTTCTCTAATTTATTTAATACACTAATTAAATAAACTAAATACCTCTAATATTTAAATAATTATAAATATTAAAGAAAAATATTCCAATTGGTCAAAATTTATTTTTTATAATTTAAAATAATTTTTAAAATCATTTTTAATAATTTTTATAATTTATTTTCTATTTTTAATTAATTACCGGAAATTCTAAAAATAAAATAAATAAAATCGTCGCTAATAGCCTTTAGCGACACTTGTCTGTTGCCTTTGGTGTTCTTGGCTCAAGAACACTGACAAAATCAGTGTTCAAGGTACATGGTTTGACCGTGCGTAATTTCCAATCTGTACTAGTTCTAAGCAATGTTAAGCATCGATTATGTAGTTAAACTGTAACTCTACAATATCCAACCAACATCATGATCATACAACAAAACAACAAAACGATCTAGCGTCTCAAATTTCTTATCAGACGAAATCTGGGTTTTCTGGGTAACCCAGAAACCCAGACAGTGTTGACTAGACACTTTCAATCACGATTTGATCAAGGTTCTGATCATCTTATGGATGTGTTCTTGGTTCAAACGGGTAGTACACATTACAAGGAACAATAACATAACACTAACTCAGTTCGAATACATAAAAATCACCAGATTTAATTTGGTCAAACATTGTCAGAAATTGTGTTCTTCCAGTTTCTGGAAATTCCAGAAATTGCAAATCAGAGTCGAGTTGCCTAGTTTGACCACCTTCTCTGATCACTATGTTGATGTTTTAAGAGGTCTAAAGACCCAGATCTACAGTCCATTATGTAAGCTACAACATGAACTCAACAACATCAACAAAACACAAACAATCTGACAGATCCAGCCCTCACAAAACATTGTCAGACTCTGCAAAAGACTTTCTGGGTTACCCAGAAGGTTCATGGTCATGCCCGGTCAACGGGTTTTGACCGTGAATAAAATGAAATCTAGACCTCTAATGACTATAAAACCACTTTCAGATGAAAGACAACATACCAAACTATAGATGCAAACAATAAAACATCAAAAATCATAAACACACAAAGATCAAGAATGTAAGACCCCGAATTTTATGAAATAAAAGTATTCAATTTTTCTTATAATTACTATTCAGTAAATGGTTAAATTGATAAAAGTTTAAAGTTATGGGTGAAATATGAATTTTTTTTCAAAATAAGCAAGTGGTTATAAAATAATCATTGTTGTCGGGGAATATTCGTTTGGTCGTGGAATATTCTTTCTGTCGGAGAATATTCGTACGACGGCGCAGCTATTTGTGGGCCCCATAACGAATAACTGTCGGGTGAAAAAAAACGACAAATTTGAGTTTTTACAAATAACGGCGTAGTTGTTATCGTTAATACTGTTGAAATACCCGGTGGTTAAAATACAGTAATACGCGTTATTGCACAGTAGCACACGGTATTGCACAGTATTTTTGAAATTATTGATTCTTACGTAAGAAGGCACTACTCAATAATTGTTACAGTAATTACTGTTCAATATTTTATTTTATTGATTCAATAATTGCTACGTTGAAATTTTATATTATTGTTGTTCAATAATTGTTGCTGCACAGTATTTTCCATTATCAGATCAATAATTCATATTATTTGAATAGTATTATTAGATAGCATTATTGGCAATGTCTAGAAAGTTCTGTCTAAGGAGAGGTTTGGTCATCTAATTGCGCGCTAGTAAGGAGAAATCCTTATTGGAAAGCCCCCTCTTTCCTGGGAACGGCCTGGTTGTCATAAATGTGATTCTGTAATATTATTTGTGAATAATTAATTATTGATTTATATGATAAGAAAATATTTATTTTATGTGGATATAAATGAGGGATATATTTTTGTGGTTAAAATGAAGGAGTTAATGTTGAGGTTTTTATCAGTATTTTTGTCGGAATGGAGGTATTAAAAATCAGGGTTTTTGAGATATTTTGCGGGGGTTATAATTTTTAATCCGACCGTTGGATCGTAGTAATATTTGGATATGTTATACATATATAAGTTGAGTATATGTCCACAAATTTTGAACCGTTAAAAATGAATGTATGATTTGTTATGAATTTTACGAGATGATTGGTTCAGAAATTGTTGAATTTTCGGAGTTTATCATTTTGGTGGAAAATTCTAGAATTGGTGGGCCCCACTTGTGGTTGGTGAAGAAATGTGCTGAATTATATTTCAAATGTGGTGGGTGGGAATAGTAGCAGGTAAAGCCATCAGGTTGCAGGTCAAACCTACCAAAATTTTCCTATAAATAGAGGGCTAAGTTAGAATTGAAAATCACACCAGAAACATAAGCTTTCTCTCTTTCTCTCTCTAGATTATTGAGTGTGTTTTGTGAGTATTTAGATACTTGGTGAGTTGCTATTCATCAGTGCAAGTTTCCTTCAGCCTTATACCGATCAGAAGTACTGCTCTTTTGAGGTAAGGGATAGTAAGGGATATTAAGGAATTTTAAGGGTTGTTATGATTTTCAGTTTCGTAATTTTTCTGATCTTCAAAAATTCTGGAAAAATTTGAAATGATATTTTGATGAGTTTTCTTGATTGTGTCCAAAAATGGTGATTTTTGGATGTATAGATTGAGAGTTATGAATTTTATGAGAAAAGACTATTTTAAAAGTAACAGCTTATAATTCCTTGTGGTTAACTCCAAAATTGATGAAATTTTTATTGGGAGTACATGTATATGATAGAAGTATACTCTGTAAATTTCAGAATTTTTAGACAAAAGTACAATTTTTGATAAATGTCTAAATATTCGGCTATTTTGGCCATATGAAAAATAGTAAATGACTTTTAAAAATTCTGAGAAAAATATATGTTCACTATGGGACTATATTATGCTAAATCCCAGAAAAGAAATATTTTTGGAACTGATTTGGTATTTTTTTATGAAAATGATCTAGTTATGAGTAAATGAATTAAATATGTTTTGTGAGAAAAGAAAATTGGAAAATAGGATTTTATGGCTTGAGAATCCTATATGAGGTATATGCAGATTTTTGATGAGGGTTTTGGCTATTGATGATGAAATCTTAAGAGTTGACATTTTATGATGATTAAATGCATTAATTAGTAAAGTGTAAACAATTTAAATAAATTGTTTATAAGCTTAAGAAATGTTATTCTTTCAATATCATTATACCGAAATATTGGTATAAATTTTATTGTGGAATTTCTACCTTTTTGAGTCGAGGTTACTACTCATGAGTTACTATTCACGACAAAATTGGTTTCTTTTTCTAACCAAATTATAGTTGATTTATGAATATTGCTCTTGAAATTAAATCCATGTTTTGACCATATTATTTTTATAATCATATATAACATTTTTATAACCTTGATATTGAAATTCTCTTTCGCTTGAGTGTAAAGATGGGTAAATTATTGGTATGATCATGACTATGGGTTCTCTTTGGCCAGTAGTGCAAAGTTGAATTGTTGACTGGTGTGATCATGACCATTGAATTTATAATTGAATATCTTTAGCTTAAGTGCAAAGGTGAAATGATCAACATGGTTATAATTATTGTTTATATAAATTCTTAAATGATTATATATTCTTTGAGGTATTAATATATTTGGCATGTAGTGCAAATATGAATTGTTGAGGAATATCTTTGGCCTGTAGTGCAAAGATGAATTGTAGATGAATATCTTTGGCCCGTAGTGCAAAGATGACCTGTTGTTGAATATCTTTGGCCAGTAATGCAAAGATGAACGGTTGAGGAATATCTTTGGCCTGTAGTGCAAAGATGAATTGTAGATAAATATCTTTGGCCTGTAGTGCAAAGATGGTCTGTTGATGAATATCTTTGGCCCGTAGTACAAAGATAAACTGTTGTTGAATATCTTTGGTCGTAGTGCAAAGATGGATTTATTAGTATGATTATGAACAGGAACTGTGATTTGGTATAACCATGATCTTTGATGTTTCAGGTAAAGACATGTGATGAAAATATTCTTCGTCCTGGGTGCGAAGAAAAATTTAGAATCACAATTATGATTATGAGTTATTCATATGATTGTGGAAAGGAACTGTTGATTGATGTTACAGGGATAAAACATTGTTGATGGATTTTTAACATGGAGAAGATAATAGACTTTATAGTCTATTTGACTCTTCTAATGGATTGCTCGTTCCGCTGCAACTATGGTTGAAATTTTTATCATTTACCATATGTTCTAAATCTCTGATTTATTATTGATGAAGGCTATTGATAATTTAATTATCTTTAGTCATGATATTCTTTACTGAGCTAGTTGTGCTCACCCTTTTGCTTCACAATTCCTTTCAGGTAATAAGAGTGTAGCTGGGTCGAGCGAGGGTAACGGGGAAATAGAAAGGTGGTCTCTAGCTGTGGATGTTCTCCCGAAGCAGTATAGAAAAGTTCATTTAGTAGTTATATTTGGTGAATCCAATAGGATAAGGTGTACCCAACGTTGGAAGGGTGGTTTGCCACTATCCTACAAGATGTCTAACGACATACAACCTCGTGTCATCATAAGACAGGGATGTGCTCATCCACTTGCTGAGTATATCTATGGGCACTACCTATATAATCTTGGTGTTTGTTTGAAGTATAATTCTCAATTAGAGACAGTGGAGATAATGATAAGTCAAGAGAAGACTCACCATTGGGAAGAATATGATAGTAATCTTCTCGTTTTTCTTTGGGGTCTATTGGGTCAACCAAGGATAATTATGTGGCCATATGATATCTATCATAACCTAGACGCGTGGCCTCCCATGTACGAAGGTTTCCTTGAGCACTTCCCAAAGATTCTAATTTCTAAAACAGTTTTTGACTATACCTTTATGTAAGGTGTCATTGTGAAGTGATGTCCACGGTTGGAACATGAGTCACATTTGGTATATATTTGTATCCAAACTCATAGCATATGTGTTGTTGTATTTTGCACGACAATTGTTGTAATAAAGTTGTAGTTGTTTTCTGTACCATGTATTTGACGACTCAGAATGGGTTGGGTGGAATAAACCTATTTTGGGGTCGTTACAGTTGGTATCAGAGCTTAGGGATATGATCTCTGGTGGAGATCGGGGAATATAACTAGGAGGGGAGAGATGCGTAAATCCTTCGCTAGTGTGTCCTACCTAAGCTTATTTGTTGGTTAGTCATAATATTGGGATATTATGTGATATATTAATTTGTTTAATTAACCCTTATTTTATGGCAGTATTTGAGAATGGCAGCTGAGAATGCTAACAATGGAGTGAATGAGACTGTGGGGATACCTCTAATCACTAACCATGATAATGTGATGTCAGACGAAGAAGAAATTAGAGATATCTATGTGGTGAGTGAAGAATTGATAGTTGCACCCGAGATAGTCGCAGAGGTAACAGCTGAGACTGAGGAAGAAGAGGAAGAAGAAGTACCAGAGGAGAGTTTATTAGAGGTATTATATGATCAAAATGTAGAATTTCAAAATCGTATTCATGAGTTAGAAGAGCAGGCAGAAGAACGACAGGCGGTCGTGGAACAAAAGGATGCAACAATTCAAGCTTGTGTTACCCGATATGTGATGCTTGAACAGAAGCATACTTTGACAGAGTATAAGATGATAAAAATAGAATCTGAGCTGAAAGAAGAAAAAATTGAACGAGTGAGAATAAGTGATGCATGGGCAAAAGCCGCACGACACGTGGATATTGTGGAAAGAGATGTTCGATCTAAGAAGGCTAAAATAGATGATATGAATTTCTCTTTTTGGAAAGCAATTGGGAGAACCCAACATCGAGTTTTGAATTACCCTGTACATAGCGGTCAACCTGAATCCGATATGGATCGAAGATTGATGATTCAGATCATGAATGAGGAGTACGAAGAGGCAGTTGAGGGAGGAATATGTCCTATAGAAAGGTATATTCCAACGGTAATGATGACGCCAAATGCTGCTCCAGACAAGTCAAAGCCGAGTAGTTCGAGGGATGACGGTTGTCATGATTTCCCAACAAATGAGGAACCCAAATGAAGTTATCATGGGAGATGAGCAATGGAGAAATCATGATGATCTGAGAGATAGAATCTGAAATGGAAGCAAGGTATTCTCAACTCTTCGAAATACCAGGTACGTAAATTTCGGGGACGAAATTTCATAAGGAGGGGAGATTGTAAGACCCCGAATTTTATGAAATAAAAGTATTCAATTTTTCTTATAATTACTATTCAGTAAATGGTTAAATTGATAAAAGTTTAAAGTTATGGGTGAAATATGAATTTTTTTTCAAAATAAGCAAGTGGTTATAAAATAATCATTGTTGTCGGGGAATATTCGTTTGGTCGTGGAATATTCTTTCTGTCGGAGAATATTCGTACGACGGCGCAGCTATTTGTGGGCCCCATAACGAATAACTGTCGGGTGAAAAAAAACGACAAATTTGAGTTTTTACAAATAACGGCGTAGTTGTTATCGTTAATACTGTTGAAATACCCGGTGGTTAAAATACAGTAATACGCGTTATTGCACAGTAGCACACGGTATTGCACAGTATTTTTGAAATTATTGATTCTTACGTAAGAAGGCACTACTCAATAATTGTTACAGTAATTACTGTTCAATATTTTATTTTATTGATTCAATAATTGCTACGTTGAAATTTTATATTATTGTTGTTCAATAATTGTTGCTGCACAGTATTTTCCATTATCAGATCAATAATTCATATTATTTGAATAGTATTATTAGATAGCATTATTGGCAATGTCTAGAAAGTTCTGTCTAAGGAGAGGTTTGGTCATCTAATTGCGCGCTAGTAAGGAGAAATCCTTATTGGAAAGCCCCCTCTTTCCTGGGAACGGCCTGGTTGTCATAAATGTGATTCTGTAATATTATTTGTGAATAATTAATTATTGATTTATATGATAAGAAAATATTTATTTTATGTGGATATAAATGAGGGATATATTTTTGTGGTTAAAATGAAGGAGTTAATGTTGAGGTTTTTATCAGTATTTTTGTCGGAATGGAGGTATTAAAAATCAGGGTTTTTGAGATATTTTGCGGGGGTTATAATTTTTAATCCGACCGTTGGATCGTAGTAATATTTGGATATGTTATACATATATAAGTTGAGTATATGTCCACAAATTTTGAACCGTTAAAAATGAATGTATGATTTGTTATGAATTTTACGAGATGATTGGTTCAGAAATTGTTGAATTTTCGGAGTTTATCATTTTGGTGGAAAATTCTAGAATTGGTGGGCCCCACTTGTGGTTGGTGAAGAAATGTGCTGAATTATATTTCAAATGTGGTGGGTGGGAATAGTAGCAGGTAAAGCCATCAGGTTGCAGGTCAAACCTACCAAAATTTTCCTATAAATGGAGGGCTAAGTTAGAATTGAAAATCACACCAGAAACATAAGCTTTCTCTCTTTCTCTCTCTAGATTATTGAGTGTGTTTTGTGAGTATTTAGATACTTGGTGAGTTGCTATTCATCAGTGCAAGTTTCCTTCAGCCTTATACCGATCAGAAGTACTGCTCTTTTGAGGTAAGGGATAGTAAGGGATATTAAGGAATTTTAAGGGTTGTTATGATTTTCAGTTTCGTAATTTTTCTGATCTTCAAAAATTCTGGAAAAATTTGAAATGATATTTTGATGAGTTTTCTTGATTGTGTCCAAAAATGGTGATTTTTGGATGTATAGATTGAGAGTTATGAATTTTATGAGAAAAGACTATTTTAAAAGTAACAGCTTATAATTCCTTGTGGTTAACTCCAAAATTGATGAAATTTTTATTGGGAGTACATGTATATGATAGAAGTATACTCTGTAAATTTCAGAATTTTTAGACAAAAGTACAATTTTTGATAAATGTCTAAATATTCGGCTATTTTGGCCATATGAAAAATAGTAAATGACTTTTAAAAATTCTGAGAAAAATATATGTTCACTATGGGACTATATTATGCTAAATCCCAGAAAAGAAATATTTTTGGAACTGATTTGGTATTTTTTTATGAAAATGGTCTAGTTATGAGTAAATGAATTAAATATGTTTTGTGAGAAAAGAAAATTGGAAAATAGGATTTTATGGCTTGAGAATCCTATATGAGGTATATGCAGATTTTTGATGAGGGTTTTGGCTATTGATGATGAAATCTTAAGAGTTGACATTTTATGATGATTAAATGCATTAATTAGTAAAGTGTAAACAATTTAAATAAATTGTTTATAAGCTTAAGAAATGTTATTCTTTCAATATCATTATACCGAAATATTGGTATAAATTTTATTGTGGAATTTCTACCTTTTTGAGTCGAGGTTACTACTCATGAGTTACTATTCACGACAAAATTGGTTTCTTTTTCTAACCAAATTATAGTTGATTTATGAATATTGCTCTTGAAATTAAATCCATGTTTTGACCATATTATTTTTATAATCATATATAACATTTTTATAACCTTGATGTTGAAATTCTCTTTCGCTTGAGTGTAAAGATGGGTAAATTATTGGTATGATCATGACTATGGGTTCTCTTTGGCCAGTAGTGCAAAGTTGAATTGTTGACTGGTGTGATCATGACCATTGAATTTATAATTGAATATCTTTAGCTTAAGTGCAAAGGTGAAATGATCAACATGGTTATAATTATTGTTTATATAAATTCTTAAATGATTATATATTCTTTGAGGTATTAATATATTTGGCATGTAGTGCAAATATGAATTGTTGAGGAATATCTTTGGCCTGTAGTGCAAAGATGAATTGTAGATGAATATCTTTGGCCCGTAGTGCAAAGATGACCTGTTGTTGAATATCTTTGGCCAGTAATGCAAAGATGAACGGTTGAGGAATATCTTTGGCCTGTAGTGCAAAGATGAATTGTAGATAAATATCTTTGGCCTGTAGTGCAAAGATGGTCTGTTGATGAATATCTTTGGCCCGTAGTACAAAGATAAACTGTTGTTGAATATCTTTGGTCGTAGTGCAAAGATGGATTTATTAGTATGATTATGAACAGGAACTGTGATTTGGTATAACCATGATCTTTGATGTTTCAGGTAAAGACATGTGATGAAAATATTCTTCGTCCTGGGTGCGAAGAAAAATTTAGAATCACAATTATGATTATGAGTTATTCATATGATTGTGGAAAGGAACTGTTGATTGATGTTACAGGGATAAAACATTGTTGATGGATTTTTAACATGGAGAAGATAATAGACTTTATAGTCTATTTGACTCTTCTAATGGATTGCTCGTTCCACTGCAACTATGGTTGAAATTTTTATCATTTACCATATGTTCTAAATCTCTGATTTATTATTGATGAAGGCTATTGATAATTTAATTATCTTTAGTCATGATATTCTTTACTGAGCTAGTTGTGCTCACCCTTTTGCTTCACAATTCCTTTCAGGTAATAAGAGTGTAGCTGGGTCGAGCGAGGGTAACGGGGAAATAGAAAGGTGGTCTCTAGCTGTGGATGTTCTCCCGAAGCAGTATAGAAAAGTTCATTTAGCAGTTATATTTGGTGAATCCAATAGGATAAGGTGTACCCAACGTTGGAAGGGTGGTTTGCCACTATCCTACAAGATGTCTAACGACATACAACCTCGTGTCATCATAAGACAGGGATGTGCTCATCCACTTGCTGAGTATATCTATGGGCACTACCTATATAATCTTGGTGTTTGTTTGAAGTATAATTCTCAATTAGAGACAGTGGAGATAATGATAAGTCAAGAGAAGACTCACCATTGGGAAGAATATGATAGTAATCTTCTCGTTTTTCTTTGGGGTCTATTGGGTCAACCAAGGATAATTATGTGGCCATATGATATCTATCATAACCTAGACGCGTGGCCTCCCATGTACGAAGGTTTCCTTGAGCACTTCCCAAAGATTCTAATTTCTAAAACAGTTTTTGACTATACCTTTATGTAAGGTGTCATTGTGAAGTGATGTCCACGGTTGGAACATGAGTCACATTTGGTATATATTTGTATCCAAACTCATAGCATATGTGTTGTTGTATTTTGCACGACAATTGTTGTAATAAAGTTGTAGTTGTTTTCTGTACCATGTATTTGACGACTCAGAATGGGTTGGGTGGAATAAACCTATTTTGGGGTCGTTACAAAGAACGTCTGACATTAGCCTGTCAGGCGACTTTTTGACTCAAGAACAGATTTTGAAAAACATGATTTTTATCCATTTTGATGTTATGAATCCATCATGGATCAACATATAACAACTAAAAATATATTATAACA
This sequence comes from Panax notoginseng, assembly GCA_016801055.1. Taxonomy (NCBI): domain Eukaryota; kingdom Viridiplantae; phylum Streptophyta; class Magnoliopsida; order Apiales; family Araliaceae; genus Panax; species Panax notoginseng. The sequence goes on from CM029012.1 coordinate 6,598,741, forward strand.
TAAGATTAAACACTAAAACACAAAAATTTTCTAAGCAACAAAGATCAAAATTTTAAATTAGATTTATACCTTTTCTTGACAAATCTTAGATCTTGGCTCTCAAATCTGTTATTGGGTGACTTAGGAACTGTATTTAGAACTGAAATACTTAGCAATTTCGTTGGTTTAAGAGAGAGAGAGAGAGAGAGAGAGTTGATAAGAGCTTGGAGAGAAAATAAGGAAAATGGTTACACTTTCTCTCTCTAATTCTTTTATATAACTTAGATACATTGTATACAAGCATGCTAGGTGTCAATTGGATCAGATTTGCTGAGATTTGAAGTCACAAAGTCAAGAGAGTTGGTCAACAACTAAAGGTTTTGGCCATTTGTACAAGTTTCCTAATAAAAATCCCATAAAGGGCATTTTAGACATTTGTAAAATAATTTTAATGGCAATATGGTCAAATATCCAAACCCTTAGGGTTTAGGGTTTAGGTTAGGGTTTAGGGTTTGGAACCCTTAGGGTTTAGGGTTTAAACCCTTTAGGTTTACACTTTAATTTCCAAGATTTTCGAATTTCGATTTTCAAAATAGAAAATTAATATTTCTAAATTATAATTAGAATATGCTAATTATATTAAAATTTCTTAATCATACTAAAATATTGCTAATTAGGATTAATAATTCCTAATTAAAATTGCTAATTAAGGAATTAGGGTCGTAATTGGTCATTAGGGTTTACAACCCACGAATTAGGGTTTTAATTAGAAAAATAAATTTTCTAAATTACAATTAGGGTTTGTAAAATAGAAATTAAGATAACTAAAATATAATTAGGGTTTTCTAATCATATTTAAGTTTAATACACCCATTAGGCTTACCAATTAGGATTAAGATTTTCTAATTTAGGGTTTAGGATTCCCGAATATGAAATTAGGTTTTCCCGGCTTTCGATTAGGATTCCTAACGGTACATTAGGGTTTCTCATCCTGAGATTAGGTTTTCTAATCTCTTCTTAGAGTTTATAAATATTAAACCTTACCCGATCAATCATTGATCAATACTACCACACAGTACAAACACGTAATCAATAATATAATTATTTTAATTATATTTTATATCGAATCCCTATCCGGACTTAGGGTTAGGGTTTCTATTCTCCGTTAAGCACAACTCTACTCTATTTTTATTAGTCAATACACAAATTGACCTTCTCGAAACACGTATCACCGATACTTGTCACATAAATGATAATTAGTATTAATATTAATAAAAAAATTATTCGCAAATTTTGGATTATTCGAAATCCTAGGTTATCACAATTAATGTTATTCTATAAATAGAATATATTATATTTTATTTAAAAGATTTTTCTTTAAATATGGACTATCAGATTAAAGTAATCAATCTGGACTGTTCATGGATTAGTTACTATGCATTCCATTTTTCTATAAATAGCAGCTCATTCCTTCATTATTTCTTACGAATTCACTGAACTCTAGAGAGAGAAACTATAAAGAGAGAGAAGAAAAGTATTCTGCTACTTAACTACTTCCTTATTTCAGTTCTTCTTTAAAATGGTAAGGGGTGTTATTCTTTCTTATTCATGAAGAGAACTGTTGTTATTCCATTTCTTATTATTATGTTGGAATAACCTGTATACGCGGTCTACCCTATACTTGGTGACATTCTTCTATTATTCTGTTGGAACATCCTGTCTGTGTGTTTTACACCGGACCTGGTTTTGTCTTTATTATTATTCTGTTGGAACATCCTGTCTGTGTGTTTTACACCAGACCTGGTTCCGTCTTTATTATTATTCTGTTGGAGCATACTGTCTGTACATAGATGGACTTGGTATGATTATGACCAGAGATTATTCGGTATAATCATGACTGTAATGTTACAAATGATGTGATAAAAGTCCTCATTGGCACGTAGTGCATTGATGGACAGTTGTTGGCATGATCATGACCATTAATGAATACACGAATATCCTTGGCCGTAGTGCAGGGGTGATTCGATGATGTGGATTATTTTATTAAGCTGAGTCCCAGCGATAACAGTGTTGAAAAACCTTTTAAATCATAGAAGATAGTAGATTTTATTTTCTACTTGACTCTTTTAATGGATTGCTTGTTCCGCTGCAGTTAAACTTGATGTTCGTTATATTTTATCAGTTTAACACTGTTGAAGGCTAATGATAATTTATTCTGCATTATCTTAGTCATAATATTTCTTACTGGGCTAGTTGAGCTCACCCTTTCTTTTATTGTTCTCTTTAGGAAATGAGAATAATGCTGGGACGAGTCGGGGAACGGAGTGATGGACCAGATGATAGTATTAGTAGTCCTCACTATTCTGTTAAATAGTGTGACAATAATTGTAATGAGGACTCCTTTTGAGTTTGTATAGTCTCTAGTAGACAATAATTGTATTCAAACTCACAGTTATGTTTTGTCGTATTGTACACGACAGTTGTATTAGTAAGTTATATTTGTATTCTGTACCATGTATCTGACGACCCAAGATGGGTGATGTATACCTAATTTTGGGGACGTCACAGTTGGTATCAGAGCTTAGGGATATGATCCCTAGCTAAGATGTGAGAATAGAACTAGGAGGGGAGAGACGGGGAATTTCTTCGCTAGTATGACCTACCTAAGTTTATTTGCATGATATTTAATTGGTCGGTCAGAATATAAGGATAATATATGACATATCAATTAACTTTTGTTTTGTGGCCGTATCTGAAAATGGCATTCGAGAATGTTGAGAATAGCAATGGAGCACAGGCGACTGTTGATTCACAACATATCAATAATCGGGATAATGTGCATCAGGAAGGCGACAATCCTCATGCAAACAACAATACTGACCAAATGATGAATGATGGAATGTTCAGAAGCTTTATGCAGTTCATGTAACAGCAGGCGAGAGCGGCTCCTGTTCAAAATGTAGGTGGAAACACTGAAAACTCTCGGACGGTCACCGCTAAACAGTTCAAGGAGCTGGGACCACCGGAGTTTAAGGGAGAGCCAAAACCACTTATAGCGGAAACATGAATAAAATAGATCACCAAGATATTTGATGTCTTGGGATGCTCCGAGGAGCAAAAGGTTCCCTTTGCTACCTTTATGTTACGAGGAGAGGCAGATTACTGGTGGGAATCGATTAGGCGTACTCAACCTGCCGCACTGAAGATGTCTTGGGAGAAGTTCCAAGAGCTGTTCAATGACAAATACTTTCTCGAAAGTGTTCGACACATGAAGGAGATGGAGTTCATCAAATTGGAGCAGAATAAATACCGTGTCGCAGTATGAGGCTAAATTTGCTGAGTTGTCCCGGTTTGCGTCCCACTTGGTGGATAATGAAGAGCGAATGACGCGAATATTTTTGCGAGGTTTGAAACCTAAGATACGTCAACATCTTATTTCTCATAAACTGTGTTTGTATTCAGATGTTGTGAATAGGGCTCAGTTTGTGGTGCGCGATAACGAGTCAACGCAACCAAAAGAGAGCAGTCGGCAAAATGATAATACCAGTGAGAGCAGTCATCGAAGCGGTGACAACAAGCGTGGTGGGAATCAACAGGCCAGAAATGGTTACCACTTTGGTGGTAATCAGGGCCAAAACAATAAGAATGGTCATTTCAAGAAGAGGAGATTCAACAATGATGGAAAGACGTCAGCACCAGCACACGTTGTTAAGGAAGGAGAACGACCACCTATCATATGTTTCAAATGCGGAGGGGAGGGGCACATCAGTCCAAACTACGTGATGCCGTCTAAAGCATGTTATAATTGTGGAAGAGAAGGTCATTTAGCTCAATTTTGTCGTTTACCAAAAACAAGTTCAGCCAGGATGGAGGCACCAAAGGCCGTCCCAGAAAAGTCAAAACAGGTAGCGCAAGGGAGAGCGTTTGTTGTGACCTCCTAGAAAGCAAGGAACCCGAATGAGGTCATCACGGGTAAGCTTATCATAAACTCTAACGAAGTCTATACTTTATTTGATACCGGTTCTACCCATTCTTTTATTTCTCCTACTTGCGCTCATCGATTAAATTTGACTTCGGAGAAATTAGACTTTGACTTATCTGTTGAAACTCCATTGGGAGAAACCTTCATTACATCCACGGTTTATAAGTCTTGTTTGGTTCAAGTTGGTACCCACATATTACCTGTCGATCTGATTTCATTAAAAATACTTGCATTTGACGTGATTCTAGGGATTGATTGGTTAACTACTTATCATGCAGAAATTGATTATTTTCGTAAGGTTGTTAGCTTTCATATTCCTAATCGGCCTATTATGCGAATTCAAGCAACCAAACCATTAAAATCAATCGCTGTCATCTCAAGCCATAAAGCTATTCGTTTATTGAAAAACGGATGTCAAGCTTTCTTAGCTCATGTCACGGATCTAAACAAAAATATGTCAGTTTTGAATGATATTTCTATTGTTAATAAATTCCCTGACGTATTCCCTGAAGAACTTCTTGGCCTACCCCCAGAGCGTGAAATTGAATTTTATATCGACCTTGAACCCGGTACAAAACCCATTTCTAAAGCCCCATATCGAATGGCTCCTATTGAACTTCAGGAGTTAAAGATCCAACTGCAGGAATTGTTAGGCATTGGCTTTATTCGTCCTAGTACTTCTCCTTGGGGTGCTCCTGTTCTATTCGTGAAGAAGAAAGATGGAAGTATGGGACTTTGTATTGATTATTGGGAGTTGAATAATGTCACCATCAAAAACAGGTACCCATTGCCACGTATTGATAACCTGTTTGACCAGCTGCAAAGAGCACAATTCTTTTCAAAGATCGATCTTCGTTCTAGATATCATCAGCTGAAGGTTAGAACTGAGGATATTCCAAAGACGACTTTCAGAACTCGGTACGGGCATTATGAATTCCTAGTCATGTCCATTGGATTGACTAATGCTCCTGCTGCCTTCATGGATATGATGAACCAGGTATTCAAGGAATATTTGGATCACTTTGTGGTCGTCTTTATTGTTGACATCCTTATTTATTCTAAAAGTCGTGAAGATCATGAGCAACACTTGAGGCTGGTACTCCAAAAGCTTCGTGAATACAAGCTTTATGCCAAGTTGAAGAAATGCGAGTTCTGGCTAGAGGAGGTAGCATTCCTTGGGCACGTAGTATCAAGTCGTGGAATATCTGTTGACCCGACAAAGATTGAAGCTATTCAAAGCTGGGAGCAACCTAAATCAGTAACCGAAGTACGTAGCTTTCTTGGTTTAGCTGGTTATTATCGGAGATTCGTGGAAGGATTTTCTCGAATCGCTACTCCACTAACTCAGCTGACTCAAAAAGATACAAAGTTCGGTTGGAGCGAAGAATGTCATAAGAGTTTTTAAGAACTCAAGAGGAGACTCATTTCAGCACCTGTTCTAACAATACCATCTGGCTCGGAGGGATTTGTCATCTACAGTGCTGCTTCGAGCAAAGGGTTGGGATGCGTTCTCATTCAACATGGAAAAGTTATAGCCTATGCATCAAGACAACTCAAGGAATATGAGAGGAATTATCCTACTCATGATCTAGATTTGGCAGCTGTTGTCTTTGCACTTAAAATTTGGAGGCATTACTTGTATGGGGAGAAGGTGGAGATCTTTACGGATCATAAAAGCCTCAAATATTTTTTCACTCAAAAGGAACTCAACATGCGACAACGACGTTGGCTTGAACTATTGAAAGATTATGATCATACCATTCAATACCATCCTGAAAAGGCGAACGTGGTAGCTGACGCATTGAGTAGAAGATCATATGCAAGTACGAGTGCGATATTGTCAACACAAAGGCCCATTTTTTGTGACTTGCAAAGGATGGAGATAGAGTTAAAGACTCCAGGGACCCATGTGATGATAGCAAATATACGAGTAGAACCGACTTTAATCGATAAAGTTAAAGCTGCTCAAGCTACAGACCTGGAGCTGATGCATATGAGGAAGAAAGTGCAAGAAGGTGCTATACCGGAAGCAAGAATCGATGAAGAAGGAATACTTCAAGTCAACTCCAGACTTTATGTTCCTAACGACCCTGATTTAAAGTATGAAATCATGATGGAGGCGCACAACACACCGTTTGCATTCCATCCTGGGAGTACCAAAATGTATCATGATCTTCGTCATACATTTTGGTGGAGTAATATGAAGCGAGAGATAGCGCTGTTTATCTCAAGGTGTCTAACTTGTCAATGAGTCAAGGCGGAGCATCAAGTACCAAAAGGTCCATTGCAACCACTTGAAATTCCAAAATGGAAGTGGGAGCACATTACCATGAATTTCGTTACCGGTCTTCCTAAGGTTTCTCAAGGTATTGATGTGATTTGGGTCATTGTTGATAGATTGACCAAGTCTGCTCATTTTTTACCGATACGAGAAACTTATACACTTGAACGTCTTGCTCGTATGTACATAAACGAGATTGTAAGACTGCATGGTATGCCAGTATCCATAGTTTCTGACCGAGACCCAAGATTCACTTCACGATTTTGGGTTAGCTTACAAAAAGCTATGGGAACGGATTTACGATTTAGTTCGACATATCATCCTCAGACGGACGGACAATCAGAGAGGACTATTCAAACTCTGGAAGATTTATTAAGACTCTGTGTCCTTGACTTCAAGGGAAGTTGGGACAAGTTCTTATCATTGGTGAAGTTTTCCTACAACAACAGTTATCAAGCAAGTAATGGCATGGCTCCATTCGAAGCGTTGTATGGAAGAAAGTGTCGTTCTCCAGTATGCTGGGATGAGGTGGGTGAAGCAACGTTGTTGGAACCGGAGTTGGTACGTATGACTACAGAAAAGATTCAAACGATCTGACAATGTATAAAAATCTCACAAGATCGACAAAAGAGTTATGCTGATCTTCATCGAAAGGACGTAGAATTTGATGTAGGAGATCATGTGTTCTTACGTGTTGCTCCATGGAAAGGAGTTACGAGATTTGGAAAGAGAGGAAAGCTCAATCCTTGATTCATCGGTCCATTTTTAATCCTCGATCGAGTAGGAACTGTGGCTTATAGACTCGCTTTACCGCCAAGTATGTCTCGTGTTCATAACGTTTTTCACATATCCATGTTACGTAAATATGTGGAAGACCCGAACCATATTATTGAGTTAGAACCGGACGAAATAGCGGAGGATTTGACGTATAAAGAAGTTCCTGTTCAAATCTTGGATAAGAAGGAACATATTCTACGCTCCAAGGTTATACCTCAAGTCAAAGTTTTGTGAAGAAATCACGATGTTGAGGAAATGACTTGGGAGTTAGAATCTGAAATGAAGTCAAGGTATCCTTACCTCTTCGACATAACAGGTACGTACCCTAATTTCGAGGGCGAAATTTCATAAGAAGGGGATGTTGTAAGAACCCAACTTTTATAAATAAAGATGAATTTTTTATAAATATCATTTTTGAATATTATGGAGTTAATTTGATATAATGTTATAGTTGTGGGTAATATTTATAAATTTTGCAAAGTACGCAAGTTGTTATATAATATTCGATTGGTCGGGGAATATTCATTTTAACAGGGAATATTCGTACAACGGCACAATCATTGGTGGACCCCACAACGAAATTATTGTCGGATTGAAAAAACGACAAAAATATTTTATTAAAAATAACGGCGGAAGTTTTACCATTGATACTGTTGAACTACTCGGTAGTAAAAGTACAGTAATACGTGTGGTTGCATAGTAGCACACGGTATTGATTATTAATGCTTATGTGAGAAGTCACTTAGTTTGATTCAATTATTGTCAGTTAATAATATGAATTATTTAGCGATAATGAAGTTTTGTTTTATTCGTATTATTAACGTAATAAAACAGAAACATCGTTTTATATAAAACAAAATACTTTATTAAAGTTATTCTATAAATAGAATATATTATATTTTATTTAAAAGATTTTTCTTTAAATATGGACCGTCAGATTAAAGTAATCAATCTGGACCGTTCATGGATTAGTTACTATGCATTCTATTTTTCTATAAATAGCGGCTCATTCCTTCATTATTTCTTACGAATTCACTGAACTCTAGAGAGAGAAACTATAGAGAGAAATTATAGAGAGAGAGAAGAAAAGTATTCTGCTACTTAACTACTTCCTTATTTCAGTTTTTCTTTAAAACGGTAAGGGGTATTATTTGTTGTTCTCGGTATTCTTTCTTATTCATGAAGAGAACTTCTGTTATTCCATTCTTTATTATTCTGTTGGAATAACCTGTATACTCGGGCTACCCTATACTTGGTGAAATTCTTCTGTTATTACATTTTTATTATTCTGTTGGAACATCTTGTCTGTGCTTTACGCCGGACCTGGTTCCATTATTTATTATTCTGTCGGAATATCATGTCTGTGCTTTACGCCGGACCTGGTTCCGTCTTTATTATTATTCTTTTGGAACATCCTGTCTGTGTGTTTTACACCAGACCTGGTTCCGTCTTTATTATTATTCTGTTGGAACATCCTGTCTGTGTGTTTTACACCGGACCTGGTTTCGTCTTTATTATTATTCTGTTGGAATATCCTGTCTGTGCATTTTACGCCGAACCTGGTTCCATTATTTATTATTCTATTGGAATAACCTGTCTGTGCGGTCTATCGCATGCATGGTGATTTCTTTTGTTATTCCATTCTTTATTATACTCAGTTAGTTAAGTTTTGACTTCTATACTCCATGAAATTTGTGGAATATCCTTGATAATTGCGTTTCATCCAGTATCTTTTCATGAAAATATTCTTCTAAGCATTCTTGAATTTTACTCCACAAAGCAGTATCATGTTGACAATTTGGACGTTGTAAATTCATAAATTAATTCTTAAACTTGTTTTATTGAATTCTTATATCATTGTCATCATCCTCATGTTTATAAAATGTTAAAAGTCATCTGTGGCCTGTAGAGCATAGATGGACTTGGTATGATTATGACCAGGGATTATTCGGTATAAACATGACCGTAATGTTACAAATGATGTGGTAAAAGTCCTCATTGGCCCGTAGTGCATTGATGGACAGTTGTTGGCATGATCATGACCATTAATGAATACACGAATATCCTTCGCCGTAGTGCAGGGGTGATTCGATGATGTGGATTATTTTATTAAGCTGAGTCCCAGCGATAACAGTGTTGAAACCTTTTAAATCATAGAAGATAGTAGATTTTATTTTCTACTTGACTCTTTTGATGGATTGCTTGTTCCGCTGCAGTTAAACTTGATGTTCGTTATATTTTATCAGTTTAACACTGTTGAAGGCTAATGATAATTTATTCTGTATTATCTTAGTCATAATATTTCTTACTGGGCTAGTTGAGCTCACCCTTTCTTTCACTGTTCTCTTCAGGAAATGAGAATATAGCTGGGACGAGTCGGGGAACGGAGTGATGGACCAGATGATAGTATTAGTAGTCCTCACTATTCTGTTAAATAGTGTGACAATAATTGTAATAAGGACTCCTTTTGAGTTTGTATAGTCTCTAGTAGACAATAATTATATTCAAATTCACAGTTATGTTTTGTCGCATTGTACACGACAGTTGTATTAGTAAGTTGTATTTGTATTCTGTACCATGTATCTGACGACCCAAGATGGGTGATGTATACCTAATTTTGGGGGCGTCACAATAGCACCTCACATTGATATCTTATATAAAGGTACAGTTAATAACTGTTTTAGAAATTAAAATATTTAGAAAATGCTCAAGGGAACCTTCGTACATGAGAGGCCATGCATCTGAGTTATAATAGATATCACATGACTCGGGAATTATCCTTGGTTGACCCAATAGACCCCAAAGAAAAATGAAAAGATTGCTATCATATTCTTTCCAATGGTGAGTCTTTTCTTGACATATAATTATCTCCATTGTCTCCAATTGAGAATTATATTTCAACCAAACTCCAAGATTATATAAGTAGTGCTCGTAGATATACTCAGCAATTGGATGTGCACAACCCTGTCTGATGATAACACGAAGTCATATGTCATTAGACATCTTGTATGATAGTGGAAAAACACTCTTCCAAGTTGGGTTCACCTCACCCTATTCGTTTCACCAAAATCAACTGTTAAATGGCGTATAAAATACAACACACTTATCTAAAATTCTCAATAAAATTAGTTCCATACTATTTTAGGGGAGGCCTCAACAGCTATAGACCACCGTTCTATTCCTCTGTTACACTCGCTCGACCCAGCTACACTCTTATTACCTGAAAGGAATTGTGAAGCAAAAAGGTGAGCACAAATAGCCCGATAAAGAATATTATGACTAAAGATAATTAAATTATCAATAGCCTTCGTCAGAAATAAATCAGAGATTTAGAACATATGATAGATGATAAAACTTTTTAACCATAGTTACAGCGGAACGAGCAATCCATTAGAAGAGTCAAATAGACCATAAAGTCTATTATCTTCTCCATGTTAAAAGCCCACCAATAATGTTGTATCCCTGTAACATCAACCAACAGTTCATGTCCACAATCATGTGAATAACTCATAATCATAATTGTGGTTCTAAATTCCTCTTCGTACCCAGTATGAAGATAATTTTCATCAAATCTCTTTACCTGAAACATCAAAGATCATGGTTATACCAAATCACAGTTCCTGTTCATAATCATACTAATAAATTCATCTTTGCACTGCGGGCCAAAGATATTCATCAACAGTTCATCTTTGCACTACGGGCCAAAAATATCCAACAACAGGTCATCTTTGCACTACAGACAACATGTCATCTTTGCACTACAAGCCAAAAATATTCAATAACAAGTCATCTTTGCACTACAGGCCAAAGATATTAATATCTCAAAGAAATATATAATCATTTCAGAATTTATATAAACAATAATTATAACCATGTTGATCAATTCACCTTTGCACTTAAGCTAAAAATATTCAATTATAAATGCAATGGTCATGAGTATACTAGTCAACAATTCAACTTTGCACTACTAGCCACAAAGAACCCATAGTCACGATCATACCAATAATCTACCCACCTTTACACTCAAGTGAAAGAGAAATTTCATCACAAGGATTATAAAAATGTTATATATGATAATAAAAATCATATGATCAAAATATGGATTTAATTTCAAGAGTAAGATTAATAAATCAACGATAATTTGGTCAGAAAAAGAAACTAATTTTGTCATGAATAGTATCCCGTAAATAGTATCCCGTGAATAGTAACTCGTGAATAATAACTCGTAAATAGTAACTCGTGAATAGTATCTCGTATTCATACATATTATCGTATATGTAAATAGTGTCGTATACGTAAATAGTACCATGTACATGAATAGTGACGTATACGTGAATAGTGTCGTATACGTGAATAGTAACTCCGGCACGAAAAGGTAAAAATTTCATAATAAATTCATATCAATATTTCAGTATAATGATATTAAAAGAAATAACATCATTTACGAAGAAAATAACATTTCTTACCATCCCTTACTATCCCTTACCTTAAAAGAATAGTACTTCTGACTGGAATATCGGATATAATACTGAAGGAAACTTGCACTGAATAGCAACACTCAAGATATCTAAATACTCACAAAAATACGCTCGATATTATAGAGAGAGAAAACTTCAGTTTCTGGTGTGATTTTCAATTCTAACTAAGCACCCTATTTATAGAAAAATGACAGAACGTCATAGTTGACCAAATTGCATGCAGCACTCCATCTTGGAAGAATAGGTACGCCACTTTTGAAATATGAATTCAGCACATTTCACCAACAAAGGACAAGAGTGGGCCCACCATATTTTTAATAAAAATATTTATTTCCAAAACTTCAATAATTCATAATAAATAGCCCTTTATTATGTCCATTCCATAGAAAATTTAATTCTCTACAACTTCGTAGAAGAAAGTTTTTCCAAATTCTAAACAAAAAATGAACCAAAATTCACATATAGATGATTTTTAATACCTTCATTCCGACAAAATACTGATAAAACACCTCAACATTAATTCCTTCATTTATATCCACATAAAAATAAATATTTTCTTATCATATAAATTAATAATTAATTATTCACAAATAATATTACAGAATCACAATACTGACAACTAGGTCGTTTTCAGGAAAGAGGGAGCTTTCCGATAAGGATATCTCCTTACTGGCGCGCAATTAGGTGACCAAACCCCTTTCTTAGACAGAACTTCCTTAGACATTGCTAATAATGCTATCTAATAATATTATTCAAATAATATGAATTATTGATCTGATAATGGAAAATACTGTGCAGTGATAATTATTGAAACAATAATAATATAAAATATCAACGTAGTAATTATTGAATCAATAAAATAAAATATTGAACAGTAATTACTATAACAATTATTGAGTAGTGCCTTCTTACGTAAGAATTAATAATCTAAAAATATTGTGCAATACTGTGTGCTACTGTGCAACCACGCGTATTACTGTATTTTAACTACTGGGTGTTCCAATAGTTCTAACGGTAACAATTACGTCGTTATTTATAAAAACTCAAACTTGTCATTTTTTTCATCCGATCATTTTCTGTTATGAGACCCACAAATAGATGCGCCTTCGTACGAATATTCCCCAACAACAAGAATATTCAACGACCAAATGAATATTCCTCTACAACAATGAATATTTTATAACCACTTGCTTATTTTACAGAATTTGCACATTTCACCCATAACTAAAGCATTATATCAAATTAACACCTTATTATTCAAAATAATAATTAGAGAAAATTTAATTTTATTTATAAAAAGTTGGGGTCTTACAACCTCCCCTCCTTATAAAATTTCGTCATCGAAATTGACGTACGTACCTGGTGTTTCGAAAAGGTGAGGGTACCTCGCTTTCATTTCAGATTCCAACTCCCAGGTCATTTCCTCAATAGCATGGCTCCTCCACAAAATCTTGACTTGTGGTATAACTTTTGTGCATAGGACATGCTCTTTCCTATCCAAGATCTTGACATGTACCTCCTCGTATGTTAAATCTTTGGCTATCTCATCTGGTTCTAACTCAATAATGTGGTTTGGGTCTTTCACATATTTACGAAGCATAGATATGTGAAAAACATTATGAACAAGAGACATGCTCGGAGGTAATGTGAGTTTATATGCCACATTTTCTATTCGGTCAAGAATCTCAAATGGACCAACAAATCGTGGATTGAGCTTTTCTCTCTTTCTGAATCTTGTAACTCCCTTCCATGGAGCACACGTAACAATACATGATCCCCAATATTAAATTCCATGTCCTGTGTCGATCCTGTGTTGTTTGTATAGGTTATCGGATCATTTGGATCTTTTCTGTAGTTATACGTACTAATTTCGTTCTCAACATCGTTGCTTCTCCCACCTCATCCCAGCATACTGGAGAGTGACACTTTCGTCCATACAATACTTTGAATGGAGCCACACCTATACTTGCTTGATAACTATTGTTGTAGGAGAATTTCACCAATGGTAGGTACTTATCCCAACTCCCTTTGAAATCTAGGACACAGAGTCTTAATAGATCTTAAAGAGTTTGAATAGTCCTTTCTGATTGCCAGTCTGTTTGAGGATGGTATGCCGAACTGAATCATAAATCCGTGCCCATAGCTTTCTGTAAGCTAACCCAAAATCGTTAAGTGAATCTTGGGTCACGATCCGAAACTATGGATACTGGCATGCCATGCAATCTCACAATCTCATTTATGTACATACGAGCAAGACGTTCAAGGGAATAAGTCTCCCGTATCGGCAAAAATTGAGCAGACTTGGTTAATCTATCAACGATAACCCAAATCGCATCTATGCCTTGAGAAACCTTGGGAAGACCCGTAACGAAATCCATGGTGATGTGTTCCCACTTCCATTTCGGAATCTCAAGTGGTTGCAATGAAACCTTTGGCACGTGATGCTCTGCCTTTACATGTTGACAAGTTAAACACCTCGAGATAAACTCCGCGATCTCTCTCTTCATATTGTTCCACCAAAATGTATGTCAAAGATCATGATACATTTTGGTACTCCCAGGATGGATAGCAAACAGTGTGTTGTGTGCCTCCATAATGATTCTATGATTCAAGTCAGAATCGTTAGGAATGCAAAGTCTGGAGTTGACTCGAAGTATTTCTTCTCCATCGATTCTTGCTTCTAGAATAACACCTTCTTGTACTTTCTTCTTCATACGTATCATCTCTGGGTCTGTGGCTTGAGCAGCTTTAACTTTATCGATTAAAGTCGGTCCTACTCGTATGTTTGATATCATTACGTGGGTACATGGAGCCTTTATCTTCATCCTTTGTAAGTTGTACAAAATGGGTCTTTGTGTTAACAACATCGCACTCGTGCCCGCATACGATCTTCTACTTAATGCGTCAGCTACCACGTTTGCTTTTCCAAGATGATATTGAATGGTATGGTCGTAATCTTTCAACAGCTCGAGCCAACGTCGTTGCCACACGTTGATTTCTTTTTAGGTGAAGAAATATTTGAGGCTTTTATGATCCATATAAATCTCCACTTTCTCCCCATATAGGTAGTGTCTCCAGATTTTCAACGCAAAAATAACTGCTGCCAACTCCAGATCATGAGTAGGATAATTCCTCTCATATTCTTTGAGTTATCGCGAGGCATAGGCTATGACTTTCCCATGTTGCATGAGAACACATCCTAACCCTTTTCCTGAAGCATCGCAGTAGATAACAAATCCATCCGAACCAGATGGTATTGTCAGAACAGGTGCCGAAATGAGTCTCCTCTTGAGCTCTTAGAAACACTTCTCGTATTCATCGCTCTATACGGATTTTGTATCTTTCCAAGTCAACTGAGTTAATGGAGTAGCGATTCGAGAAAATCCTTCCACGAATCTCCGATAATAACCATCTAAGCCCAAAAAGCTACATATTTCGATTACTGATTTAGGTTACTCTCAACTGTGACTCATATCCCAATCTTAGATAGCACGTCATAATGGCACCTATTAGTTTACCACCGCATAAATATGGCATCCCCTACGGAGAGTTTGGCTTTGGTGCATTCCACAAAGGAAGTCACCAGCGAGAGGCTCGGGTACCAACTCCTGTAGTTGGGTTTTTAACTCCTGAAGTTCAATATAAGCCATTCGATACGGGATTTTGGGAATGAGTTTTGTATCGAGTTCAAGGTCAATACAAAATTTGACTTTATGCTCTGGGGGTAGGCCAGGAAGTTCTTCAGGAAATACGTCAGGAAATTCACTAACAACAGAAATATTATTCAAATCTGACGTATTTTTGTTCAAGTCCATGACATGGGCTAAGAAAGCTTGACATCCATTTTTTAATAAACGAATGGCTTTATGGCTTGTTATGACAGTGATTAACTTTAGTGGTTTGGTTTCTTGAATTCGCATAACAGGTTGGTTAGGAATATGAAAATTAACAATCTTACAAAAATAATCAATTTTGGCATGATGAGTAGTTAACCAATGAATCCCTAAAATCACATCAAATGTAAGTATTTTCAAAGAAATAAGATCGACAGGTAATGTGATGGTCCCAACTTGAATCAAACAAGATTTATAACCAGTAGATGTAATGAAAGTTTCTCCTAACGGAGTCTCAATAGATAAGTCAAAGTCTAATTTCTTCGGAGTCAAGTTCAAACGTTGAGCACAAGCATGAGAGATAAAAGAATGGGTAGAACCGGTATCTAATAAGTTATAAACTTCGCAAGAGTTTATGATTAGCTTACCCATTATCACCTCGTTCGGTTCCTCGCTCTTTGGGAAGTTACGAAAAGCGCTCTCACTTGAACCACAGATTTTGACTTGTCTGGGACAGCCTTTGGTGTCATCATTACCGCTAGAATTGACTTTCGCTATAGGGCATATTCCACCCTCAACTGCTTCATCGTACTCCTATTCCATGATCTGAATCATTAATCTTCGATCTATATCGAATTGGGGTTAACCGCAATGTATAGGGTAATGTAGGGATTTCGGCATAAAAACGCGGCGGAAAATAAAAAAATATAAAGCCAAATCCGAAACCCTAAAACAGGATCCATGCGAAAACACAATAATTCAGTGTTTAGATATTATACCGATTATAGAATTTTCTGAAACGCTTCGAATCTCCAATGCAATTCCTCACGGTACTACGTCTCTATGGTATCAACACGAACGCACGCAAACCGTCACACGATTCTGTAATAAAGGGAGATACGGTACTAGCCACTAAAAGAACAGGATTTTCGATCTTTTCTCTAGTCTCTCTCTAAGAGCGGCTAGGGTTTGTTAGTTTTGATCGTTACCTAAAATGGCTGCTATATATCATATATATAGTAGTTAATAGGAATTAATCAAAACCCTAATCTAATTAAAATAAAATCTGAATATATATATATATATATATATATATATATATATATATATATATATATATATATATATATATATATATATATATATATATATCTTAATTAAGTCTTACTTAATTAATATACCTATATATAAATTAACCTATTAATTTAAATTCGTAATTTAAATTCTATCAATCATATTGACATATTTAAATCTTTATAATTTAAATTAATTCTCTTTTAATTACGTTCTTTGTGTGTGACCCTATAGGTTATTATTACGTTGGCAATAATTTTAAAATCATATTATAAAATTATAAACAGTGAGCGACATCTAGTAATGCATCACTGCTACCCAAGTAATAATAAGATCGATGATTCGATGCAACCTTTTCGTGACCAATGTTTCAATGTAATTTAATCCTTTTAACCTTGATATCTTAGATTAAACTCGAGTCATGGAATTTGTCATACTCTTCATAATTTAATCTGAGTTTTCTTGATCAATGAGTAGACTATATGAAACAAATCACTATTTGAGCATGGCCATGCATTTCATAGTCCTACTCAATCAAGAGGCCTACAGATATCACCCCTAATATATATAGGAGGGTTAAATTCCATCTAAACCACTTATATGACTCACACGATTCATGATGTACCCAATAATCACCTTTATAGTCCACCCTATTAAAGGTGACCTTTGATGATATCAAAGTACATAAATTTCCGTGTAGTAATATAGTGACTTCAGGTCGGAGGATCATTACATCATTGTCCCTATGAGAATTGCTAATGACACTTTGCATAATGCTCCACATAGAATTCTCATGGTGGGTCTGTCTGGTACATCGTTCTCTAACATGTACCTATGCATTGACTCAATATCTCATATATTTATGACCAATGAGATCTGGTCATCAGTCAATCCACATACTAGTCTCAATATATCATTGTTGTCCCATTAACAATGATACTTGACTAGGGACATTTAAGAGCAATGAGACTAATTGTAATTATATAATCTCATGTTCAAGTCATTTACTTGAAGCTATATAATTTGTATCACTATTCTAAGGACTTTTATTATGTTAACATTTATATAACGCAGTAAATAAAACCATAATAAAATCATTCATTTATTTAATCAAATATAATATCAAAATGTTAAACAATTATATCAAATAATTAGCCTCTAGGGCATAAACTCTAACAGGTAATTCAAAACTCGATGTTGGGTTCTCCCAATTGTTGTCCAAAAAGAGAAATACATATCATCTATTTTAGCCTTCTTAGATCGGACTTCTCTTTCCACAATATTAACGCGTCGTGCAGCTTTTACCCATGCATCCTTCATTCTTACTCGTTCAGTTATTTCTTCTTTCAGCTGATCCTTGACATTTAAATTCTCAAACTCTAGCTTTATCATCTTATACTCTGTCAAAAAGTGCTTCTGTTCAAGCATCACATATCAGGTCACACAAGCTTGAATTGTTTCATCCTTTTGCTCCACGATCGCCTGCCGTTCTTCAACCTACTCTTCTAACTCATGAATACGATTTTGCAATTCTACATTTCGATCATAAAGTTCTCCTAATAAATCCTCCTTAGGTTCCTCTTCTTCCTCACTCTCAGCTGCTACCTCTTCGACTAACTCGAGTGCAACTATTAATTCTTCACTCACCACATGGATATCTCTAATTTCTTCTTTGCCTGACATCACATTATCCTAGTTGGTGATTAGAGGTGTCTCAACGGTCTCATTCACTCCATTGTTAATATTCTCAGTTGTCATTCTCAAATACTGTCACAAAATAAGGGTTAATTAAAGAAATTAACATACCACATATTATCCCTATATTCCGACCGACCAATTAAACACAAATAAGCTTAGGTAGGACACAATAGCGAATGATTTACTTGTCTCTCCCCTCCTAGTTCTATTTCCCGATCTCTGCCAGAGACCATATTCCTAAGCTCTGATACTAACTGTGACGCCCCCAAAATAGGTCCAATCCATCCAACCCATTCTGAGTCGCCAAATACATGGTACAGAGAATAACTACAACTTTATTATTACAATTGTCGTGCAAAATACGACAACACATATACTGTGAGTTTAAATACAAATATTGTCATCTAGACAGTATTCATACTCAACTAAGAACTCATTGTACTTATTGATACACTATTTTACAAAATAGTGAGGACTACTAAAACAACTGTCTTGAAGCATCATTCCACACCCCGACTAGTACTCGCTACATTCTCGCCTCCTGAGAAGAAAATGGAACAACAAGGAAAAGGGTGAGCTCAACTAGCCCAGTAAAGAATATTATGACTAAGATAATATACAACAAATTATCGTTAGTCTTCAACAGGGAAAAATTTAATAGAATACAATAGACAACAAGTTTTAAATCAATATTCGCAGCGAAAATTAATAATTCATAGAAGAGTTACGTAGAGAATGAAATCTACGATTATCTATGAATTTAAAAGCCCATCATCAACATTTTATCCATGTAACATCAATCAATAAATATCTTGAATCAAATAGTCATCTTTGCACTACAGGCCAAAGATATTCATCAGTTGGTCATGTTCACCTCAACACCTGTTCATCTTTGCACTACGGGCTAAAGATATTCATCAGAAATCATTAATCTTTGCACTACAGGCCAAAGATATTCAATTATATCATCATTTAGGACTGAGGATGATGAAAAATATTTTAAAAGAAACGAATCCAGTGAAACAAAATAATAAATATTAAGGATTCGTATTTCAACTATTCCATGTCCAAAAATACCTCATAAATAATCATAGTGGAGTAAAATTCAAGAATGATCAAAACATGGATACAATCAAAGCTAGTATCCAGAATAGATATTTTGGACGAAAAGAAGAAAATTTTATTTTTCGGTGAATAGTAACTCGTGAATAGTAACTCATGAATAGTAACCCCGACATGAAAAGTTCCAAATTTGATAAAAAGTTCAGATCAATACTTCGGCATAATGATATTGAAGAAAATAATATCATTTAAGAAGAAATAACATCCCTTACCTCGGAAAGACGGTACTTCTGACTGAAATACTAGATATAGTGCTGAAGAAAACTTGCACCGTATAGCAACACTCAAAGTATCAAATACTCACAAGAATACGCTCGATATAGAGAGAGAAATAGAGAGAAACTTGTGTTTCTGGTGTGATTTTCAATTCTAACCTAAGCACCCTATTTATAGGAAAATGCTTAGAACACCAAAGCAGAAAATTGAATATAATATTAATATAATTATACAAATTTTCCTTAGCCCACCTTTGGTCAAAAACACCACCACACATGTTAATGATGTCCAACAAAATACAAAAAACGTTTTTCTTCAAACTAATAAATAAAACTTCCAAAAATCAATTATTTCGGAACTTCAGAACTTCAATAATTCATAATAAATAGCCCTTTTATTAGAAAATTCGAATCTCGCGAGTTTTTATAGGAAATTCAATTCTCTACAACTTTGCGGAAGAAAGTTTTTCCAAATTCCAAACAGAAATTGACCGAAATCCACAAACGGACGATTTTACAGTCAATAATAAATTTTCGGTCAAGAATTGTGTCCACCAACACACAAAACATGTGTTAATCATTTAATGCCACAAAAATACTCTTCCTCCTCATATACTCATATATCCCACATTTATTATAAAAATATCACCATCAATATATTATTAAAATAATATATTTAAATGAATTATTTTATCAGAAAAAGATAAAATATTAATTTTCAACAATTGTCACATTAAAAATTTTCTCCATCTATATCCACATAAAATCACTATTTTTCTCATTATATAAATCAATAATTAATTATACACAAATAATATTACAGAATCACAGTACTGGCAACCAGACCGTTCCCAGGAAAGAGGGGGCTTTCCAATAAGGATATCTCCTTACTGGCGCGCAATTAGATGACCAAACCTCTCCTTAGACAGAACTTTCTAGACATTGCCAATAATGTTATCTAATAATATTATTCAGATAATATGAATTATTGTTCTGATAATAGAAAATACTGTGTAGTGACAATTATTAAAACAACAGTAATATAAAATATCAACGCAGCAATTATTGAATCAATAAAATACAATATTGAACAATAATTACTGTAACAATTATTGAGTAGTGCCTTCTTACGTAAGAATCAATAATTGGTGTAATACCGTGTGCTAGTGTGCAACAACGCGTATTACCGTGTTTTAACCACCGGGTATTCCAACAGTATTAACGGTAACAACTATGCCGTTATTTATAAACAACTTGTTTTTGTCGTTTTTTTTCATCCAATCGCTTTCCGTTATGGGGCCCACACAAGGCTGGCCCGTCGTACGAATATTCCCCGACAACAAGAATATTCCACGACCAAACAAATATTCTCCGACAACAATGAATATTTTATAACCACTTATTTATTTAAAATATTTGCGCATTTTACCCATAACTAACCACATTAATCAAATCAACCCTTACTATTTCAGAATAATAAATAGAGAAAATTCAATTTTATTAAAAAAAATTCGGGGTCTTACAAAACCCATTATGAGTCGCCAAATATATGGTACAGAAAATAACTACAAACTTCATTATTACAATTGCCGTGCAAAATACTACAACATATATGTTGTGAGTTTTAATACAAATATATACCATCTGTGACTCTCATCCCTTTACCTGGATAGCACCTCACATTGATACCTTACATAAAGGTACAGTCAATAACTGTTTTAGAAATTAAAATCTTTGGAAAATGCTCAAGGAAACCTTCGTACATGAGAGGCCATGCATCTAAGTTATAATAGATATCATATGACTCGAGAATTATCCTTAGTTGACCCAATAGACCCCAAAGAAAAATGAGAAGATTGCTATCATGTTCTTTCCAATGGTGAGTCTTCTCTTGACAAATAATTATCTTCATTGTCTCTAATTGAGAATTAGATTTCAACCAAACTCTAAGATTATATAGGTAGTGCTCGTAGATATACTCAATAATTGGATGTGCACAACCCTGTCTGATGATAACACGAAGTCATATGTCATTATACATCTTATATGATAGTGGCAAAACACCCTTCCAAGTTGGGTTCACCTCACCCTATTCGGTTCACCAAAATTAACGGTTAAATGACGTATAAAATATGACACACTTATCTAAATTCTCAATAAAATTAGTTCAATACTGTTTTAGGGGAAGCCTCAATAGCTATAGACCACCGTTCTATTCCCCTGTTACCCTTGCTCGACCCAGCTACACTCTTATTACCTGAAAAGAATTGTGAAGCAAAAGGGTGAGCACAAATAACCTAGTAAAGAATATTATGACTAAAGATAATTAAATTATCAATAGCATTCGTCAATAATAAATCAGAGATTTAGAACATATGATAGATGATAAAACTTTTCAACCATAGTTGCAGCGAAACGAGCAATCCATTAGAAGAGTCAAATAGACCATAAAGTCTATTATTTTCTCCATGTTAAAAGCCCACCAACAATGTTGTATCCCTGTAACATCAATCAACAGTTCATGTCCACAATCATGTGAATAACTCATAATCATAATTGTGGTTCTAAATTTCTCTTTGCACCCAAGACGAAGATAATTTTCATCAACTGTCTTTACCTAAAATATCAAAGATCATGGTTATACCAAATCACAGTTCCTGTTCATAATCATACTAATAAATTCATCTTTGCACTACGGGCCAAAGATATTCATCAAGAGTTCATCTTTGCACTACGGGCCAAAGATATTCAACAACAGGTCATCTTTGCACTACAGGCCAAAGATATTAAACAACAGGTCATCTTTACACTACAGACCAAAGATATTCAACAACAGGTCATCTTTGCACTACAGGCCAAAGATATAAATATCTCAAAAAAATATATAATCATTTTAGAATTTATATAAACAATAATTATAACCATGTTGATCAATTCGCCTTTGCACTTAAGCTAAAGATATTCAATTGTAAATTTAATGGTCATTATCATACCAGACAGCAATTCAACTTTGCACTACTGGCCAAAGAGAAGCCATAGTCACGATCATACCAATAATTTACCCACCTTTACACTCAAGTGAAAGAGAAATTTCATCATCAGGATTATAAAAATGTTATATATGATAATAAAAACCATATGACCAAAACATGGATTTAATTTCAAGAGTAAGATTCATAAATCAACAATAATTTGGTCAGAAAAAGAAACCAATTTTGTCATGAATAGTAACCCATATTCGTACAAAGTACCGTATACGTAAATAGTGTCGTATACGTAAATAGTGTCATATACATAAATAGTGTCGTATACGTGAATAGTAACCCCAGCACGAAAAGGTAAAAAATTCACAATAAAATTCATATCAATATTTTGGTATAACGATATTAAAAGAAATAACATCATTTACGAATAAAATAACATCCCTTACCATCCCTTATTATCCCTTACCTCAAAAGAATAGTACTTCTGACTAGAATATCGGATATAATGCTGAAGGAAACTTGCACTGAATAGCAACACTCAAGATATCTAAATACTCACAAAAATATGCTCGATATTATAGAGAGAGAAAACTTCAGTTTCTGATGTGATTTTCAATTCTAACTAAGCACCCTATTTATAAGAAAATGTTAGAATGCCATAGTTGACCAAATTGCATGCAGCTGTGATGCCCCAAAATCTGGGTATCTTCTAACCCGACAGATGGTGTTACACGGTACTACTGTTCACACAATCATTCAATTAAAATGCCTCAAAAGAACGAATATGTCTTATATATATTCCAAAACAATATTACCATTCCCCAGGTTCTTTATAATCGTTATATTTGTTCTTGTCATGATATCAAATATTATCATTACAAACCTATACTACTACATAGGTAATTTATAGTTTTACCTTAGCCTTCCCTTTATCCTTGCCGAATTCTTCGGTCCGTTCGGTCTTAGCTGCATTCATATGGTTCAAGCAAGAGTGAGCATAACAAGCTCAGCAAATACAAAAATTTCATTTAAACGACATTCTTGAAACATAGGAACCGTATATCTTCGATAACAAAACAATAGTTACGAAGTACTATCGCTAGTTCAAAATAGCACTTCTTTTCCTTCAAAACGTTTTACAATGATAATATTCAGTAAAACATCAATTCTGGTCCAAGACCATGAGCATTTCATAATTTCTTTGAAAAGAACATCCCGGCACTAAGTCCGTAAGTCCGGCATAGCTTATAAGCACTTCTAGGTGATCAGCCTATAGTACTCTATGTTGATCAACACTACATCCTTTAAACGTATGTACGTTTAAGTTTTGGCAACCTTGCGTGCCCATCGAATAATCGATGTAAAATATAATTGTTTATTCATACTCAGGCTTACCTTGAATCCGTACCAAACAATTGGCGTAGGATAGCGTTATCAATTCTATATTGAAAAACTTATAAAGAAATCAATCAACTCTTCAAGATTAGTCTAGCCAAGTTAAAACTGGCATCGACCCTTTCGTAAAATAATTCATGCGTCTCATAACATGAATCACTGGAAACCTGGCTAACACGAAGGTTAGACAAGCGATAAGAAAACTTGCCTTCAGCGTTTGTTACAGTAAAATTACTTTTCCTTTGAGTCTTTACGGTCTCCTTGAAGATCACTTGATTAAGCCTTAATCTTCTTCTTACTTCTTAAATTAATAAAGGCTAACTTTTTTAGCTTTTGTAGCTTTTTCTCTCAAGCCAATAAGCTCTCAACTTGTTGGATGAAAACTAATAACCAACAATTGAAATCCTAAGCTTTCTATTTATAGGGCTTCCTAAGTTAGGGTAGTTTAGTCAATAAACCACTCCTACCTCCTTATTATTCATTACCTAGGCACTAAGTTAACTTGCTCCTCACATGAATTACTTGGTCATCACAACACTTAACCATTAAGTTAACTTGCTTAGCACAACTTTTATCCTTTTCTTCCTCATCACATTCCTTAGCCATTAAGTTTACTTAACTTATCCTTTACTTATCCCTTAAGTCTACTTGCTCATCACACTTGTTTCTTGGCCACCAAGATCACCCATGTGATCATGGGTTGCCCCATGGGTCACCCTAACCCATTAAATTAATAGTTTGGACTTAAGGTTTAATTAGCTTACTTATAATTTGGGCTTGCATTAATCCTTAACGGACTTACAATCCCTACATAAATCCACAAGCCCATTACATATGGCTTAAAGCCTTATAACGTATAATCTACGTACTATTCTCGTATTCTAACTCGTATACTTATTCATATACGACATATCATCATTCATACATACTCGTATAATACTTCGTATCATACTCGTATTCATTACCTCGTACAATACCTACGTATTATACGATCATCGCTTAATTCATTATACGCATTTAAATTCCTTCTCGAAAATCACTTTCCCTAACCGTTAGATTTTAAGTCCGCAGGAAAAAAATTACGTTTGCCATAACTGAAATATTATTGGATATTCCATCTCACCTCGATATTCTATCGTTACGTATTTCTCGGAAGTTCAAAAATAATTTCCGAACAGAAATGCGTGAATAGTGTTTTTTAGAAAATTTCTCGAAAAACTTTTATTTTCGTCTTAGAAATTCAAACACTGTAATTCTATTACGTAGCCAAAATACTACGACGCTCTGACATATCTAGGTCATAGAACGACCTTCAATTAGCTTACTCCCATAAATAATCAATTAAATTCATTTAATCCACATAATCAAGTAAAATTTTAATTCTCATAAAAATTTAATTTTTTTGGGGCGTTACATTCCTCCCCCCTTATAAGGATTCTGTCCCCAGAATCTCGCTACAATTACATATACATAAGAGGAAAAAAATTCCTTTATTTTAATCTCGAGTCCCCACGTTGCCCCTTCGGCATTGGGGTTCCTCACATTCACCTTCACCTTCACCGAAGGTATTATCTTATTTCACATGACATGTCCCTTCCTATCAATAATCTGAGTTGGAAGTTAAGCACTTACTAACATATTACGATATCTCCCTCTTATTAGTTCTTCTTTTAACTTGGTTTTATTTGGAACTCAAATTCCTCCTTCAAAACGAGATGATACTTGATTTTCTCTTCATCCTGCATCCTCTTCTTTAATTGCTTACATTTCTCGTTACCTATTTGTACTTACTTAACTCATTCCGTTTTTGTGGATTGAGTCTACATTGTGAATAACATTTCTACCACTCTATTTCGTAATTTAACTTCTAACTCCATTCTCGCCATCTCTGTTATTAACTCATTCTAAGTCGTTAACATTGACAGCTTTTCCCTACTCTTCCAACTTAACGCGTCGGCTTCTACATTTACTTTCCCTGTATGATATAAGATATTACAGTCGTAATCTTTTATCAATTTTAATCACTTTCTCTACCTCATATTCAACTACTTCCGTGTGAAGATATATTTCAGACTCTTAGAGTCCGTGTATATCTCACCTTTCTCCTCATATAAATACTATCTTCAGATTTTTAATTTAAAAACTACAGCTGCCGATTATAGATCATAAGTAGTATAAACCTTCTCATAATCCTTTAACAAGCGTGATGCATACACAATGACCTTGCCATGCTACATGAGCACGCAACCTCATCCTCTATGCGAAGCATCGAGATATACTATAAAATTTCCCGTATCATCTGATAAAGACAATACAGGTGCCTCAATTAATCTTTCTTTTCTCACTTCTCATTCCCAACATACCTATCAATTTGCCACCGACTTGCTCGGCGCCCCTTACGGAAAGTCTAACTTCAGTACATCAGTCAACTCAAACGACATAACCAGAAACTTGTCATAACTATAACGAGTTTTGAACGTCATCTTAGGTACCTCATCCTTCCTTACGTTCCACCGATAATACCCCATACGCAAGTCTATCTTAGAAAAATTCTTTGCCCATTTCAACTGTTCAAATAGATCATCGATCCTGGCAATGGGTATTTATTCTTAACCGCTAACCGAATAGTCATATATTTGACTTATGCATTGGTTTACTTAACTTTATTTCTTAGGATTTGCGTTCTTTCGACCTAAGTTTATGCGACCTACTTTCATTACCAGCTTACGGCTTCATGACATACGGAGATGTCTTACTTAATACATTCATCATCTTTGATGATTTACATTCTTATCTTCTTCTTATTACTTCTTTAGGACTCAGCACACATCGCTTCTCTGGTAGTAGTTCATATGGTACTCTGAGTGGTTTCCTACAAACAACCAACAAACAAGTTCCCGTCTCATCTACACTGCCATCACAGTGAGTTAGATCGGTTGCCAGTTTCGTATATACCTTCGCTCTCTGAAGGAATTGTTTAGCCCAGCTCCCATATGTCAACCATCAAAGGTTACGATTGTGCCACAACCTAAACTTATCTTAACATCCTTCTAGATTACGTCATGATTAGACAACAAGAAAGTTCCAGTGATTTATTACCGTAAATTACTACCATGGGTTTTCTTAGAAAAAATGAAGATTCATACTTTTCCTTAGACAATTTATTAAAGTTCTATGGTTAATCAACCCATTCATACCGATAATTTCTTTAAATTCTCTTGACTTTATCGGTACATATCTACCAATACTTGCTTACCTTTCTTATTCATAAAACCATTTCCACAATATATTCAATGAGAGTTATTTTCTCCTTCTCTACCTTAACACTTAAATGTATTTATAATCCCCTTCGGGAATGAACTTAATCACTTAGCAAATTCATATGCTATAAAAGAAAAGTAGCACTCCAATCACACAGCACATAAGCACTCATCGTATTGACTAGAATGATATCCGCTACTAAATCCGCTGATGCAACAGCATCTTGGACCGTTATATTAAAAGTACGGGCCATAAGTATGCCCAGCGATGGTGGTCCAGTAATGGCTAACTTACCACTATTAACACCCCTACTCTACTCCTCCCCTTCTTTGGGCAATTTCTCACCATGTGGTCCAACGACCCACATACAAAACAGCCATGGTTTTTCTTAGGATTAGGACAATTGGGTGTTATATGACCCTCCTGTCCACAGTTATAACAAACCAATTTCCCCTTCAGATAGACTCCTAGATGAGTCTTTCCACATGTCTTACATGCTTCGAACCTACGCTTAGGATCCCCTTGTCCCACTCCAGTAGTCCCAGAGTTAAAATTCTTTCTTTTTGGCATACTGCCACTACCACTTGCATTCTCTGCCTTGGTTCCTCCCTCTCCCTTGCTTTTATTCTTTCTCTCTTTGTGGTATTGGGTTAACACCTCACTACTACCTTCTGCTATAATCTCCTTTTCCAGAATGGTCCCATATGAAGCACTCTGGCACACAAAAATCCTACTACAGAGCCAGGGTTTCAGGCCCTGCTTAAACCTATGAGCCTTCCTCTCCTCAGTGTCCACTTGGTGTGGAGCAAACCTTGCCAATTCATTGAATTTGGCCGCGTACTGGGCAATCGTCATGTCCCCTTGCTTAAGTTCTAAGAATTTAATCTCCATCCTCCCCTGTATACTTGTAGGGAAATGATTCTTGAAGAAAACCTTGAATTGTTTCCACGTTACCGCATCTATTCTAGCCCCACCCTGGTGAGCCTCCCACCAAAAGTTGGTTTCCCCTTTTATCATGTAAGTCACAAAAGAAGCCTTTTGCGCCTCACCTACGTTTGTAATAACAAACGCCTTCTCTATTTCCTTTACCCATGTATAGGCTTCTAATGGGTCCGTCGTTCCTTTGAACTCCGGCGGACCTACGCTTTTAAATTCTTTAAAGGTAGTCATTATGGCTAACCTAAGTTCCACTGATTGAAAAGAATGAATAAGCTTTCAAGTTTTCAACAATGTAATAATTGTGAAATAACATGAATCAAGTGTCAATAATTGAGTGACTGAATCAATAATGTTTGAAGGTAGATAATGACCCTGAACAATTTAACTGAACCTTATGGTAATGAAGGTGATCAGCCTTTCATACCTGATGAACATATACAACATGCACTAAGTGCGAATCAATAATCAGTTTAGACGTGAATAATCATCAATAATCATTCACTAACATGCTTTGAAATATCACTCGAGTTTGAGTTAAGGAAACTTGCATGCATAGTCGATTACCGCTATGCAATTTAATTTATTCTCTTTATTGAAAAGACCTATCAGGTATAAGATTGATCTTTCAATTAGCATATCATACCTTATTTCATAATACTATCTAACACTTAATCACATAGTCAAATATTAGATAATCTTAACACCATATTCATTTACTTACTTATAATCTCATCACCTTATATTAACCTGTCTAACCTTCACTCACAAAGTTAAGTATTAGACATTACACCTTAGTCTTAGTATTATCATTATACTTTGATAATCTTTTCATCACTTATAATCTATACTTATAAGTTTTCCCTTTATATGTTATCTTAGTAAGCTAGATAACCTTTCAGTAAACTGAAATATCATTTCAGTAAACTGGATTACATTTCAGCATCCTGAAATTACTATTTCAGTAGACCACAAAATATTTCAGCAAACTGAAACCATTTCAGTAAACCAAAATTCAATTCAGGAATTCTTATTTTAGTCTATTACAAGCATAATATAGTTCGTTGAATACCAAATTCAATAATTATATTGAAAAATAACATAAATCTCTTATTTTAATCTCCCGTCGAATATTATTAATTATGGAATAATATTTTACGCTAAGGTTATTAAACTTTTAATAGCATTCCAGTCAAATACTACTAATAATATCTTAATCCAATATTATAAGCCATATAACAATAATTTAAGTCATTAATCACATATATCTAGCACCTCTCTTCGATGGATCGAGAAAAGAATGCATACATCAAAAATGGTGGATTTTCAAATCACTCAAAAGTTAGGTTTTCAAAACTAGAAAAATTAATTTTCTTTTCTTTTTTATTCAAACCAAATTAACACCCATTATGCGTAGATCCATACTTAAATCCATAAAAAACACATATATTATAGGGGTTTGAACTTCCAAATCAATAACCCTTTTCTCCATCAAATCCATAAAAAGAAAAGAAAATAAAGTCTAGAAATTAATTTTTTTTTACCTTGACTTTTTAGCCTCCTTCCTTCAATACCCAAAGTAGGTTATAAATCTTGGGTGCATGAACTTAGGCCCTCTTTCTTTCTTCTTCTTCTGTCCCACGAGATCCTCTCTCTCTCCCTCTTTAGTATTTTCCTTTTCTCTCTCTATTTTTTTTCTCTACCAAATAAAATGAGAACAAAATTGATATCATAAATTTGCTAGCATAATCCAAAGGATTAGATTGCATCTCATCCAAATCTTACCTACTCTCTCATCATAGCAAAGCTAACTTGCAAGTAACACTTAATATGTTGTCCAAATAATAAGTTGTCAACTAAAGAAGTTATTTACCTACTAAAGTTAGCTCATCATTACATTCCACTCCTTTTCCCACTCCCCTAATTTTTGGCCACATGCCCTCTTCATTCACCAATTTTGTTTTTATTAGCTAGCTTAATTAATGACTATAATAACCTCTCCAAGTGGGCTTAACAATTGGGCTTGCAATTACATGTTTAATGGGCTTGCATTTTTATTATCATTAACTTAATTCATCATTCCTCTTGCTAAAATATATATAGCACCTTACTAAGTATATATATTTCTATACATATACTCATCTTCGTTTAACCTCATAGCATCTCTTCATGCGAAATCTTATCTCCTTAATAAAATTTCATATGTACTTGTATAACATTTCTTAGACTATACAGTTTACATCGAATTTATAGGTATCATAATACCTTATTATTGATATTCCTTCAAGTATATACTAATTCATTTCTAGGGTTTTAAAATTTTGTAACCCATATTTCTTTATTCTTATTCAATTAAGAACCATAGAGGTTCTTCTTAATTTTTTTTTTATAAATAAATCCTCAAATTCTCTTATAGGTTTTATTCTTTAACCTTTATTCTAATCATTCAAGATTTTATAAATTTTTGGGTTGTCACATTCACCCCTTCTTCTAAGAATTTCGTCCTCGAAATTTTAGTCTATTAATCACCACTCCTTTTATTCATCAAAACTAGATTTTCAAATTAACCTTTACTTGACTTCATGCTCAATTTAATGAGTACATCTTGCTTCTTACTATAAGGAGCTCTGCTACTATCACATTCTTCCATGACTTCAGTCTAAGGAGTTAAAACTTTTCAAATCATACTGAGAGGTCATATAGACCATGAACACGTAGTTTTAACGATATTTATATCGCAAAACAGTAAATTATTAGGTATGTTTACAATCATAAAGAAGGTAAACTGTCGTTGCTAGTACTTTAAGTGATTAACATATCGTACGCTTACGTCATGTACAACGTATTAATCATGTCTAGTGAATATTTGCACTACTAGATTGGATTATTTTATCCAATCAACATAGTTCACCTCAGTCTTATCATAGGATTCCACACCAAAATAATTTGGTTCGGGATAACTTCTCAAAAATACTTTGAATTTTCATAAACATTTGTCTAGCTGATTCAAATAGCTTAGACGCATATCAAATAAATTCGAATTTCAATCGAAACATTGCTAGCCACATTCAGTTAGCAATAATTTACCTTTAAAATTCTTAAAATCATTTTATGACGTCATGATACCACACTGTATTTACAGTCCGTTTGAGGATTCCGTCATTTGGTGACTTTGTCATACTACATCATACCATAGTGGGTTGTCGATTCTTTGATCGCATCCAACACTAAGTAATACTGCATTGATGACTCAATCATTTTTACCATTCTACATCAGGTTCTATGATGCATTGATGATATATAAAATACATTTTGACATCTCAAATCTTTTTTGTCTAGCCGAATCAATTAGCATAGACTCTTCTTTAAATCTTTCAAAAATCTTTGAAAATCATCATTGGTGTCATCATGCCACAACAGGTAATGATGTGTTAGTGGCTCAAAGTCCACACCTACACACTTGTCACTATGTGTTGCTGATAATAAAAATTCAATTTTAAAGGCACATCAGTGCGAATTTAGCTTGATGTCAAAATCTTCGAAGTCTAGCATAGCTAAAAGATTTGGAATACTTATGCTTCCACCATCAACTTCACTTTCTCTAATGATCCATTGCTTAATAAATCTATCTATTCCTATAATCCCCAATGCTCCATTCACCACTTTCCTATACACAGTTCATCAAACTTACCACACATTATGAGTTTAGTATTTTGCCACAATCATATGGGTTTAAGAACTTATCCTAGTCAGACCGTAGGTGTCCATTCGCTGAGGGGTTCAAAACATACCATATGATTATGAGTCATGAACTTACCATAAGTATGAGCTTTAAGAACTCGCAACTAACCTTATATTCTCTACCTATTCGTTATACACATGAGAAAAAAATCACCTTCTCAACATGCATATAGCAAATAGCACGACATCAGGTTCCAATGATTATCAATGCCAGAAACTAAGTGGTTGTCAAACCAAACTCGGCCACTAATCAATATAGGAAGCTAAGCGGACAATTCCCCGCCCATACAAAGAATTTGTCAACCTAACCACTATATCGACCAGGAAGCTAAGTGATTCTAAAACCAAGTACAAATTCCCCGCCCATACAAGGAATCATACAACTTAGCTGCTAACATGAGTCCTCAATTGAAATCCTACACAATTCTTACTTTCTCTTTTCTTAATACGAATTTTTTTTAATCCGTATTTAAACATTTACCACTCTTTTCTGAGTTTACATTATACCATTTCATAGTACCTTCTCTTTATAGCTTCAAGCTATATCATACCAATTACTTAACATATCATATGTTATTCAACAATTTAATTTGATCACGTCGTGATCTTATTTTGTAATCATTTCTCCTTATACTTACAATTGTTTTATACTACGATCTTCTTATTCTTCTCTTTAATCATATTATATTATGATTTTATTTACACTTTTCATCTTATAGACATCGTTTATTTATTTTCACTTTTCATTTTTATTACAGGAGTCAGGTAACTCCAAATTCTTATCCTTATATCTCTTCAAGATTCTTCTTTGAATCTTAATTACCTTTCTCTTTACTCTAATGATGAATTTCTTAAATTCATCACTTATCCCTTAAACTCGATCTGATTTTATTCCCTATCATCATCTTCGCGGTTATAGCCTAAGGTACCCCTACCTAAGGTTTATAACCTACAGCTTTGATACCAACTTGTGACACTCCCAAATCCGGGTACTTCAATTCCCACGGGATTTGGTGTTCACTGTCTAAACATCATGTATCTATCTACCCATAATAAATGAAAAACCATAAATAGATAGAAATAAATCCTCTCCTTATAGTGTTACAACATCTGAATGTAAATACATCAATCCCAGGTCATACTAACCTTAAATCTCAAATGCGGAAACATAAACAAATAATAAGTCTTACACAACTTTAACATAAGTCTGAAATATAAATACATCAAATAAACAACAAGTCTTCATCACTTGTTAACTTTGCCCTTTCCTTTGCTAGTAGAAGGCACGTTGGACCTTTTGTTCTTAACTGCAATGTTATTATTACGCAAGAGTGAGCACGATTGCCCACAAGTATAATAATATAACAATAAAATAATAACATGCGAATGAATCAAAGACTTCTGAAATAAGAAAACTCAACTTTTGAATCAAGAATGAATAACAAGAATCAAAAGAACTTATGAGGGTCATAAGACCTTGAACTATGTCCTAGGTTGTCAAGTGTTTATACTTGAAACCTTTAACAGTCATAAGACTATGGACTCTTCTTCTTGTACTTAGGGGGATCAGCCCTTAGTACCATACTGTGCACAATATCTTAATGCTAAAGCATAATTAATCCCCTATAACAGGGTTGTTCATCTCAGTTTGACATTAGAGTCTGCACCAAAGGAAGTTTTGTTTGGATAAGCTCAACAATGGTTCTAAAATTTAGAACGTTCATCAACTATGGACTAGTCGAATCAATAAGGGTTCGCTAGTCTTACAAGGTTCAACAATAATTGATATTCAATTTGAATAATAAAGTTCAAAATGTATACAATCGAATAAGTATTGTATAACAGGAATCATGCTTTTAAAGAATGATAACATCTAATATGAAATCTTGACTTGAACAATAATAAACAAGATAAAATAAGGAACTTGCTTTATGTAAAGAAACAAGGTTTAGGAACTTGCCTCGTGCTTAGGCTAAACGATTACTACTTGCCTCATACTTTTAGCCTACGCACGAGGCAAGTTCCTAAACCTTGTTTCTTTACATAAAGCAAGTTCCTTATTCTATCTTGTTTATTATTGTTCAAGTCAAGATTTCATATTAGATGTTATCATTCTTTAAAAGCATGATTCCTGTTATACAATACTTATTCGATTGTATACATTTTGAACTTTATTATTCAAATTGAATATCAATTATTGTTGAACCTTGTAAGACTAGTGAACCCTTATTGATTCGACTAGTCCATAGTTGATGAACGTTCTAAATTTCAGAACTATTGTTGAGCTTATCCAAACCAAACTTCCTTTGGTGCGGACTCTAATGGTAAACTGAGATGAATAACCTTGTTATAGGGGATTAATTATGCTTTATCATTAAGATATTGTGCACAATATAGTACTAAGGGTTGATCCCCCTAAGTACAAGAAGAAGAGTCCATAGTCTTATGACTGTTAAAGGTTTCAAGTATAAACACTTGACAACCTAGGACATAGTTCAAGGTCTTATGACCCTCATAAGTTCTTTTGATTCTTGTTATTCATTCTTGATTCAAAAGCTGAGTTTTCTTATTTCAGAAATCTTTGATTCATTCGCATGTTATTATTTTATTGCTATATTATTATACTTGTGGGCAATTGTGCTCACTCTTGCGTAATAATAACATTACAGTTAAGAACGAAAGGTCCGACGAGCCTTCTACTAGCAAAGGAAAGGGCAAAGTTAACAAGTAATGAAGACTTGTTGTTTATTTGATGTATTTATATTTCAGATATATGTTAAAGTTGTGTAAGACTTATTATTTGTTTATGTGCATTTGAGATTTAAGGTTAGTATGACCTGGGATTGATGTATTTATATTCAGAAGTTGTAACTCCATAAGGAGAGGATTTATTTCTATCTATTTATGGTTTTTCATTTATTATGGGTAGATAGATACATGATGTTTAGACAGTGAACACCAAAGCCCATGGGAATTAAAGTACCCGGATTTGGGGGTGTCACAGGTTCCACGGGTATTCTACCCTCGGTTTGGTTAAATGCAGCCGTCAATAAATTAATGAACTCTTGCATAGGGTTATTCTAACCCCCTTGATTATCATTATGTGATTCCGCTTCCTGATTACGGTGTCTTCTCCTTGGCAGCATTTTCTGAATAAATAAAATTTTATTATTATCTATTTACTTACTTCGTTATTATTCGTCAAACAACTCATATCACATCAAAGCATATTAAATAAAAACTTCATTATATTAATATGCTTCCTTCATAGTTCGAAACTATTTACAATTTGTTTCCATAGCCAAAAGCTATTACATTTCTATCCCGCAATTGAAATTTACAAAAGTTGGGATTACAAAAAGACTACCCTTTTTATACAAAAGAGGGTTTTACGTCACTACACACATATTTATAACTCTAGACTTCTAATAATGCATAATAGTGTCCTTGTGTTTCTCATTCGAAATTATCGTTACAGTATCCCGACTAATAGTATGTCGAGTCTGTCCCGACTCAATGGAATAACAAGCAACTTTCAGCTTGAAATCCTTATGAGCACTCTCACGAATGTAAGACATCCGTGCTATTTTCTGGTTCTTCTCCCCCAGTTCTTTACGAAGCTCATCGGCCGCCTTCTTAAAATCCCTAGCCTTATTTATCATAAGCACCTTTTCATCGTGCTCTGACTCAAAATCTGCTTCTGCAGACTCCTTCACTTCATAAAGAGCACTAATCTCTTCATTCTGATTCTGCACAACTGTACTCAGTTGCACATTCCTGTCAAGCACTGCTAGATACAATGCTCTCATTACATCTGGAGGTGATGACTCTTGTGTAGGTACCACCGTATTAACCTATTTTACCTCCATTTCTTCCGCCTCATCGCTCATCATATTAAGATATGATGCGATATCCACATTTCCCTCGGAGTAGTCTTCCTCAGAAAAGTACTCCTCTGGCTCCGACTCCTCTAGAATCACTAATGGTACCTCCGCCACTGGCATGGGTACAGGCTCTACTATGTTCACAGTTTCTTCACTCACTGTGTGTATATCTCTATACATCAAGCTATCGATCGACATCCTGCAATAACACATAACATGTTGATT
Source organism: Panax notoginseng (assembly GCA_016801055.1). NCBI lineage: Eukaryota > Viridiplantae > Streptophyta > Magnoliopsida > Apiales > Araliaceae > Panax > Panax notoginseng. The sequence continues at coordinate 6,634,606 of CM029012.1, forward strand.
AGTACATAACACACAATAGTATAAGCATAAATCACATTTAATTTATTTAGGGTTACTTTCCATCTTTTAAATCTTTCGGTACTGAATTTCCTCAATACCTTATTAACTCATTCAACTTAAGTAAAGCTCGAGTTTACTTCCTTCGGACTTTTCCTTCCTTAACGAGGTTATTAGCCTAAGGTTCTTTCCCCCTTAAATTTTATAACCTAATGCTTTGATACCAACTGTGACGCCCCTAAATCCGGGTATCTTCCAACCCGACAGATGGTGCTACACGGTGCTACTGTTCACACAACCATTCAATTAAAATGCCTCAAAAGAACGAATATGTCTTATATATTCTAAAACAATATTACCATTCCCCAAGTTCTTTATAATCTTTACATTTGTTCTTGTCATAATATCAAATACTATCATTACAAACCTATACTATTACATAGGTAATCTACAGTTTTGCCTTAGCCTTCCCTTTATCCTTGCAGGATTCTTTGGTTCGTTCGGTCTTAGTTGCATTCATATGGTTCAAGCAAGAGTGAGCATAACAAGCTCATCAAGTACAATAATTTTATTTAAACGACATGCTTAAAACATAGGAACCGTATATCTTCGATAACTGAACAATAGTTACGAAGTACTATCACTAGTTCAAAATAGTACTTCATTTCCTTCAAAACATTTTATAATGACAATATTCAGTAAAACATCAGTTCTGGTTCAAGACTATGAGCATTTCATAATTTCTTTGAAAAGGACATCCCGGCACTAAGTCCGTAAGTCCGGCATAGATTATGAGCACTTCTAGGTGATCAGCCTATAGTACTCTATGTTGATCAACACTACATCCTTTAAACGTATATACGTTTAAGTTTTGGCAACCTTGCGTGCCCATCGAATAATCGATGTAAAATACATTTGTTTATTCATACTCAGGCTTACCTTGAATCCGTACCAAACAATTGGCGTAGGATAGCGTTATCAATTCTATATTGAAAAACTTGTAAAGAAATCAATCAACTCTTCAAGATTAGTTTAGCCGAGTTAAAACTGGCATCGACCCTTTCGTAAAATAATTCATGCGTCTCATAACATGAATCACTGGAAACCTGGCTAACACGAAGGTTAGACAAGCGATAAGAAAACTTGCCTTCAGCGTCTGCTACAGTAAAATTACTTTTCCTTTGAGTCTTTACAATCTCCTTGAAGATCACTTGATTAAGCCTTAATCTTCTTCTTGCTTCTTGAATTAACAAAGGCTAACTTTTTCTAGCTTTTGTAGCTTTTTCTCTCAAGCCAATAAGCTCTCAACTTGTTGGATGAAAACTAACAACCAACAATTGAAATCCTAAGCTTTCTATTTATAGGGCTTCCTAAGTTAGGGTAGTTTAGTCAATAAACCATTCCCACCTCCTTACTATTCATTACTTAGGCACTAAGTTAACTTGCTCCTCACATGAATTACTTGGTCATCACAACACTTAGCCATTAAGTTAACTTGCTTAGCACAACTTTTATCCTTTTCTTGCTCATCACATTCCTTAGCCACTAAGTTTACTTAACTTATCCTTTGCTTAACCCTTAAGTCTACTTGCTCATCACACTTGTTTCTTGGCCACCAAGATCACCCATGTGATCATGGGTTGCCCCATGGTTCACCCTAACCCATTAAATTAATAGTTTAGGCTTAAGGTTTAATTAGCTTACTTATAATTTGGGCTTGCATTAATCCTTAGTGGACTTACAATCCCTACATAAATCCACAAATCCATTACATATGGCTTAAAGCCTTATAACGTATAATCTACGTATTATTCTCGTATTCTAACTCGTATACTTATTCATATACAACATAACATCATTCATACATACTAGTATAATACTTCGTATCATACTCGTATTCATTACCTCGTACAATACCTACGTATTATACGATCATCGCTTAATTCATTATACGCATTTAAATTCCTTCTCGAAAATCACTTTCCCTAACCGTTAGATTTTAAGTCCGCAGACGAAAAACTGTGTTTGCCATAACTAAAATATTATTGGACATTCTATCTCACCTCGTTATTCTATCGTTACATATTTCTCGGAAGTTTAAAAATAATTTCCAAGCAGAAATGCGTGAATAGTATTTTTCAGAAAATTTCTCAGAAAACTTTTATTTTCGTCTTGAAAATTCAAACACTTTAATTCTATCACGTAGCCAAAATACTACGACGTTCCGACATATCTAGGTTATAGAACGACCTTTAATTAGCTTACTCCCATAAATAATCAATTAAATTTATTTAATCCACATAATCAAATAAAAATTTAATTCTCATAAAAATCCGATTTTTCTGGGGTGTTACAGCAGTACTCCATCTTGGAAGAATAGGCACGCCACTTTTGAAATATGAATTCAGCACATTTCACCAACAAAGGACAAGAGTGGGCCCACCATATTTTTAATAAAAATATTTATTTCCGAAAATTCAATAATTCATAATAAATAGCCCTTTTATCAGAAAAATACAAATTTTATGTCCATTCCATAGGCGATTTAATTCTCTACAACTTTGTAGAAGAAAGTTTTTTCAAATTCTAAACAGAAAATGACCGAAATTCACATACAGATAATTTTTAATACCTTCATTCCGATAAAATACTGATAAAATACCTCAACATTAATTCCTTCATTTATATCCACATAAAAATAAATATTTTCTTTTCATATAAATTAATAATTAATTATTTATAAATAATATTACAGAATCACAATACTGACAACCAGGTCGTTCTCAGGAAAGATGGGGTTTTCCAATAAGAATTTCTCCTTACTGACGCGCAATTAGGTGACCAAACCTCTTTCCTAGACAGAACTTCCTTAGACATTGCCAATAATGCTATCTAATAATATTATTCAAATAATATGAATTATTGATCTGATAATAGGAAGTACTGTTCAGTGACAATTATTGAAACAACAATAATATAAAATATCAACGTAGCAATTATTGAATCAATAAAATAAAATATTAAACAGTAATTACTGTAACAATTATTAAGTAGTGCCTTCTTACGTAAGAATCAATAATCCAAAATTCAAAAATATTGTGCAATACCGTGTGCTACTGTGCAACCACGCGTATTACTATATTTTAACCACCGGATATTCCAACAGTGCTAACGGTAATAACTACACCGTTATTTATAAAAACTCAAACTTGTCATTTTCTTCATCCAACCGTTTTTCGTTATGGGGCCCACAAATGGCTACGACGTCGTACGAATATTCTCCGACAACAAGAATATTTCACGACCAAACGAATATTCCCCAACAACAGTGAATATTTTATAACCACTTACTTATTTTGCAAAATTTGCACATTTCACCCATAACCAAAGCATTATATCAAATTAACACCTTATTATTCAAAATAATAATTAGAGGGAATTTAATTTTATTTATAAAAAGTTGGGTTCTTATATTGATCCCCCTAAGTACGTAAGGAAGGGCCTGTATAGTCTAAACGACTATTAAGGTTGAGGTAGAAATACTTAATAACCTGGGACATAGTTCATGGTCTTAAGACTCTCAGATATAAATCTTGAACTTATTTTCTATTCTTGATTCGTAGAACAAGTTCTCTATTATTCAGTATTCATTGCTTACCCTTATGTTATTACTATTGCCATTCTTTATATTAGTGAGCAATTGTTTGCTCACTCTTGTAATTAACACTGCAACTGAAGTTGAGAAAGTTGAAGAGCCGTCTACTAGCAAGGGCAAGGGCAAGATGTCCAAATAATGAAGACTTGTTTAATTTTATTACTGAATTTATGTTATGAGACTTATTTAATTATGTAATGTATTCCGCATACTTATGTAATAATTTAAGGTTAGATTACATAAGATTGTTTTAAGTTAATGTAACCCTTTAATGGGAAAGATTATTGTTTGAATTATTTAAGTTATGTCTTTATCCTTGAATATGGGTAGATAGATGTAATTATTTTGGATAGTGAACACCAAATTCTGTGGGAATAAAGTACCTAGATTTGGGGGTGTCACACCTCAAGCAAAGACAAGGAAAAGGACAAAGCTACGAATTAGCTTTAGTCATTTGTGCTAGAAGTTTATGTTTAAGATGTAATAAAACTTGTTTAATATTATGTATTAAGTATGTTTTAAGTTGTGATGTATTAGTAACGGTTACTAGACTTTGGGACAAAAATAATTATAATAAAATCAATGTAAATTATTCTATTATTCTGTTGTATGAGTTATTTGTGACACCCCCAAATCCAGGTACTTCATTCCCACAAGATTTGGTGTTCACTTTCCATTTAGTCATATCTCACTACCCAAATGTAATAAAATTAAATCATAAATCCTCCCTTTAAAAGGGTTACATCAATAATCAAAAAGTCTTCCCAGGTTGTATAACTTTAAACATCAATCAAGTGTGAAAATAAAATAATTACATCACATCATTAAATATAAAGTCAATCATCATGACAATAAATGAAATTACAAGTCTTCATCACTTGCACATTTTTCCCTTTCCTTTAATAGTGGTAGGTTCATCGACCTTCTCAACTTTAGCTGCAATGAGTGTATATATATGCAAGAGTGAGAAAACAAATGCTCACTAGATATAGCAATGAATCAACAAAAGAATAATAACTGCCAATGAATAGGCTCATCAAAACTGAATAGTACTCTATCAATGATAACCAAAAACTGAAATCAAAATATGAAATATATCTGAGAGTCATAAGACCACGAACTATGTCCATGGTTACAAGTAATCTTTCAACTTTAACCTAAACAGTTATACTATAGGGACTTCACGTACTTAGGGGGATCAGCCTTCGTACCATGTATTGTGCACAAACATCTAAACGCATTGCGTATCCCCTATAATAGGGTTGTTCTTCTCAGTTTTAGAGTACAAGTCCGCACCAAAGAAGGTTTGGTTTGGATAAGCTTCAAAGGGTAATTTAGAGTTTAACAATCATCAACTAAAGGATTAGTTGAATCAATAAGGTGTGATAACACTGCTGTTGATCAATAATAACATAATATGGAACAATGAATATTCATAGGTGAACTAACTATATATTAAACTTGTCGAGAATAAGCATGTGAATAACATTCCTATTTATATATGATTTGATTATGATATATATGAATGAATATGCAAGTATGCTTGCATTAAGAAAAGTTGTAAAGTCCTTAAAAAGAAATGATATACAAGGACTATAAATATAGAAAGATCAAGCGTGTTAGGTTGATCTTATAATGTAATAGATAGACTTGTATGATCGTCAAGCACTACACCAGAGTTCGTAGACTACCAGGAGAGACGAGGAAGGATCGTAGTGTGTCGAGAAGAACCTCCTCGAAGCCGTAGTCTGCAGAGGAAGTCATGTTCAGAATCATAGAGACAGCTTGTCTACGAGCCGACCAAGCATCTACCGAAGCCAAGTCAAGAATCGTAGACTACACCCGGAGTCGTAGAGTCTACTGACCATATCAGAGGCAGAGATCGTAGTCGAGCAAGATCAGATGAAGACAACAAACATAAAGATAGAAATCGTAGAGTGTCAAGATCTGATCTTGGAGTCGTAGTGTCTGCACAACCCAAGCTGAATCATAGAGTGTAGAACTAAGGCTTCAATAGATGTGCTCACAACGCCAAGGCAGAATCGTAGAGCAAACACGATTCTCAACAAATGAGCACTCCCAGAATATCCAAAGTATGAAGCCTCTGGTATGAGCTGCAGAGATACATCCCACCTGAAGAAAACCAGAGAGAACTCAACGAATGGCATGCAAAGCTAACAGAAGATCTAAGCACCAACTCAATCAACATCCAGATTGAGTTGTGAAGTCATTCGAGATGAAGTCTTCCATAAGTTGATCAGAAGAAGACTTAAGTAATTGACTAAGGAAAGTCAGTAAGTGCAGTAGCTGTAAAGGAACTAATGGAGTGTACACAAAGATACTGGTCAGCTTATGAAGAACAAGGCTAAAGTGATTAAGCATCGGGTCAGTCCATTGATGATAAGTGAACGGGAGATCACAAGGAGAAAGCGAGCTGGGCATGTCACAAATCTGAAGTGTCTTCCTATTCAGAAGGGGCAAGAACAAGGAGTCAAGCCATCAGTATCTGAGAGCAGTCAAGGCAAACAGAAGTGTTGACGCACTGCACAAGAAAAGGAAGAGGTATTCTACATTGAAGATTCAATAAACACTCTTTAAGATCGTAGTGTTATCTCTACCTGTCAATGAGCAACATTCAACAAGACACTACGATCAGGTCCAAGAAGATGTGCATCAGAATCGTAGAGTTTGGTCATCTGAAGGTTGAAGCATTGGCAACGGTTCAATCTGAAGATTGATATTCGAACAGAGCTTATTGAGAGCATCGATGCAAAAGGACAACCTCTGATCAAGAAAACAGAAGGAAGAAATAAATTCGTCGACCTGTCCAAGACATCAAAGTGACATCTCTGATGGGATAGGTGTAATAGTAGATTATAGTGTCAGAGAGTAATAAAGGCAATGTCATGTCACATTTGCAGTCTACACCAAATAAGTCGAGATCTGCGAAGCAATTCAAATAGCTTTCAATGGCTATACACCAACGGGAAGATTGGGAAGGAGTATAAATATGCCAGAGCTTCAACGATCAAGAGTTGCTGATGATTGCTATGTTGCAGAATCGTTGAGTTGTTGAATGCTATAATGTTGACTCTATAAGTTCCACCAGAGCTTAACAAAAACAAGTCTTAGTGACAGTGAGACTACGAAGGTGGAAATGAAACAGCTTTAAAAAAGGACCTGAACAGACTAAAGCTTCACTCAACAAAGATGAGAATGCCACTCAATTGACATCTAAGCTGAGAGCCGAGAAGGACAAGATGATAGCATTCAGAAGAGTGGCTGAGCATAAAGAAGATTTAGAAAGCCACTCTACGAATCACCATGAACCTGAAGCTGAACCAGAACAAGTGCTGAACCATGTCTGCCAACCAGTCAAGAAGGGTTCAGAGAATGGTGATGGTGCACAACTGATATCGTATGAAGATGAGCAGAACAAAATGAAGATCAGTTGCACCAAAGAAATGTGGTCTGGACTCGAAGTAGAATGCATAGTGGATCACGCCAAGCTGCTAAGTACAAAAGATGTTCAAGCTTAAAGACATCTTAGCAGCTCAGCACCAACAACAACAACAGCAAACATCAACAACAAGAAGCCAGGGCCTGAGAGATCCTTGTCCGGAGGGACTATATAAAGTTCCAAGCCTGCTGGGCTTGAAGAGTTCCTAAGGAACTAGAGAAGTTCCAGGGCTGCTGGCCTTGAAGAGTTCTTAGTGAACTGAAGTCCCAAAGCTACTGGCCTTGAAGGAATCTTAGTGATTTAGGGTGCTGCCCTTCCTTAGTGGAAATCATGCTAGCTGAAAGCAGAAGAGTGGATTAGGAGCTTGAGTCTCTGAACCACTTAAAATCCCTTGTGTCTTTTATTTTATGTCATTTACATTATGAACTTAACTGCTATAACTGCTATGTATGTATTAACTGCTTACCACTGAACTAACTCTAAGAATAATGTATGAATGATTACGAATATATCAATGAATGGGATCTTTTACTTATTCCGCTGTGCTTGAAAAGATTCTTATGTTTGTCATATGCTAAATCATTAGCAATACAAAATAAACGAGAAAAGTATTTGAAAATAAAAAGGATCTATTCAACCCCCCCCCCCTTCTAGATCTATTGTGTGCTTACTAGGAACTAACAATTGGTATCAAAGCAGGTTCTCGTGCTATATTAAAAAGATAATCGCTTTGGGACTGATCCTAGGCACAGACATTATTCTAAACTTAGTTTAGTAGTAAGTCACTTGTTATATGAAGATGAGCTCACACGTTGGAAATATTGTGTACAGGTAAATGTGTATATACACCTGAAGCTTCTCATATTGGTCCACGTTCTTAAATGCCATTACACCAAGACCAATCCTTGGCCGCAGTCAATCTTGTAGTTCGAAGACCAGGCTAGGAAGCTCAAGAGACATCAACAGAAAAGAGTCAAATATCCACCAGCCAGAAAGATGAAAAGGCCATACATGCTAAGAAATGCTTATCCAGAAAAGAAAGAAGATCTTCTCAAACATGTATTTGGCCAACCAGCAGCTGGATGTGAACCTTGTGAACTCAAGGATGTCAAAGAACTAAAGATGCTCTTAGCTTACATCTTTAAGACCAAGACTGATTGAGTGAAGGTCAACTGGAGCAATAAGCTGTCAGGAACAAATGAAAGGCTATGCACATCAATACCTAATCTCAGTATATCTAAGTTAAATGACTGTTAAGAAACTGACAGTAGAAAGGTACTTGGTCTATCTGACCACACTAAGGAATGTTGAAGCAGAAGACTTCAATTAATAAGACTCAACCAGCAGAAGGCTTAAGACTATTCAGAAATGATTCTGATAAAATTCCTAAATGTCAAAGCTTGTCCTTGAAGACCTGCTGAGCTAACTTGAATGAAGCTCACATGGCTGTTGATCTTTATATGGAAGCAGGCCATTCAACCAAAGATGAAAAGGGTCTTATATGCTCAATCATGCAAAGCATGTCACATGAGAAGAATCCTCAAGGAAGCTCACATCAGAGGATCATCGAGCATTAGTAATGAGGAACTCATTACGGAAGCAGAACTCCACAATCACAAACTGTCAAAGAAGACTACGTTCGTAGAGCTGTCAAATGATCGTAGAGTGATCAGCCCTGAAGATATCCATCTCTATGATCCAAGAAGATTTAATTGAGAATGATAATTCCAGTCAGAAGGAGATATGCAAGGCTGCCCTCTAATGCACATGAAGAAAAGAAAATCACACCTCATTGAGAAGACAATATCAATGATATGGGAGCAGTGATCTGTTAAGGAACAACAACACTGAGATATACTACGAAACAATGTACCAGTTACAGAGTCCTAAAACTTTCTGACTGATGAACCAAATGAAGATCCATAGTCAGTAGGAACATCTCAAAATGTACTATTGATAACCCTGTCAGCTACCCAACTCAAAATCGTGGAGTGCCTACGATTAAACATCTGATCGTAGTGTAAGAACATGAGGACACCACGATTACAGTCAATGCAAATGTCTAAAGTTGATAGAGGAACTCCCCAGCTGAAAAGGATAAATGAGATATCAGTGCAAATCACTTCTAAAGTATTTCATCTAGAAAGCGCCTTAGGGACAAACCTGATCCTTAGTTCACTCTAAGAGGTTGGCCCTTCCTGAGCTACCTTAACCCAGAAGGATTGCTTAGTCAAGTTCATCTCAAGGACCAAGACAGTCAACGATCGTAGAGTAGAGTTTGAAGAGAACTCAACGATCGCGGTGCAACCTCAACGATCGTAGAAGTAGACTCGACGATCGCAGTCTTATCAGAGGATACACTAGCTCATGAGGAGCTTTAAAGAACTAAACAAATGCTCAACTATTCAGATCATGAGAAGACAAGATTGAATACTGGTTGGAAAGATGTCCTGAAGACTCATCTAAGAAGCAGAGTCCTCAATCCTTCATAAAGTAGATCAGTGGTTAAGCTATGCAGTTTTAAGATGAGGATTAGTGTCAAAATCATCCACTGCAGCATCTTTTAGAAGAAGATCGTTGAGTCAACAAAGGAAAACGTAGATTCCATAGCTGCCTCACCAAGCTACTCTACGAACCAAAATGGTCAACGGTCAATCCACGTCATTGACGCCTATTCTTTTAAAAATGGAACTTTAAACTGAAAAGATAATGGGGAGTTACAGCTCATTACTGGGCATCGTGCAACCAATGGCTGGTTGACACATCACAGCTTATGCAGAGTCAGAAGGAACTGCCATAAAGACAAATTCAAAATTTGAAAACAGTTATCAAAAACTATCAAACCTCTCTCCCACCCATTTTAAACCCTAGAATCCTCTTCAAAGCCTAAATCCATTAACCCTCCAGAGCTTTGACCAAATCACATTCAACTATCTCTCAGAAAACTCCCAAAATCAAATATCCATATTCTTTGAACTCTTCAAATGGCAGATTGGTGAGTAATCACTGGCATTCAGATCGAAAATAAGACGTTTGAGAAATCCAAAAAGAAGTTCAGAGATATTTTTGAACTTGTGAAGAAGGCTGGATTCTCAGAATGTCTTGAGGCAAGCACTCAAGTATATGCTGAACTGGTTAAGGAGTTTTACTCAAATGCATCCATAAATTCTGGAACCCTTTCTACCAAGGTCAAAGGTCAATCTCTGAAGCTGAAATCATCTGATATCAATCAATGCTTAGGCTTTCCTGACCTAGGACTAAAAAGCCTTGATGAGATTGATACTGAACAGGCGAAGAAGATTATGGGGTACCAAAGAAATCCTAGTCTGAAGGACGTGAAGAAGAAGAAGTTTCCAGAAGAATTCGAGTTCCTTGCTGAGATAGTGGGCAAATGTATACTATGCAAGGATACTACATATGACACTATGCTTGACCAACAACTAAAGATTATGTCTGCAATAGTTCTGAAAAAGCGAATAAACTTTGGAGTTATCTTGTTCGACCAAATCTCCAAATGGGTAGAAAAGGCTGAGTTGAAGAAGTCTACAGAAAAACCCCTTACAAAGGTGTTTCATGGAAGACTGTTGAGTATTGTGCTGAAGAAAAAATTGGGAAGCAGGATCAAGGATGATGAAGGAGAACCACTGAACGTCCATAAAGTTATGTCTCCATAGCTGTTTGTAAACTGGAAGAAAAATCCAAAGGAAAACAGGAGGCTAACAACAACTGGGAGCAACAACAAAGTCTCTGCAAAGAAGAGAAAGGCAAAAGAGGTGGAAAGCTCTAAATATGGTGACTCTGTACCAGTAACAGCCACACCAGCAAGGAAGAAATCCAAGGGTGTGAAGAAAACAGAGGCTCCACCAGGAAGTCTCTCCTCTGACAACAAGGAAGCAGAAGAAGAAGGTGTCTCAACTGCAAAAACCACAAAGAGAAGAAGTAACAGATTACTTCAAGGCCATCTAGAAAGAAAGCAAAGGTAGTAAACAAGTCAGCCCTAGTTCCCCAAGAAAGTCCATCTAAAAAAGAAGAGGACGTAGAGTCAGAAGAAGAGAAGGGAACTGAAAGCTTCAAGATTGAGCCCTCAAAGAGCAAATCCAGCAATGAGGAATAAGTTACTTCTATGAAAGAAGGAGCTAAGTCTGGAAATGAAGAAGAATGTACAAACCCTATGACTAACTCTTAGAGTATCCACTCTGATGACAAAGGAAGGCTGCAGGATGATTCAACTGCATCTCCTAATGCAAATATTCCAACAAGCCCACATGATGATTCCAAAGATGTTGAGTCCGAAGAAGAAGGACATGCCCCTACTGTTACTGAACATCAAGGAAGTCTGTCTGATGATTCAAAGGCTTTAGAATCTGAAGAAGAAGAAAAGTCTAACTCTCCTATAGCTGAACCTCCAAGGAGAAGAAAGAGCAACAGACTGCTTGCTAAATCTATCTCAAAGAAACAAGGTGAACACTCTACTGCAATCATTGAAGCGAGTGATGATGAAGTTGAATCCAATGGAGAAGATGCTGAAGAATGTACTGGTGATGAAAACCAAAATGAAGAATTCTCTTACGAATCAGATGAAAGGAGTCAGCATGATTCAAGCTCAGAAAGTGAAGAAATGGAGAAAGATTCTAACTCTACAAATCAGGAATCAGAGGAACTAGAATACTATCATGTCCTCTCTCCAGTAAGAATTAATAGAAGAATAGTGGTGGAAGTTGTTGATGAACAGCCATAAAGATGGGTAAACTATGGCAATGAACAACTCAAGGTTGTGAGGATGACTGCATTTGAAGTGTTTAAAAATTGGAACAACATGGAGATGGACTGCACTACTATCCTCTACAATCCTGATGACCTTCTGATGATATGGTTTTTCCCTTGGATGCCTTGGTTAAAGGCATATACTGAAAAGAATGGAAGTTACTTCAGCTGGTGCTACTCTCAGTTTCCATGCCTGGAGCTGGTGTAACAGAACTTTTCAAGGGTGAAGAGATTTGCAACCAAGATGATCAGAGACCAGTCTCACTACAAAGTCTACCGACATGCTGGAAATCACTACATTCCTTATGATCATAGAGTGGGTTCTGATGGCAAAAGTATTATGCTCAAGGAAATGATCATAGAGTCTGTTCACTCTACCACTGATGTTGATCAAGTCCAAACTGAGAAGCCTCTCTCAACCCAAGCACTGTTGTCTAACATTCCTTCATCCTCCAACAGCGATTAGCACTCAACAATTTTTCAGATTCTCACTACTTTCAAAAATCTGTCCAAGTTTGAAAATTGTAGAGTCCAATCTGGTGTTCAACAAAAGCCTGGCCAACCACATAACCAAATTCCTATGGAGCAGGAGCTACTGAAGAATTCTGATGAGCTGGTTGAGAAGATATCTCTAATCAATGAATAGTCAAAGATGTTGACAGCAACAGGGGATAATTCAGTTCAAAATAGACTTCAAGCCACTATGTCTGATGTATCTCTCAAAATCAAAGAGAGAGATCACATCTATCTGAAGGCCATAAATAATCAGAAGGTAGAAACTCTACGAGCACAGAAGGCTAATGAAGAGCAAGTTCAAGCCCTCTTTGACAATATTGACAATCTAAATCAGTCTTTTTCTCTACAAGTTGAGATGAGCCAAAAAGAACTCAAGATTGAGGTTGGTAACTCCTCTTACCTGATGAAGCAACTTATGTCCAACATGGAGCAGCTTTCACAAGTGATTAATGACAAAAAGGGGGAGAAAAAGAGACATATAAAGAGGCATAGTAAAAGGCATTCAAGGAAGAGCAAGGAGAGCAGAAGGAGTAAAGATAAGAAGACCAAGAAGAAGATAGCAGAAGAAGAAGTTGAGTCACCATCTGAGGGGGAGCCAAAGGATGATGATCCTAAGTATGCAGAGTCTGAGGGGGAGCCAGATAAAGAAGAAGCTCATGAATCTGAGGGGGAGCAGAGAAAAGAAATGAAACCAACATCCCAGGGGGAGCAGGAGCAAGAAGATCAAGCAGATAAGTAACCAATCAACAGACATCCTGGAAACATACATGGAGCCAAAGAGGTACATCTCTAACTAGTTAGGTATGTTCTTGATCTAGGATGTAAATTGTCATAGTTTATTAAAGTCCATATTATTATCAATGACATTCATGATTATCTGTGTTAGAAATACAGCTGCTCACTGTATATAAGATTCATTCATAACATGCATATGCACTTATTTTTTTTATCATAATCAAATAGGGGGAGATTGCCAAGAATAAGCATGTGAATGTTATTCCTATTTATATATGATTTGATTATGATATATATGAATGAATATGCAAGTATGCTTGCATTAAGAAAAGTTGTAAAGTCCTTTGATAGATAATAGGAACATATGTACAAGGACTTAGTATGAATCGATCAAATATATTAGGTTGATCCTACATAAGCAAAACAGCTTTGTAAAGTCCTTAAAAAGAAATGATGTACAAGGACTATAAATATAGAAAGATCAAGCGTGTTAGGTTGATCTTATAATATAATAGATAGGCCTGTCTGATCGTCGAGCACTACACCAGAGTTCATAGACTGCCTGTGACACCCCCAAATTCGGGTTACCTGACCCCCGAGTTTGGTGTTCATGATCCACAATATAATACCATTTAACTACCCATTCATATATAAATAGAAATGCATAAACTTCATTAACTGATATAGTTAATACATTACCCCAAGTTCTCTAACCTTAACATTACAAACATACCCTTTAGTTATACAAAAAGGGTTCACAAATACAACATAATAATAATGTTATTCATAACTAATTAATCACTATGTCTTCGCCCTTGTTCTTCACAGCACCTTCTGCCACTTCTTCCCTAGCTGAAAAGTTTTATTTAGCAAGGGTGAGCAACAAATTTGCCCCGTAAGTTAAGATATACAATGAATGTATAAGTATCAAAATAATAGACTATCTATTTTGATAGAATGACACCAAAGATCGGGGAACTTTGAATTAGCTGAACAATGCGTTAATCAATAACAAGGCTTCTCCCTTTCTATGCAACACAATATTATAATAATGAAAGAGTACAACGCTTTCAAGTTTCTACGATATTCTATTGAATAAACAAGAATTAATTCTACGCAATAACAAAGTGGAATATTTTTCAGATTTATGCTGAGTGATCTCACCAGATCTTTGAACTTATTTTCTCGGGTATCTATCAAAGATTTACTTTGATACATACTCAGGCGTATCAGATAACCATAAAGATTAAATCATACCCCTCTACAAGTATAACAAGTGATCAGCTTTATTACACCCTATATTATGCATAATACATAACAGCGCGCAATGGTCGAATATACGACCCAAAATGTTCCCTTTATATAAAAGGTTGTTCTTCTCAGTCTCAGAATCAAGATTTTTGATTTAACAACGAAATACTGTAATTTTAAATTCTATCTACTTATTGATCTAGCCGAAATAATTGGCATCGATCTATCAATAACAATTGATTTCACTTCTCGTATTTATCAAGTTCTAACAAATGTTCGTCTAGCCAGAATAATTAGCTAAGATATTTCTCAATATAATTTGACAATAAATAGGAATTATCTGTACTGTCAATATTAGTTTCTACAGATATAAATATCCAACAACAGTAATTCTACGAATATATATTTTTCAAATCAGTAATTCAATTTGAATTATTAATCATGCACTAACTGCGAATAATCAACAATAACTTCCCTGGACATGGTATAATTAGCAATAATTAACCATAATAATTAAATGAATATAACTCAAGGTTGAGTTAGGAAACTTGCCTTTCGCGTTGATTATAGCTACACAATATAATTAACTGCGTTCGTAAGACCTATAACCAATAATATCGGTCTCACAATTAGTACAATATTTCAAAACATGTAATACTGTAATTTACAGTCAAACTTCTCCTAGGCACATTACCACATAGCCACATTAGTGTTTATAACCTATATAAACACTTATCAAGTCTAACTATTTCGGTCTGATTGGACTTCGGTCCATTCTTAGTGTTCTGGTCACCCTATCCGACAATTAACACATTGATTGTCAATTAAACTTGATCTCTAAGCTTCAATATTATTTTAGATAAGTCAAATATCATTTATAATATTTTCCAGAAGCTTTTAATAATTTATAAACAATTATTATAATTTATAATAATTTTTCAAACACTTAAATCATTTTTAAATGATTTAATTATTAAATAATCTTATCATTATTAATATTTAATAATATAAAATATTAATAACATACTTGTCAAAATATTAAAGTTATTGTTAATAACTTAAAATATTTTTAAATCATCAATATTCTACTTAAATGATTTTTAAAATAATTAAAATCATTTTTAAATCATTACCATTAATATTTAAATATTAATTTAATTATTATTAAAATATTAAAAGTCATTAATTATAACCTAAAATATTTTTAAAACATTTTTCTCACTTTTAAATGATTTTTAAATCAATAAAATCATTTTTAATTTATTTATTTAATATCATAATTAAATAAATCTAATATCATTAATATTAATTTATTAATGAGAGTTCTCCAAAAATATTGAAAATTATATTTTATAATTTAAAATATTTTTTATACTTTATTCTTATTTAAAATGATTTTTAAATCATTAAAATCATTTTTGTCTTGTTTAGATAATTTAATAATTAAATAAATCTAACATCATTAATATTAAATTATTAATGAAAATTCTCTAAAAATATTAAAAGTCACATTTTATAACTTAAAATATTTTTAAATATATTATTCATATTTAAAATGATTTTTCATAATATTAAATTATTTTTCTCTAATTTATTTAATACACTAATTAAATAAATTAAATACCCCTAATATTTAAATAATTATAAATATTAAAGAAAAATATTTTAATTGGTCAAAAATTATTTTTCATAATTTAAAATAATTTTTAAAACCATTTTTAATAATTTTTATAATTTATTTTCTATTTTTAATTAATTACCGAAAATTCTGAAAATAAAATAAATAAAACCGTCGCTAATAGCCTTTAGCGACACTTGTCTGTTGCCTTTGGTGTTCTTGGCTCATGAACACTGACAAAGTCAGTGTTCAAGGTGCATGGTTTGACCGTGCGTAATTTCCAATCTGTACTAGTTCTGAACAATGTTAAGCATCGATTATGTAGTTAAACTGTAACTCTACAATATCCAACCAACATCATGATCATACAACAAAACGATCTAGCGTCTCAAATTTCTTGTCAGACGAAATCTGGGTTTTCTGGGTAACCCAGAAACCCAGACAGTGTTGACTAGACACTTTCAATCACGATTTGATCAAGGTTCTGATCATCTTATAGGTGTGTTCTTGGTTCAAACGGGTAGTACACATTACAAGGAACAATAACATAACACTAACTCAGTTCGAATACATCAAAATCACCAGATTTAATTTGGTCAAATATTGTCAGAAATTGTGTTCTTCCAGTTTCTGAAAATTCCAGAAATTGCAAATCAGAGTCGAGTTGCCTAGTTTGACCACCTTCTCTGATCACTATGTTGATGTTTTAAGAGGTCTAAAGACCCAGATCTACAGTCCATTATGTAAGCTACAACATGAACTCAACAACATCAACAAAACACAAACAATCTGACAGATCCAGCCCTCACAAAACATTGTCAGACTCTGCAAAAGACTTTCTGGGTTACCCAGAAGGTTCATGGTCATGCCCGGTCAACGGGTTTTGACCGTGAATAAAATGAAATCTAGACCTCTAATGACTATAAAACCACTTTCAGATGAAAGACAACATACCAAACTATAGATCCAAACAATAAAACATCAAATATCATAAACACACAAAGATCAAGAACGTCTGACATTAGCCTGTCAGGCGACTTTTTGACTCAAGAACAGATTTTGAAAAACATGGGTTTTATCCATTTTGATGCTATGGATCCATCATGGATCAACATATAACAACTAAAAACATATTATAACATAAGATTAAACACTAAACCACAAAAATTTTCTAAGCAACAAAGATCAAAATTTTAAATTAGATTTATACCTTTTCTTGACAAATCTTAAATCTTGGCTCTCAAATCTGTTATTAGCTGACTTAGGGACTGTATTTAGAACTGTAATACTTAGCAATTTCGTTGGTTTAGGAGAGAGAGAGAGTTGGTAAGAGCTTGGAGAGAAAATAAGGAAAATGGTTACACTTTCTCTTTCTAATTCTTTTATATAACTTAGATACATTGTATACAAGCATACTAGGTGTCAATTGGATCAGATTTGCTGAGATTTGAAGTCACAAAGTCAAGAGAGTTGGTCAACAACTAAAGGTTTTGGCCATTTGTACAAGTTTCCTAATAAAAATCCCATAAAGGGCATTTTAGACATTTGAAAAATAATTTTAATGGCAATATGGTCAAATATCCAAACCCTTAGGGTTTAGGGTTTGGGTTAGGGTTTAGGATTTAGAACCCTTAGGATTTAGGGTTTAAACCCTTTAGGTTTACACTTTAATTTTCAAGATTTCCGAATTTCGGTTTTCAAAATAGAAAATTAATATTTCTAAATTATAATTAGAATTTTCTAATTATATTAAAATTTCTTAATCATACTAAAATATTGCTAATTATGATTAATAATTCCTAATTAAAATTGCTAATTAAGCAATTAGGGTCGTAATTGGTCATTAGGGTTTACAACCCACGAATTAGGGTTTTAATTAGAAAAATAAATTTTCTAAATTACAATTAGGGTTTGTAAAATAGAAATTAAGATAACTAAAATATAATTAGGGTTTTCTAATCATATTTAAGTTTAATACACCCATTAGGCTTACCAATTAGGATTAGGGTTTCCTAATTTAGGGTTTAGGATTCTCGAATATGAAATTAGGGTTTCCCGGCTTTCGATTAGGATTTTTAACGATACGTTAGGGTTTCTCATCTTGAGAGTAGGTTTTCTAATCTCTTCTTAGAGTTTATAAATATTAAACCTTACCCGATCAATCATTGATCAATACTACCACACAGTACAAACACGTAATCAATAATATAATTATTTTAATTATATTTTATATCGAATCCCTATCCGGACTTAGGGTTAGGGTTTCTATTCTCCGTTAAGCACAACTCTACTCTATCAATACACAAATTGACCTTCTCGAAACACGTATCACCAATACTTGTCACATAAATGATAATTAATATTAATACAAAAAAAATTTATTCGCAAATTTTGGATTATTCGAAATCCTGGGTTATCACATTCACCCCTCCTTAAAAGGATTCCGTCCTCGGAATCACCGCTTTCTTATTCTCTATAATCTTTTAAAGTTGTATCATCAATTCATTCTTAACAACACAATATTCATTTGTGTCTCCAATTCTAACTTGTAACTTGAATCTATACAAGAAAATAGTTCACAGAAACATCTAACTCGTATTTCTCGCGTAATTTAATTTCTATCCGAACTCGTTACCTATCGCCTCTTCACGGGCAGCTGCTGCATTTGGAACTGTCATGCTAAAAGTGAATGTTGTTGGTCTTCTTGGCTGTGCAGGTCCTCGAATCGTCAAGGTTCCGCTACCGGGTCCCTTGTTGGCACTTTTCCTCTCTACATTTCTCTTCGGACAATTTCGGACCAGATGATCGGTCGATCCACACGCAAAACAACCTTGTGTCTTCTTTGGAATGGGACACTGGGGTGACATGTGTCCCTCTTGACCACAGTTGTAACAGACTCCTTTGTTCTTTAAACAAACTCCTTGATGATGCTTCCCGCAAACTACGCACCGCACGCCTTTCTTCCTAATCTCTACTGGATTATTAATGTCACCATTCCTCTTACGTTTCTTAAGATTACTACCTCCATTATCACTTATCATATTATTTCCTTCAGCATCCCTTCTTTGTTCTTGACTATTCTTCAATACAGCTTCAATTTCTCCTTCAGCGATAATGGCTTTTTCTAATAACGTTGAAAATGAACTAATTTGTAGCACATCCAACTTCTCGAGTACCAATGATTTCAATCCGTTCCTAAAACATCGTGCTTTAAGCTCCTCAGTGTCCACTCGATGTGGAGCAAATTTTGCTAACTCGTTGAACTTGATTAAATATTCTGCCACTGACATATTCTTCTGCTTCAGATTCACAAATTGTTCTTCCATATTTCTCTTTAGACTTCCCTTCCTTGGCGGCATTATCTGATAAAAATCTTTCATTAATTCTCTTTCTTTACACAAATTTTTATTAATAGTACAATAAGAATTAAAAATTCCACATATAATCGCATATAGCACATAGTACAGTTAGCTCTTAACACATAGCACTATCCCTTTTTAAATAATATCAGGATTAACACACAACTTTAAACAAAAGTTGTAATTCTCCAACTTTATACAAAAAGTTTTAATTCTCCATTCACACATAACTATTCCCAGTTCATCAAACTTACCACACCTAGGGGTTCAGGAACTTGCCACAATTATATGAGTGTATGAACTTATCCTAGTCAGACCTTTGGCGTCCATTCGCTGAGGGGTTCAAAACATTTCATATAATTATGAGTCATGAACTTACCATAAGTATGAGTTTTAAGAACTCAAAAATTATTTTAAATCTTATATTCATATAGAAAATAAAGATTTCATTCAGACATATATATTTACATATGTTCACACATCTTTCTCGATACACTATCAAAAAAATACTATCGCTTAAACTTAAGTTATCTACCGTTAATTCCTTTCACCCGTCTTCTTCTTACTGGAACACTTGATGAATCTGTGACCCGTTCTCCCACATGAGTCTTTCCACACTTGCTGCAGACTTGCTTCTTCTTCGGGTTTGAATTTTTAGAATCATCGATGTCGTTGTCCCTCTTTTTTTTTTCTTGCCCTTCTTGCTGGTTCCTTCAGACGATCCATCACCCTTGGTCTTCATACTTTCCACATGCGCCTTTAGCTCGTTTTGTTCTTCGGTCATTTCGTGTAACGCTCGCTCCGTTTTCCACAACTCCTCCAAGAGAAATACTTTTCTCTGGAGTTCTTGAACTTCTGCAGCTAGTTGATCTTGTTCTCCAACTTTAGTCTTATTCTTTAACTCTACCTTAGCTGGCTTAGACTCTACCTCCTCATCTCCACTCAGATACATCTCGGGATAATCGTCATGACCGCTCTCAAGATTAACCATTGGTTCATCTTTTCCCACATCTTCAACTAACTTGCTTTGCGCTGGCACCTCGGCTACTGGCACTAGTGCAACAGCCGCTAGCATCTCTGCACTCTTTTCACCTTCTCCAGACATCCTACAATCAGTCTAAATGACTTGATTAATACTTCTCATGTACGAACTTTTCACACTATGTTTCCACATATCTCTCTATCAATATATTTCGGCAATCCCTCACTTAGAACTCTAAATGAGTTTTCTCTATTTCACTTATGGTTATAATCCTAAGGTTTTTCCCCTCCCCACTTAAGGTTTATAACCTACAGCTCTTCTACTAACTGGTGACACCTTGGTCACTACAGCTCTGATACCAACCTGTGACACCCCCAAATCTGGGTTACCTGACCCCCGAGTTTGGTGTTCACAATCCACAATATAATACCATTTAACTACCCATTCATATATAAATAGGAATACATAATCTTCATTAACTGATATAGTTAATACATTACCCCAGGTTCTCTAACCTTAACATTACAAACATACCCTTTAGTTATACAAAAAGGGTTCAAAAATATAACATAATAATAATGTTATTCATAACTAATTAATCACTATGTCTTCGCCCTTGTTCTTCACAGCACCTTCTGCCACTTCTTCCCTAGCTGAAAAGTTTTATTTAGCAAGGGTGAGCAACAAATTTGCCCCGCAAGTTAAGATATACAATGAATGTATAAGTATCAGAATAATAGACTATCTATTTTGATAGAATGACACCAAAGTTCGGGGAACTTTGAATTAGCTGAACAATGCGTTAATCAATAACAAGGCTTCTCCCTTTCTATGCAACACAATATTATAATAATGAAAGAGTACAACGCTTTCAAGTTTCTACGATATTCTATTGAATAAACAAGAATCAATTCTACGCAATAACAAAGTGGAATATTTTCCAGATTTATGCTGAATGATCTCACCAGATCTTTGAACTTATTTTCTCGGGTATCTATCAAAGATTTACTTTGATACGTACTCAGGCGTATCAGATAACCATAAAAATTAAATCATACCCCTCTGCAAGTATAACAAGTGATCAGCTTTATTATACCCTATATTGTGCATAATACTTAACAGCGCGCAATGGTCGAATATACGACCCAAAATGTTCTCTTTATATAAAAGGTTGTTCTTCTCAGTTTCAGAATCAAGATTTTTGATTTAACAACAAAATATTGTGATTTCAAATTCTATCTACTTATTGATCTAGCCGAAATAATTGGCATCGATCTATCAATAACAATTGATTTCTCTTCTCGTATTTATCAAGTTCTAACAAATGTTCGTCTAGCCAGAATAATTAGCTAAGACATTTCTCAATATAATTTGACAATAAACAGGAATTATCTGTACTGTCAATATTAGTTTCTACAGATATAAATATCCAACAACAGTAATTCTACGAATATATATTTTTCGAATCAGTAATTTAATTTGAATTATTAATCATGCACTAACTGCGAATAATCAACAATAACTTCCCTGGACATGGTATAATTAGCAATAATTAACCATAATAATTGAATGAATATAACTTAAGGTTGAGTTAGGAAACTTGCCTTTCGCGTTGATTATAGCTACACAATATAATTAACTGCGTTCGTAAGACCTATAACCAATAATATCGGTCTCACAATTAGCACAATATTTCAAAACATGTAATACTGTAATTTACAGTCAAACTTCTCCTAGGCACATTACCACATAGCCACATTGGTGTTTATAACCTATATAAACACTTATCAAGTCTAACTATTTCGGTCTGGTTGGACTTCGGTCCATTCTCAGTGTTCTGGTCACCCTATCCGACAATTAACACATTGATTGTCAATTAAACTTGATCTCTAAGCTTCAATATTATTTTAGATAAGTCAAATATCATTTATAATATTTTTCGAAAGCTTTTAATAATTTATAAACAATTATTATAATTTATAATAATTTTTCAAACAATTAAATCATTTTTAAATGATTTAATTATTAAATAATCTTATCATTATTAATATTTAATAATACAAAAATATTAATAACATACTTGTCAAAATATTAAAGTTATTGTTAATAACTTAAAATATTTTTAAATCATCAATATTCTACTTAAATAATTTTTAAAATCAATAAAATTATTTTTAATTCATTTATTTAATATCATAACTATATAAATCTAATATCATTAATATTAATTTATTAATGAGAATTCTCCAAAAATATTGAAAATTATATTTTATAATTTAAAATATTTTCTAACACTTTATTCTTATTTAAAATAATTTTTAAATCATTAAAATCATTTTTATCTTATTTATTTAATTGAATAATTAAATAAATCTAATATCATTAATATTAAATTATTAATAAAAATTCTCTAAAAATATTAAAAGTCACATTTTATAACTTAAAATATTTTTAAATATATTATTCACATTTAAAATGATTTTTCATAATATTAAATTATTTTTCTCTAATTTATTTAATACACTAATTAAATAAATTAAATACCTCTAATATTTAAATAATTATAAATATTAAAGAAAAATATTCCAATTGGTCAAAAATTATTTTTCATAATTTAAAATAATTTTTAAAATCATTTTTAATAAATTTTATAATTTATTTTCTATTTTTAATTAATTACCGAAAATTCTAAAAATAAAATAAATAAAACCGTCGCTAATAGCCTTTAGCGACACTTGTCTGTTGCCTTTGGTGTTCTTGGCTCATGAACACTGACAAAGTCAGTGTTCAAGGTGCATGGTTTGACCGTGCGTAATTTCCAATCTGTACTAGTTCTGAACAATGTTAAGCATCGATTATGTAGTTAAACTGTAACTCTACAATATCCAACCAACATCATGATCATACAACAAAACGATCTAGCGTCTCAAATTTCTTGTCAGACGAAATCTGGGTTTTCTGGGTAACCCAGAAACCCAGACAGTGTTGACTAGACACTTTCAATCACGATTTGATCAAGGTTCTGATCATCTTATGGGTGTGTTCTTGGTTCAAACGGGTAGTACACATTACAAGGAACAATAACATAACACTAACTCAGTTCGAATACATCAAAATCACCAGATTTAATTTGGTCAAATATTGTCAGAAATTGTGTTCTTCCAGTTTCTGAAAATTCCAGAAATTGCAAATCAGAGTCGAGTTGCCTAGTTTGACCACCTTCTCTGATCACTATGTTGATGTTTTAAGAGGTCTAAAGACCCAGATCTACAGTCCATTATGTAAGCTACAACATGAACTCAACAACATCAACAAAACACAAACAATCTGACAGATCCAGCCCTCACAAAACATTGTCAGACTCTGCAAAAGACTTTCTGGGTTACCCAGAAGGTTCATGGTCATGCCCGGTCAACGGGTTTTGACCGTGAATAAAATGAAATCTAGACCTCTAATGACTATAAAACCACTTTCAGATGAAAGACAACATACCAAACTATAGATCCAAACAATAAAACATCAAATATCATAAACACACAAAGATCAAGAACGTCTGACATTAGCCTGTCAGGCGACTTTTTGACTCAAGAACAGATTTTGAAAAACATGGATTTTATCCATTTTGATGCTATGTATCCATCATGGATCAACATATAACAACTAAAAACATATTATAACATAAGATTAAACACTAAACCACAAAAATTTTCTAAGCAACAAAGATCAAAATTTTAAATTAGATTTATACCTTTTCTTGACAAATCTTAAATCTTGGCTCTCAAATCTGTTATTAGCTGACTTAGGGACTGTATTTAGAACTGAAATACTTAGCAATTTCGTTGGTTTAGGAGAGAGAGAGAGTTGGTAAGAGCTTGGAGAGAAAATAAGGAAAATGGTTACACTTTCTCTCTCTAATTCTTTTATATAACTTAGATACATTGTATACAAGCATGCTAGGTGTCAATTGGATCAGATTTGCTGAGATTTGAAGTCACAAAGTCAAGAGAGTTGGTCAACAACTAAAGGTTTTGGCCATTTGTACAACTTTCCTAATAAAAATCCCATAAAGGGCATTTTAGACATTTGAAAAATAATTTTAATGGCAATATGGTCAAATATCCAAATCCTTAGGGTTTAGGATTTGTGTTAGGGTTTAGGGTTTGGAACCCTTAGGGTTTAGGGTTTAAACCCTTTAGGTTTACACTTTAATTTCCAAGATTTCCGAATTTCGGTTTTCAAAATAGAAAATTAATATTTCTAAATTATAATTAGAATTTTTTAATTATATTAAAATTTCTTAATCATACTAAAATATTGCTAATTAGAATTAATAATTCCTAATTAAAATTGCTAATTAAGCAATTAGGGTCGTAATTGGTCATTAGGGTTTACAACCCACGAATTAGGGTTTTAATTAGAAAAATAAATTTTTTAAATTACAATTAGGGTTTGTAAAATAGAAATTAAGATGACTAAAATATAATTAGGGTTTTCTAATCATATTTAAGTTTAATACACCCATTAGGCTTACCAATTAGGATTAGGGTTTCCTAATTTAGGGTTTAGGATTCTCGAATATGAAATTAGGGTTTCCCGGCTTTCGATTAGGATTTTTAACGATACGTTAGGGTTTCTCATCTTGAGAGTAGGTTTTCTAATCTCTTCTTAGAGTTTATAAATATTAAACCTTACCCGATCAATCATTGATCAATACTACCACACAGTACAAACACGTAATCAATAATATAATTATTTTAATTATATTTTATATCGAATCCCTTTCCGGACTTAGGGTTAGGGTTTCTATTCTCCGTTAAGCACAACTCTACTCTATCAATACATAAATTGACCTTCTCGAAACACGTATCATCGATACTTGTCACATAAATGATAATTAATATTAATATTAATAAAAAAAAATTATTCGCAAATTTTGGATTATTCGAAATCCTGGGTTATCAGACTGCCAGGAGAGACGAGGAAGGATCATAGTATGTCGAGAAGAACCTCCTCGGAGCCGTAGTCTGCTAAGGAAGTCATGTTTAGAATCATAGAGACAGCCTGTCTACGAGCCGACCGAGCATCTACCGAAGCCAAGTCATAAAGTCTACTGACCATATCAGAGGCAGAGATCGTAGTCGAGCAAGATCAGATGAAGACAATAAGCATAAAGATAAAAATCGTAAAGTGTCAAGATCTGATCTCGGAGTCGTAGTGTCTACACAACCTAAGCTGAATCATAGAGCGCAGAACTAAGGCTTCAACAGATGTGCTCACAACGCCAAGGCAGAATCGTAGAGCAAACACGATTCTCAATAAATGAGAACTCCTAGAATATCCAAAGTATGAAGCCTCTGGCATGAGCTGTAGAGATACATCCCACCTGAAGAAAACCAGAGAGTACTTAACAAATGGCATACAAAGCTAACAGAAGATCTAAGCACCAACTCAATCAACATCCAGATTGAGTTGTGAAGCCATTCGAGATGAAGTCTTCCACAAGTTGATCAGAAGAAGACTTAAGTAACTGACTAAGGAAAGTCAGCAAGTGCAGTAGCTGTCAAGTGAACAGATGACAACAATCTTGGAAGCAACCAGGATCATAGTGTTTGCCAAATAAAGAAGGAACTGATAGAGTGTACACAAAGATACTAGTCAGCTTATGAAGAACAAGGCTAAAGTGATTAAGCATCGGGTCAGTCCATTGATGATAAGTGAACGGGAGATCACAAGGAGAAATCGAGCTGGGCATGCCACAAATCTGAAGTGTCTTACTATTCAGAAGGGGCCAGAACATGGAGTCAAGCCATCAGTATTTGAGACCAGTCGAGGCAAACAGAAGTGTTGAAGCACTGCACAAGAAAAGAAAGAGGTGTTCTACATTGAAGATTCAATAAACACTCTTCAAGATCGTAGGGTTGTCTCTACCTGTCAATGAGCAACATTCAACAAAACACGACGATCAAGTCCAAGAAGATGTGTAACGACCCCAAAATTCATACAATTTAATTCTCGACTTCGATCGTTAACAATACATCTAACTTCTAATTTTATATCATTATTCAATATTAAACTTTATAAAATGCGGAATAATTTAAACTTTTATATCTTCTTGCTTTAATTCCCTGAATCAAAACCTTTATCAACTACATGTCTTTGAATCAATCTTATTTTAAGATTCGCTTTATTACTTTAATCATCTAAAATTTTACATTACAGTCCGATAAACTTTACATATCAGATAACTCTAACTCTAGCTTTACAACTTAATATAAAACTATACATCATAAAACATTTAATACATCTCATGAAACTTAATCATAGTTTAAGGAAATAACAACTTTAGCTAAAATATAAATCTTCGTATATTATTTCTGATCCACTTCATTCAAGTAGCACATAGTGTTATCTTCAATCTTTAACCTGCAAAAATGGTTATTTGCAAGGTTGAGCTCGACAGCCCTGCAAAATCTAACAGTTTTCATGCATCACGTAGTATATAATAACATGCTCAACATATATCTCTTAAACATTGGACTATCATAACATACATGCTACAGTTCATATAACAAGTATAAAGATTGAGTTCCTTACTCAATCAACATGCTTTACTCAATCAACGTAGTCATAAGTTGACTTTAACGTTTCATGCTTTCAATATAAATATAACACATCATGTTATTTGCAATACAGATTTAAAACAGTTAATCATCAAGTTCACATAGCAAACAGAAACTGAAAGACTTGCATGGTTCGTAGATTACCAATTACCGAAAAAATAGCTTAAATGCTTTGCGTACATCCTACAATAGTTCAAAGGTTCATATTCACATGCATTAGTCACACATATAATGAAACCACAATGACTCTCAGTCTTAATCTTTTTATAACTTGTGTCTCTTTGAAACTTAACACATAACTTCAGGTGTTTACTCCTCTTCGTATGACACCTATCATTACGTAATCCCATATTGTGTTTCTTTATACTTCTTTTGTAACTAGTTGTCATAGACTCCATTATCTCATATTAGATGTGTTACACTTGTTAACAACAACTAAGTTATATAACCTCTCTCGTTACGCTTCCCTTACAATTGACAGTTAAGTCCTCTAACGCGTATTTACATCCTTTTAAACATATATTAAATTAACTAATCAAGTTAACATTCAAATCGTTCTTTCAACTTATATCTCACTATAAACCAACATAAACCTTATCATTTATTTCTTACTTTTGAAAACATCACATTTAGTTCCATTGCATAACTTAATTAAACAATTACTTAAAATCTTTACACTTTGCATTACAACACCTTACAATCTGTTATTGTAGTTTCTATTATGTCTTAACATCATTCACATGCTTGCTTAGCTAACATAAGTCTATTACGCATAACCTGCAAATAGGCAAAAGTCATTGCCTGGGCTCAGGGCACGGCGCAGCTGTGCTGCCCCAAGGCGCAACTGCGCCAGCGCAGCTGTGCCGTTTCTGCCTATGGTACCGGCGCAGCTACGCCACGCACAGACAGAAACTGCAGCAGCAGCTCTACTACACGGAAGTCACCCATCTCAACCCAATTCCTATAGAAATCATGAAACCTAGCAACTAAAACTTTGTAATAGCATAGTTACACATGTCATACACCATTCTAACTATATAAACATCACATTTACACAAATTTGAGGAATCAAAAACCCCTAATTTCTAAATTTCTTTATTTTTTTACATATTTAGCGAAATCGAAGGCCACGAATTCGTTTTTTAATCAATTGACACGATTCCAACTACGTCGCTTTCGTTTCTTAACATACTAACATAATCCAACATCAATTTTCAGATTCTCATACATATTAACCATGAAATTTTGTACTATATTAAGCCATTTTTCATGTATAAACACTGTTATTTACTTTTCTCCCTACAAACCCAAATTTCATGTATTTAATCATTAAATAACACTCACATAAGTTGATTAACAGATTATAAACCACATACATACATGTATAAATCCCATGTGATAAGCAATTTATAAAAGATAATCATAGAAACTCAAAACATAGTATTAGAAATTAAATATACCTTCAACCCTAGTTGTATGCTAGCAAGAGATGGTGACTCTCTCTCAAAACCACTATGATTCCTCCTTCTCTAAAATCTCTGTGTTTCTTCTTCTCTCCAAACCCTCTCTGTACTTGGCTTAAAAAATAAAAGACGCTTAGAAATAAACTGAAGACTCCCCACGTTTATCAGTTATGTTAGGCCAAAAGCCATAAGACTGTGTTTGGCTACATAAAATTCCCTCATACTAGATTATTTTAATAGCATTATATTATATAGTTACTTTTGTCACACTTGATTTTAGTTCATTTAAATGACTTTAGCTTAATTAATTTAAATAACTTATAATGACAATTATAATAATTATAATTTTTATTATAATTATACTTATAATTAATAAATAATTACATATGTCTAATTTAATTAATACATTAGAAACATCACTCTATTTAATTTATTTATTTATTTAATATTAAATAACTCATTTAATTTAATTAATTCATTAAATTAAGTCTTCAAAGAATAAAATTTACCTTTGCTTTAACTTAATTACCATACACATGTAACTAAATTATTATACCACAATTTCATAAATTATTTATTTTTCTCAATAAATAAATTGTTTAAAAATATTTATTTAGTTCAATAAATATTCAAACTTAATTATAAAATTCATTTAATTTCTTCAATAGTTAATTTAACTATTAAACCTCACTTTCCCAATATATGAATATATATTTCTCTTCACACCATAACACATATTTCAAAATATGTAACACGTATATATACATACTCAAACTCAAAACATCTCATAATAAGAATTTTAATTATTAAATTCTTATTTTAATAACTTATAAAAATTCGGGTTGTCACAAGATGTGCATCAGAATCGTAGAATTCGATCATCTGAAGGTTGAAGCATTGGTAACGGTTCAATCTAAAGATTGATATTCGAACAGAGCTTATTGAGAGCATCGATGCAAAAGGACAACCTCTGATCAAGAAATCAGAAGGAAGAAATAAAGTCGTCGACCTGCCCAAGACATCAAAGTGACAATTCTACGGGGTAGGTGAAACAGTAGACTGCAGTGTCAGAAAGTAATAAAGGCAATGTCATGTCATATCTGCAGTATACACCAAATAACTCGAGATCTGCGAAGCAATTCAAATAGCTTTCAACGGCTATACACTAATGGGAAGATTGGGAAGGAGTATAAATATGCCAGAGCTTCAACAATCAAGAGTTGTTGATGATTGTTATGTTGCAGAATCGTTGAGTTGTTGAATGCTATAATGTTGACTCTACGAGTTCCACCAGAGCTTAACAAAAACAAGTCTCAGTGACAGTGAGACTACAAAGGTGAAAGTGAAGCAGCTTTGAAGAAGGACCTGAACAGACTAAAGCTTCACTCAACAAAGATGAGAATGCCACTTCAATTGGCATCTAAGCTGAGAGCCGAGAAAGACAAGATGATAGCATTCAGAAGTGTGGCTAAGCATAAAGAAGATTCAGAAAGCCACTCTACGAATCACTATGAACCTAAAGCTAAACCAGAACAAGTGCAGAACCATGTCTGCCAACCAGTCAAGAAGGGTTCAGAGAATGGTGATGGTGCACAACTGATATCGTATGAAGATGAGCAGAACAAAATGAAGATCAGCTGCACCAAAGAAATGTGGTCTGGACTCGAAACAGAAGGCATAGTGGATCACGCCAAGCTGCTAAGTATAAAAGATGTTCAAGCTTAAAGACATCTTAGTAGCTCAGCACCAACAACAACAACAACAAACATCAACAACAACAAGCCAGGGCCTGAGGGGTCCTTGTCCGGAGGGACTAAATAAAGTTTCAAGCCTGCTGGACTTGAAGAGTTCCTAGGGAACTAGAGAAGTTCCAAGGCTGCTGGCCTTGAAGAGTTCTTAGTGAACTGAAGTCCCAAGACTGCTGGCCTTGAAGGAATCTTAGTGATTCAGGGTGCTGTCCTTCCTTAGTGGAAATCCTGCTAGTTAAAAGCAGAAGAGTGGATTAGGAGCTTGAGCCTCTGAACCACTTAAAATTCCTTGTGTCTTTTATTTTATGTCATTTACATTATGAACTTAACTGCTATAACTACTATGTATGTATTAACTACTTATCACTGAACTAACTCCAAGAACAATGTACGCATGATTACGAATATATCAATGAATGGAATTTTTTACTTATTCCGTTGTGCTTGAAAAGATTCTTATGTTTGTCATCTGCTAAATCATTAGCAATACAAAATAAACGAGAAAAGTATTTGAAAATAAAAAGGATATATTCAAACCCTCCTTCTAGATCTATTGTGTGTCTACTGGGAACTAACAAAACTCATGCTTAGAAACAACTAAAAAACATTAGTATTGAATAAAACAATAAACCTTGCTTGAACAATATTAAGCTAAGGCTATGATCTTAAGATAAAAGAATTGAGTTATGAACATATACTAAGAAATAACAAGCTTAGAATGAAACTTGCTCAAAATAATAATAATATTTCGCATTGCGTTATGTAAATGAAACAGAACAACTCAGTTAAAGATTTGAGTTCAAGAATTTGCATTTATCATGAAAGAATAGAACTTAAGAAAACTTGCTTAACTATAAACAAGTTAGAATAACTAAACAATGATTAGAATTCAAAACTTGCTCGAATAACGTTAGAGTTAGAGCTTGCTCAAATAAAATTTAGGAACAAAGAACTTGCTCAATAAAAGTTTAGGGTAAGGAACTTGCTCAATGTAAAGAGGTAAGGTTTAGAAACTTGCCTCATGCGTAAGTTATAAATTTACAACTCATGTTCACCTACACATAGTATTAGAATTACAATATCTATTAGATATACTAACATCCACTTCCAAAATAACACTCACTTCTAGCTAAACTTGTTATTTTAGTACATGTCTTACTTTACCATATACATTTCAGAATTCATAAGTGTTAACTTCACAATACTTATTTACCATTCATTGTGTACACTAAGTCATAACATAACACATTCGTAACTTACTAATCCTTTTTTTTTCAACTTTGAAATTATCAAAGACATGATACGGTTCTGTTTTAACATCCTCATTACATGTTTGTTACCTTAACACATCATTAACTAGGTTACATTAAGGGTTTAAAGTCTGCAGAAGTAGCAGACTTCACTGAGTCTGACTGACTAATGGTGCGGCCGCGCCATAATTGCCTTAGAGTCCAGCGCGCCCGCGCCTAGAAGCAGCGTGCCCGTGCTCGGCACCAGTACCAGTTTTGCAAAAAGCGAGTTTCGACTCTGTCCTAAGCCAATTAACACAAATTTCATCCATAACAAAGTAAATTAAGCATACCTAATTGATATAGAACTCACATATACATGGTTCCTCACATATATGATATCTTAGACAATTAAACAACAACTTCAATTAACTTAAATCCTTAAATTCCATGTTTTTGTATAGAAACTCCATTTTTGACATCCTTCACAAAAATTAACACCGTGATCACAATTCTTGTCCAAATTAACTCATTCAAACTACGTTCTCTTCATTTCTTAACGAACTAACATATTCAAGGCTCAATTTACATATTGGTTTACAAATTAACCACCAAATTTGGTACTTTCACAAGCCATATATAAAAACATATACTGTAAATACTTTTCTTCCTTTTTTAAATGTAATTAGCATACAATTTCTTGTCTAAACACTAGTTCTAATCATCACAAACACATACAATCACAAGTAATCAGTTGTATAACAATAATTCAAAAACATTGAATTCACAGAACTTGAAATTTATGTCGTATAACATACATATATACATAATATTAAGGTTATGGAAGCATATCTTCTCTTATTTGAACAATTCTTGCCTAAACACATAAATTTGTTTGAAAATCTCAGGTATCCACTCTCAACTCTCTCTCAAGCTCTCCCTCAATTTCTCTGTAATCTTCTTCTTTCTTTCTTCTTAGGCTTAGGCCAAATGCTTTTTACGTAAAATAAAACTCAAACCCACGCACACACCCAAACGTCTAAACCCGACGTTATAATAAATATAATAATAAGTTATTAGTTATAAATTTTAATATATATTATTTATATTTTATTTATTATAATTATAATTCAAAATTCAAAAGCCATAAGGTTTTGTTTGGCAAAACACTTTAAAATAAAGACTTAATTTTTAAGCCTTGTTTGGGTAAATCCATTTAATTTATTTTAATAAATCATTACACCATAGTTTATAATCTCATATTATTTATTTGGATTCCATATCCAACATTAGTTAAATAACCAATTACAACATACTAAACAAATTTTTCGCTTAATCCAAATATCACAAATTATAATCTCATTATAATTTTATTTAATAAATTAACATACCATTTTAAATTATTAAATTAAAACAGTAATATAACATTTCATATTATTATCTTACAACTTTCCAACTATTAAATTAAATTAAATTATAATGTTATATAATAAATTTAATTCACAAATATTTATTTTATTTAATAAATATTTTAAATTACAAATAATAAAATCTTGGATTGTTACATTATTAGTGTATTATTAGAATGATATCGTAAAGCACCGAATTCGAGAGATTACTATTTGAATTTGGGAGCGTCACACTTACACACCATCCGTTAACTTTTATTAATGTCATTACTAGTGGAGTGAGAGTATGTTATGTTTTTGAAACTACTGGCGGTCGAAAGTTTACCTTTAAATTATAGGTGGCTATAAGTAATTTTGAGTAAATCATAGATAGTTGTTTGCAATTTACTCTGTTAAATTTAATAAAAGAAAATGATATATATAGTGCGAAGATTTACGTTGACGTTTTAATTATTAGTTAAATAGATAAAAATTAATGGTAACCTTTTTAGATGTATATGTATAAGTGGGGCTTCTTTGTATATTTCATATATTGATATGTTTCGCAATTATAATTTGACACAAATTTGTCGCAATGTATAATAGAATTCTAAAATATATGATGACAAATTTATATTAATACTAAATAATGACATATGTGAATACATAAAATAAAAAATAAATAAATAAAAACTCACTAATATACTATGATAAATTTATATTATTATTGTATTCTATAACTTATAGTTAGTTACGCACTAATCAAAAATTCAAATTGGTCGTGAATACAAATCATTTCCTAATTCGTTATGGATAATGGTGTGGAGATTATACATAAAATCTTTTTTTGTATAAAAGAAGAAAAAAAAATGAGACCTATCATCAAATATTTTACACATTTTTATGATAGATAAATCTTATTGTTAGTGTGTAATTTTTATTTATAATCCGTACGCAATTTTTTTTTTTTCATTCGTCATGGACCCTTTCCACTCAACAAAGAAAAAAAAGTAAACGATTAATAAGAGAGCTGACCTGTTTGTCTAACAACACGGAGTAACAAACTCTCCAAAATTGCGCGTAGTCGTCACGCGCCGTCCAAAATACGTAAACCTCGGAAAGGGCGGGGAGCAGCCTCATTTCTTCCCCCAATTTAAAATTCTCCCCTTGTCTCTCTCTCTATATGCACACACACACACACACACACACACACACACACACATATATATATATATATATATAAATATTTGTATCTGATTGAATCAATCATATTTATATATATACATCTGATAGAAAATAGAGTGGAATAACTGATTGTTAGAGTCTGAAGAGGCCAAGAACACTGAAATAGAGAGAATATATATATTTATATATATATATATATATATATATATATATATATACAGATGTGTGTTTGTATAGTGAGAAGAGAATTAAAATATAAAATTTTCAGGGACAAGAAAGGCCAGGCATTTCTGTAATATTTTTGACCTCCAACGCACATGGCTTCTTGAGTTTCTCATCTTTCTCCACATTTTCTCTCTCATGCACTTTCTCTCTCTACCTGTATATGCTCCAATTTGTAGGTATTATTTTTTCTTTGACCCAGCACTTTCAAGAGATTCTTTCAGATCTACAGTGAAAGGAAAAAGAGGCTACCTAGCTGAACTCAACCCTTCATCTTTTTTCCCCTTCAGAGTGTTTAGAAGAGTTACTGACTTACAATTAAGGTTAGATTTTATACCCATTTGATTGAATTTTCAATCTGGGTTTGTGGAGTTTGGTCAGAATATTATCAAACAATGCTGCGTGTATCTTATTTAGATTAAACAATGCAGAATTATTTCAATCCTATTTTGTGTTTGGTCATGGAATTTATCTGTTCGTTGACTCCATTTTGGTTTAATTCAACCATATTAATGTAAAATTTTTCAATGAGGTCTCATTTTTTTCCCTTTCTGAAGAGTTGTTGACCTACAATTATGGTTAAATTTTGTGCCCCTTTGATTGATTTTTCAATATGGGTTTTGGGATTTGGTTAGAATTTTTATCAAACAATGCAGTTCCTATTTATCTTTCAATCTGGGTTTGTGGGATTTGATCAAACAATGAAGGGGTTCATTATTAGTATTGATTCATTTCAATTGGTATTTTGTGTTTGGTCATGAATTTTTCTGTTGGTTTAATTCAACGGTATTAGTGTAAATCTTTTGTATGAGGTCTCAAATTTTTTTGGAACATGTTAGTCTTTGAACAAGATGTTTTTCTGTGTTTAATGTGGGTTTATGGAAGTTTTTCCTCTTTTCAATATTGTTAATACTATAATTTTGTTCAGAAGTTTTGTGCCAATTTTTTATTTTTTTTTTATTTTTCCCTTATGGAGTGAGGATTCCTTTTTTTTTTTCGTGGTTGTTAATTTAAATTTGAGGAGTTGTGAAATTTTCTCTGATATTAACTTGTCCTGTGAAATTTGTCATTTAGATGACATGTAAAAAGACAGGAGTAGTTATTTGAGTCTTGGGTAGTATTTCTATTATGGCAGCTTTAAATGCAATCAGAATTTCCCACTATAATAGAAATTTTAAAGGTGGATTTAGATGAACAAAAAGGAAATTCTTTGACTTGTATGGATTTTACCTCACTCATAACTGCAAGCCATAAGATAGCTATTCTGTTTGAAATCATATAAATTCTATCTTGATGTGTGATGTTACAACTACCAAATACTTCGATCTTCTTTTTATGAGTTATTAACCAGCCTGTAAGGTAATTGGAATTCAGTATTTCTTGAAAAAAAATCAATAATCCTTGAATTGGTTAGTTCGCTTTTAATCTGCAACCTAAAATCCCAAAGAATGTTGTCCATCTCTTTTCCACATTACGCCGTGCTTACTTTTCCTTGTCAGCAATCTTTTCTCTTGGTACCAATGTCAAATCCTTTTAGTTCTTTATCCTTTCTATGAGTGGCTTTCATTGGCAACTAAATTTCATATTGGCAAAATGTGTTGTATATCATACTTTGGATATTGGCTAACTGAGGTATGAATGTGGACTTGCTTTTATAAAGGTCTGTTGTATATATTATTGATTGATTGGTGAGATGAA
This sequence comes from Panax notoginseng, assembly GCA_016801055.1. Taxonomy (NCBI): domain Eukaryota; kingdom Viridiplantae; phylum Streptophyta; class Magnoliopsida; order Apiales; family Araliaceae; genus Panax; species Panax notoginseng. Next base: position 6,670,496 of record CM029012.1, read on the forward strand.
TAGAATGAGAAACTTTGCCCAAAAAGTAAATAAATCAATAAATAAAAAATAATAAAATGAAAAGAAAGACTAATACAACAACTAGGTGAGCTTGCCTTTATGTTTTTTAGCTATATTATATCCATTACCTTATATTTGTGACTTCTGATCTGAGTAATATACAAATGTTCCGTTGTTAATGTTATTTGTTAAACTGTTGAAGATTGCTAAGCACTTTACTTCAATCTGATTCTATTATACACTTATAGGTAACAGAATACTGGTGTTATTGGTTCACTACTATCACAATATAGCTTTATATATGGTGGTAGTCTTCCTTATGCATGGTCTATGTTTGTGCATTGTCAGCACATAGTTTCGTTAAGTTAACCATATTAACTAATTTAAGACTCATTTTTCTCTTCTTATGTAGGCTTCAACCTAATTGGCAACTCTTCGTTGAGGAAAAAAGTGAATTGTGCACATTTGTAGAAATTTTCTGGCTACTAACTAAATTCTGCTTCAGAACAGAAACACCAGATACATTCAATTTGACTTACCTCAGATGAACAAATTCTGGCTATGAAGCACAAAATATTATCCATTATAAGTTCACCCTAATTGTAACATAAGAATTAGATGTGACAAATAAATGGTAAATATGAATTCTAAAATGGACCATGCTGAAGAAATGGACGTTGAAGTCCTCTCTTCAATGTGGCCTGAAGATATTAATGAAGCAGGGAACCAATTCAATGTCGAAAAGCCAGGAGCAGATCAAGATATGTTGGAAGTTGTTACGCTCATTGAGGAGCCTACTATATATGATTTCAATCGCCTCGTAGATCTCACCACTTACAGTGAGAAGGGCTCCTCTCAGTTAGCCTACCTCGTAAAAAATTGGGAGTATAGGCAGGCTAATGCTGCACGACTCCTCAGAGAAGAGCTTGATACCTTGAGTAAGCAACAGCAGGAAGCTGAGCTCAAAAAATTAGAAATATTGGAGGAACATCGGTTTGAGGAACAAACATATGGTGGTGATAAGCGTCCAGTATCTATTTTGGATGAGGTGTATGATATATGGCAAGAAGTTCCTCGGAAGAGAAATGATGTAGTTGTTCAAGATAAAAGACCCGAAATAGACGCTGAACATGACACTGTCTTATACTGGAAGCAGCGAGCTATGTATTTAGAGAAATTGTTGGTGGCAAGCATCCAGAGAGAACAGATAGTCCTAGAGAAGTTGCAGGAGAGCATACAAAATCTAGAAAGGCAGTCATCTCCAGTGGAAGAATTGTCCCAAGTCTTGAGAAGAGCAGATAATTTTTTACATTTTGTTCTTCAAAATGCACCAGTAGTCATCGGGCATCAGGTAAATTGTGTGAGATATAATATCACCCTTATCTGTTTTCTGCTATGCCATAATGTTTGAAATTTCTGATATTATTTCGTTCTCCATAATTCTAGGCCGTTGTTTGTGGACATTATGTTTGCTTGTTTTCTCCACTACCCAGTTTTACTTGTACAGGACTAGTTAGCATCAATTCTAGTAATATCATAACATGAATTGACATTTTGTGAAAGAATTATAGCAGAGGTAGCTCTCGAGGAAAAAAATGTAAATATTCTGAACATCATAATGTGTTTTAGTGAAGTAAGACCACTTTGATCATTCTACCCATTGTTCTAAGAATCTTCTCATAGGTCCAATTAATCCCCTCCTAGGTACTAGGCAGTCCTCTACCGCCTTGATTTGGCTGGGTGCCTAGACAAAATTAGACCTCTATTTTGAAGCTCTACAATACGTAAAATGAATTTGTTAAGCATTAAAAATTAGTTTTTGGTAATGTTTCATATAAAATTTTAAAAAATTAGATATACTATATGTTTTGTATAGTATAACAAGTATGTACAAATAGAAAAATAAAAAAATTAGACCGTAGAAGAAAACTCCTTGTCCGCCTACGAAAACGCCTAGGCAGCCTAGGCGGCCCCAGCGCCCCCTCCGCCGCCTAGGTCCGCCTAACTATTTTTAGAATATTGTTGCTAATTACTTTTAACATAAATGCTTTGAGAAGTATCTGTTTAAATTGGTTTTACAACACATGAGTAAGTTATTCGACAAAGTCACCCATTTCTACATGTATAAATTTAGGGTTAACTGCAAAAGTGTCCCTCAAAGTTTCACAAAATTTCATTTTTAGCCCAAAGTACCAAATTTTTTAATTGTGTTCCTTCAAATTTAAATTTTTTAGATACATGTATGAAATCATTGGTAATTATGTTATTTACGTTTCATATAAAGTATATATTTATATGTTTGGAATGGGTCAAATGTGTATTCAACTATATAAAACGTAAGTTTTGATGTATAATTTCACTAATATGTTAAAAGGGAATAGTTTTGTAAAATATTTAAACTTGAAGGAACACTCTTGAAAAAATTGATACTTCGAAGCTAAAAGTATAATTTTGAGGAACTTTGAGGAATATTTCTGCAGTTAATCCATAAATTTATGTTTAGTGGTACTTTATCATCCCCCTCCCCCCATCTCATATAACATAAATTTATGGGATTCTTTTTTATCCTACCCCAACTAGTTTGGGATAAAAGGTGTTGAGTTAAGTTAAGTATTACATAAGCCTGATTGTCCCTCTACGCCTATCCATCAGAATTATATGTATATATATGTTTATTCCATATTTGTTATCTTCTGCTAAGTCAGTTGCATATTTTCTAATTTCCAGAGCCTGGTTAATACTGTTTAATAGTGTGTATTGACAGTGATAGTAATTGTCTATTCGTAGGAGGTTTTACTTCTTGATATTTAGTTTTCTGAAGCTATAAGTCATTAAGTCGTAACTAATTTTATATCCTTTGGTGATCCAAAGAGGATTTTCATAAGCCCCTTAATTTCTTATGTTGTCATCCTTGCCAAATTTTCCATCGTATGGTCTCATGGTTAACTAATTTTATAAAATTTGGCATGGGTTAAAATCATTGGGTATGATCCACAACTAAAAGCTGTAAAGAGCTTGGATATACTTATAAAAACGAATAATTTTACAATATTAGTGCAGTTTATTTTGAAACTGCATTCAATAAAAGATTGTATTCTGGGCTATGATTTGCATTTGGTGTTATTTATCGACTCTTAAGTTGTGCAGCATTTGTTTCATCTTCTTACTAGAAACAGATGCTCCTGCTAATATAAAAGTATAGTTATCTGGTACAACCTATTGAGTAGAAGAAGTGCTCAATTCAGTTTATTTTTGTCTTCTGCAAGTCCTAGGACTTTAGTTAAATATTTGTGGTCTATATCTTGCTATTTTTTTTTACATTATCCGAACTCTTTCTTTCTTCAGCTTGTAGTAAGTCAATTTTAAGTGGTGCAATGCACCATTTCAGACATATTACCATCAGTCAGTTATAGCAATGAGCCATTTCAGACATATTACTGTCTCTAGTTACCAACTTTTGAAGCTTCAATTTATGGCTTAGTATAACATGCTTTTTCTTTCATCCAAAGTTAACTAAAAAATCCTGTAACGTTATGTTTTACTGCATGTGGCTATGTCGTCTGGTTAAATCACTGGTTTATTTCTATTTTTATTTACCTTTACTTTTTTTGCTGATAGAATTATTATACTTCTGTTTTTCTTTTCCCTTTCTAACTCCTTCAACTCTACTACATCACTCCGCAAGTCTAACCAATATCTGTGGAACCATTAACAAGTATATTAGTTGCCCTACCGGCAGTGCGCCTAATTCATTGCTGTTGAACCATTTAAGGATTAACATAATCAATAATAGGATTTAAGTCAATAAGCAGTCTGGTTTTCTTCGTCCAATTGTGATAATCTGCATCTAGAAACAATGAAAAAGGAAATATGTCTTAATACTATGCATTCATTTTCCACTGATAAAAAAAGAAATGGAAAAAGAGTACTGTTTCCTTCGTTGATTGATGTACTTTGATATACTGATTCTCTGTTCCTCTCCTCAAAATTTTGTTTGGGGAGTATGGCTTGAGTAAATTGCTTAGCACTAATCTAGTTGTCATTACTTTTTCTTTATAGTCTTTATTTGCTATTTTTTATGTTAAGTTCCTTACAAATAGCTTGTGTTAATAAGAGACTTAAGTGTTCTGTTATTATCATTCTTGTTTTGTAGGATAACGAGTTGCGCTATCGCTTCATCTATAATCATTTTCCAAGTTTGGGGGAACAGGTAATTTTACAACCAATTATAATTTTCAATCTAGGGTCATTCCTATTATGAAGTTTTATTTTTATTATCTTATATTGGCTGTGAACCTAATAATATTCTTAGTCATTGAAACAAGGTTAGTCTTTTCTTACTCATTAGTTTTAATTCTGATCCATCTTCAATTTCGAAAGAACTATTTGTAGAATGTGGCACAGGCCTTCCTCAAAATACACTGATTTTTCAGGAAATTATAGGAAAAACAGATGTAGAGATTTTCACTGGTGGAGGTGTCAAGGAATCGCAAGACTTCAAAAGGGAAGTATTGGAGCGAGGAGTAGCTGCAAAAAGAGAGATAACATTCGATACAGATTTATTTGGGTCAAAGACATTTCTCATATATGTGGAACCTGTATTCAGCAAGGCAGGAGAGACTATTGGTGTGAATTATATGGGAATGGATGTGACGGATCAGGTGAGCTCAAGTTTTTTGTTCATATTTCTTTTTCATTGTATTACCATTTTTCCCCTTTCTTTATAGATGTCATGGTTATATGATATTTATGTGGGGAAATTCACTCTTCATTTAACCATCAGACATAGCATGTCTTCTACTTTTCAAATGTATTAATCAATTCTGTTTAAATATTCTGAATACTAAGGCGTAAGTAGATGTCAAGGGCAATGGTTTGTTCTCAATTCCATTCCAAGTATTGTGTTTAGAGTTGCAATCATATATATGTTCATTGTTCAAACTCCTTGGTGTTCTTATCTCATATTGTGATTTGAAAATATCAAAACTTTCTAGGGTTTAGGGTTAATTTATAACTCTTGCTGCGAATGCTTTGATCACAAAAAGCTGAAATGAATTTACCTACAATTGGAAGTGAGGCACCAATTTCACAGGCTATGATAATTAAAGCTATCATGTAATTTAAATTTTAGCTTCGATTTACATGTGCATTCTGCATGTCCTGATTCCTGAGTAGGAATCATGGCAAGGAGAAGAGAGGTGGCTGTGTTAAAATAAAGTATTGCCTGTCAGAAAGAATGGCTGAGGGCTATAGATTTTTACTTCATTAAGGGTATACGCCTCTTTTCACATGGAATGTTTCTTCTGTCATTAGTGTTGGCACCATCATCCGCCAACAGTAATGGTAGAGCTATTTCATGTGTTTTAAATCTTGTCTGTCCTGTTTGTATCGACCGTGAGAGATGTGTTGGCTGGGAAACGACCCATAGCCAACTCTGATTATGGATCACTCCCCATATATATGTATGTGTGTGTTTGTATACATATATTTACATGAGTCCTGATCTACACGTGCCCATACTTCTTCCTTTTTATATTTTTTTTCATGCACCTATTCGTGTCTAAACTTGTATATGCTTATGAAAATCTAAGCTTGAGATGGATGAAGGCCTCAAAATTGAGAAAATAGTTCTTGGTGGTGGTAAGGCAGTGATATGAATGCAATGAAACTAATGCTGTACTCGGAACTAAGAAATAGCAAAGATAAGTCCAATTACTTTCAAAAGTTCCCATATCAAGTAAGATGATAATAAATGGACTAGTGAAACTTTCTTACCATCTTTTCATCTTTATTGTCGCTTCAGTTTCCTTTATTTTCCTCATACTTTCTGTGTTCCAAACAAAGTCCAAGAGTATTTTACTATGAGAGTACATATGTTACAATAGTCTCTGTGTGTGTGTGTGTCTCTCTCTCTCTTCCTCTGTCTCTCTTGCTCCTCAACATAATCTGTTCGTGATTATAGGTTAGAACAAGAGAAAAGATGGCAAAACTTAGAGAGGAAATAGCCGTACGAAAGGCCAAGGAGACAGAACTTAACAAAACAATTCATATAACAGGTATGTCCATGATAATTTCACTCTTATATTTTTCAATAGAACCAGTTTAAAAAACAAAGGTTATTCATTCTTTGCCTGTTTATCCTCCTGTAGAGGAAACTATGCGTGCAAAACAAATGCTTGCAACAATGTCACATGAGATAAGATCTCCACTAGCAGGGGTTGTAAGCATGGCTGAGATTCTTTCAACCACAAAACTTGACAAGGAGCAAAGCCAACTGTTGAGTGTCATGTTATCTTCGGGAGATTTGGTTCTTCAACTGATTAATGACATCCTTGACCTTTCCAAGGTTGAGTCAGGTTTGATGTCTCTCTCTTTCTTGATGGTTTCATCTATCTATCTATCTATATAGATTTTTCAGGTTGAGCAAAAAGAAAATCTTTATTTTTTTGCTTTTAATTATATATATATATATATATATATATATATATATATATATATATATATATATATATATATATATATATAGTCCGGATCTTAAGTTCACCCCTTATCCAACTCACCCGAGCTTACCCCCTTTAGAGACGGACCCGGCGACGGTTCGGTCATACAACCGTCATCTATACTTTTAGCGACGCTATATGTTGTCCGTCGCTAAAAGTATAGACGACAGTTGTATGACCAAACCGTCGCCGGTTCCGTCGCTAAAGGGGGGTGAGCCTAAGATTCGGACCGTATATATATATATATATATATATATATATATATATATATATATATATATATATATATATAATAGGTAATAGATATATAGGCACTTCGTGGTCTTACTTTTTAGGCAAAAAGGTTTTGAGAAAATCATTTCTATTTTAGCAAGTCGCCAAGAATGGAAAAGTTTGTGATAACCCAACAAAGGAATAAAATATTTTTCTGTTAATTAGTAAGATATTGAAAATGAGAAGAAGAAAGGTGATTTATTTAGTATTTCAATCACTAGGATTTCAAATTATTTACTTTTTTATTTGATTTTTCTTAGGAGTTATGAAGTTGGAAGCTACCAAATTCAGGCCAAGAGAGGTAGTAAAGCATGTGCTGCAAACTGCTGCGGCATCATTACAAAAGATGTTAACACTGGAAGGACATGTAACCGATGATGTTCCGGTGGAGGTGAGAGCTTTTTTACATATTATTACTTTTAACAGTTAGCTACTCTAGAAGAAACAGAGAGCCAGTTGACTTGTTAATTTTACTAAAAGTATTTACCTCATGGGATATGTCCTTGAGTTGAGTTGACTAAGTGCTTCTCATACAAAATGATTGTCATGGAAGTCAAAGTTTTGCGCTAAGATTAAAAGTCACTTAAATATATTGAGATTTGATACATTAATTTCAAATGAGTGTAATTTTGGGCATCTTGAAAAGGAGAGTTTGATTGTCAATTGGCAAAAATGGGAGTTGTTATCAAGAACTTTTTGGAGTTACATATGTCTTATTTTGGCAAGTGAAATCATAAGAGACAACATTCCTAAAATAATATCATGTTAACAAGTGACTGCTCTTAAAGATTAGGTCGTAAGAGAAAGGTTTAGTCAATAATGCTTATATGCTCAAGCTTTATAAGTTGTTGCAACGTAGTCAAGATGTACTATGCATAAAATTTTCCTTTCATTTTATATTACCAAATATTTTTACTCACATAATTAGCATCATTACTTCTGTAATGGCAGTTTCCTAATATGGATCCTATTATCCTCGAGGATCAGATTGTTATCTATGATATAGCCCGGATCTTGATACTACTACTGTGGTTAAAATGTAGATACATGTCTTATTTCAATTTGTTTATTACAGACTGTAACAATGCTTCAAAATAAATTATATTATTTATTTTTCAACCAAGAGGATTGCATATTTCCCACCAGCTTTTAAATTGGAATTCATAAGGGCCAGTTTCTCTGATTATAGGAAATGTATTATGCTGTTGAAATATAATAACTTATGTTAAACGGAGGAGTAAGATTGTCAATGTGTTCATTGTTTTGCATCATCATTACTGTGTTGACTTGTACCGGAGCGGGTGCAGTGATACACTGCTGTTAACATTTGACTTTGGTTCAAAGCCTTTATATCATAGTCTGTGTTTTGTATAATTGCTCTTTGATATTGCTTTCTGTATAAAATCCAAGTTCCATTTGTTCGTCATTCCATCACTTTTGGGTACGTTAACTTGAAGTCGAATATATTTGTAACTTATAAAGTATGTTAAAATAATGATAGTAGTCCAGCTGAACTACACAATATTCTTACCATACCTATAACTTTAAAAGTATGATTATGTAATGCAATGCTTGAAAATTTTAACTCACAATTGAGATACAAATAATAATATAGATACCTAAGCCTAAAGCTGATCTATACAGTTAAAAATTCCATCTAATTTAAAGAACTTCTCGGCAAAACTTTTGGAAATATTACTTAAATTCTATATTTTAGTGCAAACATTATGTTGAATGACACTCTTACAGTATTTACGGTTTATTTTCTTTGTTAATTGATTGTATGACTAGGGAAGATTTGGCAAAGCTTCAGTTTTAATTTTTCCTCTCATAAATACTTCATTTGACCAACTGCTGGGTATGATCTGTAATGCACAAAGTGGGGTTTCTTGCTTCTGAACATTAGTATCAAGTATATTCTGCTATGTCGATACATTTATGTAAAATCACCACATTTGTTGACTTGTAATTGAGGTGTAAGAATGTTTTCTTGTTCAGCAGTTCATTTAATACGTATGATAATATGTATCTCCTATGATGTGTTTTCAGTATTCTTCTGAATCCTAATTTTCTTTCTCATTCCTTTTGCTAGTAGTTTAAACATTTCTGACGAACTCCGTACCCTTCCTAAGTAAGACTGATGAATCATGCTTAGTAGTCAATAAAACTCTCCAGCATAGAAAAAACAGATGGTCAATTCCATTTTAAGCATTTATAGTGTTAAACTCGTTACTAAATATTCCCAAACACTTCCGATTATTATATGCAGCTTTTCAAATGATATATATTGAAAAGTATTCATCAATTTCAGGTGATCGGAGATGTTCTACGGATTCGTCAAATTCTCACCAACTTGATCAGGTATTTACTATTGGGTTCTGCGACTCAGTATTCTTATATAATATTATGATGTACTAACCTATAGATTTATGTCGTAGATATGTTGCTAGACTGTATGTTTTGTTTGCCTATTAAGCATAGCTACTTATTTTCTTACATTTTATTCCGCTTAAATCCCTGCTATCTTGTTGAGGATAAAATGTTAATATTTCTGTAGATAGAGGCGACAGTGCAAACTAATTTCAGTGCACGTGTGATTTTAGTATGAGAAGTCAATTGTATTTGTAGTGATCAAACCTCCTTAAACGCACTGTCCCCGTATGGGAATAGAATTTCTCATTATTGAGGATACCATAATGAGATAGAAGTGAATCTCCTTAAAGAAGGGAAGTTGGACACTATCTTGACTCTTTCCTTAAGAGTTGAAAATTAAATATAACTAGATACAAACCCACGCGTTGCGGCGGGATTATTCAATTTTTTAATGATAAATGTGTACGTACAATTAATAAATTAAAATATAATAAAAAGATGGTAAATTGTTGTGTGATGATCAAATTTTACACAGAAAAACAAATGAATATACATTGTAGGGGATAGTGGTGAGAGTTTATCGGTTTGTGCATTACACTCTAAGCATGTGATTATTGTCGGGTTGTGCATTACACTCTAAGTATGTGACTATTGCTTCTTAGTGTGAAAAGAGTGTGCATGGGGCATATGTAGTATAGCGTGTAAATGTTGTTAAGGACATGCAGCAAAAAAACACCAGAAAGTTAAGCCTCCACATCATCTGCAAAAGAGAAGTGATGTCATCAGAAGCATAAAAGGAGAGAACTTGGAATAAAATCTAAAGGTCTAAAAAGAAACCATGTACCTGAGCAAACCTTGCAAGGCTGAAATCTTTGCGGATTTAATAATATGAAAAGTTTCCAAATACAGTCATCCACACATATGAAGCAACAAAAATTCGAATAGCATTATAAATTTCTGATGCAACAAAATAATGGTACATTAGAAATAACACCTGTACATGAAGAAAGATAGTCGGACATCACTGATGATGTGGACAATCCAAACAACTTTTACCTAGATCATGAGCAGGTTATTATAAGCAAGTTTATGTAATCAGTATACTCAGTTCATCCATCCCGGAAAGATAGTCTACTTTATATATATATATATATATATATATATATATAAAAGTTAACCATAAAAATTGACTGGGACACAATCAATGTCCAATATCACAAATTAAATATTATTTGGTACATTGATTTTGGAAGTGGGCTATCATTTGGGATTGAGAGAGACATCCTTTTACAATTCTGTAGTAAATCTAAATCTCTAGAACTTGTGACTTTATCTTCAAAAGGATCCACAGATAAAAGCCAAAACAAATTTATGATGGAAAGGAAAAAGATTCCACAACAACCAACATATGTGAAACGAACCAGATTCCTAAAACAACGTTTAAAGTAAGAAGGAATCTCTTAATGAGACCTCACAAAACAATTTATTATTATGATTTGTTAGGAAACCTTTTAAAGAAATGAATCGCTATTAACCAAATGTACGGAGTATTTCCCAACAAAGGCATGCGGCTCAACAATTAAATGGAATTGATCTCCTTAATTCTGTTCTAAAAAACAATTAAATGGAATTCAAGCGCAACTAACTTACCGACTATTAGGTAACTCTCGACTTTATCCATTCAATTAAATGCATTTTGCTCACCCTGCAATAAAATTAAAATATTATTATATCAATAGATAAAATATTTTAATACATTATTTTAACGTAACTAATACATTATCTTTCTAAAATACATTAATGATAACACAAATGGCATTATCTTCTTCCTCATTTAACTTTTTCCCACTAATGTTCAAATTCATAGCAAACATCTTATTTTTATTTTATTTATTATTTACTTTAAAGGTTATGTGAACCTAAGCCAGTACAATTCCTACATGTATCTGAAGCAACTGGGATTAAAAGCCAACCTGATTATGTTGAATAGTCATTGGACACTAACTCTCTAAAATATGGAGATATTAACTCAACACTAAGACCCGAGTATGGTTGAAAGTAAAATTCCTAATGAGATTCATGTTTTGTTTTCCCTAATAATCCCTACTTAGAAATGTTATTCACTCCCCCATCCCCCATCCCCCATCCCCCATCCCACACCATCCAAAAAGGACAAAAGAGAGACATAGAGAACCTGTGACGCCCCCAAATTCAGGTACTTGAAACCCGAACTCGGTGATTCACGATACCATTTCTATGAGCGGAATCATACAATAATAATAACAATAATATAGATACCAAATTTGATTTACATATGCATCAGAGTCTATTCCCAGGTGCGAGACCTTTAAACCTTCATTACATTATTCATTTAAGGCCTTTCACAAAGACAATTGTATAACAACAAATAAGATGGATAAGATGTCAGTACTACACTTTATTCCTGTTTCTATGGAAAAGCAATAATTCTATATTAAGGTCATTGCAGAAATATGCCATCAGATATTAGAAACAATGACATCCAATAAATATAAACTTCCTCAAACTATTTCAGAAGATTTACTATACATGTAAACCATAGTTACATTATTCAACTCCTGTAGTTGTAATTTTTCTCTTAATTGCTAAAAGTCATTTAAAACACCTCCAAATCTGCCCATGATCCTAGTTTTTTTAATATAATAATAATAACTATTATTATTATTATTATTATTATTATTATTTGATTTATTATTATTTTTTGACTTTTTTGTATTTTAAGGCTTCTTAGCCTTTATAAGGTCTTATTGATATACTAGTCCACCACTATGTCATAAATAACTCATAACATTTGCAGTAAGGGATCTTGTACATGTCATAAGTCATAACTAGATGTGAGACTGATGGGGTAATGTAACCTAAGTACCTATAAACTTTCCATTTGTGTTGAGACTTTAGTATGTTGATCGACTTAATATGTCAGTGCCACTACATAGATATTTAGTTGCATGTTCATTTTGTCACAGTGATGAAAAAATCATTAATCATTATCAAAGGAGCAGTGCCTTAATTGAATTTGAGCCAAGATATATTTTCTTGGGATTTTTTTTATTTTTTTATTTATTATTTCTTGACATCGTTACGTAAGATTTCTAATTTACAGTTATTGTGGCAACTTCTAGCTTATATTTTTATATTTCTATTTTCAAAAAACTTGGTTTGAGAAATTTCCAGGTCTTAGTTGATCCTTCGGGAAGGATGTCCTTCAAGGTCTAAGTTATTTTCATTTTTTTTTGTGTTCTTTATGGCTTTTCACAACTAGAGTGGCGTCCTTTGTTAGCATGAACATAGGCAGGAATTCACCAAACCCTAAGATTTAGGTTATCTAGTTAATATAGGTTGACTACTATTTTTATCTAGTACCATTTGTTGCATGCTTCTAATAGACATTTTACTCTTAACAGCAATGCAATCAAGTTTACTCATGAGGGGAAGGTTGGGATAAAGCTTTATGTTATACCTGACCCATGTGCTGGTAAGCAAGGAGGATCTTTCCAGAAGACGAATGCAGATGAGTCAACAGTTCTAATAAATACACCTAAAGAAGATAAATGCTTATCAACTTCTCATAGCAGCGGTGATCAAAATGTCTTCAATGGACAGAAACATGGGGAAGGTCCATACCATAATCATGCACTTAACAATGAACCCAAAAGCCCAGTTAAAAATGGATCTTCAACAGATGGAGATAAAGAGGACTATCCTCTTACACATGAAACAACGGTGTGGATACGCTGTGATGTTTATGATACAGGGATTGGAATACCAGGTACTTCTTATTTGCATTTGTTTGCAAATTCAGTGTGAAGATTATTGATTACTACCCATCTGTGAAGAATGGACAGACACAAATGTGACAAACACTACACGAAAATCCTAATCATTTAAGATATGGGAAGTCAAATAAATAAATATAAGTTTCTCATATATATTGAATTATGAAATATGTGTCTTGTCACCGTCAAGCTTGGTTATAGGTCAGACAAAACGATGTAGTATTTGGTAATAGAATAGTGGAATGTCTGTAAAGTCATTATTGAAGATGATGAAAAGACAAAAAACACCATTAAAGAATGAGTTCTATAGCCAAGTTTGGCTATGGCAAGCCACATATTCCCTTTTCCCTATATATATAATATCAGATTATGTGGAAGTATTTATAACAACTAAATCTAAAATTCAATGACATTAACATAAAATTTTAATTCTTGAACAAAAATAAGAATCAATAATTTTATAAATATAGTAAGAAATATTTCGATGCATGACAGTGTAAAATAAGGGTGTGTGACTTCTAACGTATATACGAGTTTGTAACTAATATGTATATCTTTGTGATACACACGTAATTTGATTGATTAAGTTGTTTCGTCCCATGCTTGTTACATTAATTAGTTTTCTTGTTAGTAATTTTGATATGATTATATAAACTTATTTATTTATTTAATTCATTTTAGTTTTCTAATTATTGTGTATCTGTTTATTGGTTTACTTCACTAATTACTCATGCTATTTTAAAGTCAATCACCACTTCGATGTAACAGAAAATGCTTTGCCTACTCTATTCAAAAAATACATGCAAGTAAGTGCAGACACTGCTCGGAAGTATGGTGGGACAGGATTAGGTTTAGCGATCTGCAAACAACTGGTAATTTTTCTCGCCTGCCATTTATTTTCCATTTTTAGTTTCTCTTCATTTCCAGAATGTAGTGGGCCCACCAGTTCAATATAATGTGATGAGATTTTTGGCTTCAATTATCATTCTTGCAATCCTTGTATCCACATGCTTGTCTGGATTTTTAGTGATCTTTCATAAATTAATCAGCTGACCTGTTAGAAGTAAATAACAAGTTTTTAGTGATAAACTTTAACATAAATGACCTTATGAATGTTTTAGAAATTATCTAGGTTATTTTTTCTCCTCATGATGTAAAGTTATCTATGGTATAATGTGATATGCAATTTATGTAACTTTATGAAGCTTGTTTTAGTCATTAACTTCAATAAGGAGAATTCGTATCATTTACTGTGTTATAAAGATTTATAATCTCCAACAAGCTTTTCCTTCTACTCAACTTGTTTAACTTTCTTCTACATTAATGTTAGAAGACTAACAATGGAATGCTATATTGTATATTTTCTTTCTTACAATTTAATTCATGTATTTATTTCCATCTAATTTCAAGAATCAAAGTTTTGATCCTTCCGACATTGATATGCATATGTAACAGGTTGAGCTTATGGGAGGTCAACTCACTGTGTCCAGCAGAGAGCACCTCGGATCAACCTTTACTTTTATACTACCTTATAAAGTTTCAACTTTGAGCGACACTTCAGATGATCCCGATGAACTCTCAGATATGGTCGACCATGATGCAGCAACTGATATAAATGACGATGATACAAATTCTGGCTTCTTCCAGTTCCAGCCACGAACATTGGGTACTCTATTTTCCTCGAATGGTTCTGGCAGGACCCAAAAATTAACACCAAACGGTTTCGGGATTAGTACCTTACCTGGACTAAATGGATATTCCCAATATTCCTATTCACTCCCCTCTGGTAACATCACGTTAAAGGAGATGAGTTCAATAGAAGATGCATGTTCAGAGGTTGATGTTACCGAGGCAGTATCAGAACCTGAAAGTTCTTTGAGGTATAGTCCAGATTCTGATAACAAAAGTTCCATTGGTAAAGAACAAAAATATCATCATGATGCAAATCGTCAACTCAAAATCCCGTGTATGAACACATCTTATTCCTCACAAAGAAGCAACGATGTGCTTGAGATTACGAAGTCGAGAGATCCACAAGAAATCTGTCAGATGCAGGTGAGGTCTGAGAGGAGCTCCGAATGCACTTCAAGTAACAGTCCGGAAATGCTTGAATCAATGTCGAAACCTAAGATCCTTCTTGTCGAAGATAACAAAATTAATGTGATGGTAACACGGTCGCTGATGAGGCAGTTAGGCCATGACATAGTTGTTGTCAACAATGGAGTGGAAGCACTGTGTGCAATTCAGAGCAGTAATTACGATCTCGTTCTTATGGTAATTTTACAATAAGGCTATTGCTTTTATTTTATTTTTTGAACTTCCTATATTAGATGCATTTTCATGACTTTTTAATTGAATTTCTCTTCACTTAAAGCGTGATATTATTTGAGGATAGTGTTAAAACTACTTTTACTTGGTTGATCTATGAAGCGTGGATAAGACACAGGACGGGTATGACACAACATAAACACGTCGGAACAATACATCCTGAAATAAATTAGGACATAGACAAGTCAAGGACACCATAATTTATTCTCTTCGACCCCAAAAGAATGTCTGAAGTGAGTTTTATTCACCAATAAAAGCATTAATCCTAACTATATCAAACAATTAGAAATAATTGAATTTTTTAATTTGTCTGAAATATTTTCAGAATATATTATTTTTGTGGCCGGACGCCGTATATTTGTGAGAATTTACTTGAAGAATTTGAATGTTAGGAACTATAACAAACTAATTACTATGTTGTATAAAGACAAAAAGACATGCATTCATGAGACTATTGGTTAAGCATATTAAAGTATATATTATATATAGGGGAAAACAAATATGTGGCTTGCCATAGCCAAGCTTGTCTATAGACAATCATTCGTTAATGGCATATTTATCTTTTCATCATTTTCATTAATGGCATTACAGACATTTCACTATTTTATTACCAAATACTACATCATTTTAAGCATGATCTATACCCAAGCTTGGTTGTGGCAAGCCACATATTCTTTTTTCCCAGAATATATATATAGATATATGTATAATGTTTATCTATGATTATGGTGATTGCTCTGTTCTTCTCATGCTTATTACTTCAATTAGTTTTCAATGTTTTTTTACCTTTGTAATGAAAAAGGAATCTTTTTTAATCTTCTAAGAATGATCTCTTGGAATACTTGAACAACATGATGCCTCATATTTCTTATGACATGTTTTGAATAGCTTTCTAATGATATTGTTGGAATAAGGTTGTGTAACAAGTTGATAAGTTCAGTTGTTACTTAAGCAAGCAGCAGCAACGATTCACAAGGAATAAGGAAAGAGTTAGGTAGAATCAGGAGGGAGTAGAAATGGAGGAAGGATCAGACGAAAATAGAGAGTTTAGAAAGGAACAATTTCATATTTCATTCATACCCACTTCACACCATGATCAATACATATACTCCAATTCACAAGTTCCTAGATTTGCTCTGGCTCAGCCATGTGATTGCTAACAGACTGCTACTGGAGTAACACACTGAAGAAATGAAGAGAAATGGAAAATACTACCTTACCCTTAATTAATAAAAACAAAAGACATTATTGACCCGTCTAACCAACTTAGCCACCTTACAGGTTGGTTCTAATTGTGTAAATACTGCAGGATGTATTCATGCCGGTTATGGATGGCCTTCAGGCCACAAGACTAATCCGTTCTTTTGAGGAAACTGGCAACTGGGAAGCAGCATCTAGGGCTGGGGTGAAGTGTCATGTTTCTCCTTCAAATTCATTACAAATTGGCGAAGACTATAAACTGCCCAGAAAGCGGATTCCTATAATTGCAGTAAGTACTTGAACTTTTATTACCACTGGAATTGGGATTTGGATTCCCTGAAGTTGCCACATCCTTGACCACTCTGAAGTTTGTAAATTTTTGCTGCATTTAGCAAATGTTGCATTTTAACTCTGGCGACTTGTTTGTGGGCCATCACAAATGCACCAAGTGCTATAACTAATGCAACAAAAAGCTATAAAAGTTCATAGTGGTTAAGGAATGTCACAAATTCATGGAATTCGGATCCCTAGAATTGGTGCATACAATAGCTTTTCAAGATATTATGTTTCTTTCATTCACTTTGCTTTTGTTATTTCCAGTCTGGTGTCATTATATTCCACTTACTTGGATCAGCTATACAAATCATATTCCAAAGATATCAACCGCATTATGGCCATAATATCATTTTTCAAAGCACAATATTCCCTTCTTAATACTGATCGCCCCGAAAATCTCAACCGCATTAGGGCCATTATATCACTGTATGGAGGGGCACCAAAACAATACTGTTTGTGCAATCAGTATTCTTTCTTTGTCATTTTTTTATCCTTTCACCCTGTAAACTGCTTGTGCATGCTCGTAGTTGTTCATTGGGTTGGTTACCTTGACAATATAATCATTCATATTTCTTATATAACAAAAAGATGATACAAAGTCGAAGCAATATGATTCAAGTTTCAAAGACTTGGACTGTTAGGGTTTTAGAGAAATATGAACTAGACTTTTATAACTCAACATGAGATGCACTAAATCACAATTCACAAAGTTAAGGATGTTTCTTACTTTTGAAAATGAAATAGCAAATCAAATATTTGATATCTTAAAATGGAATAGGATATTTGAACGCTAAAGCTAAGGAATTAAATATCTGGTTTTTATTCATCTTCTTAGATATCCAATATTTGACTGCTAAAGTTGAGGAGTATTAGTTGCGTTAGATATTAATCAAACTCCTATTCCATTTCTTTTAACAGTTCAGCTGTTGAATACTTTTACAGAGAAATTTAATACTTTGTTGACTAGGCCTTTATCTATGTTACTTGGACTTGGATCGAGTGGTATTTTGAAGAGTCCGACGCGGGTACTCTTTAATTTTGCCAATTTTTTACACTACTTCCTTATTTGAGTGCCGAGTATCAGACACGTGTACTTTAAGAAAAAGTATTTAAGAAAAAGTAGTGAAGAGTTTGTGTAACATAGGCCTTAATTATCCAATCACCACTCATTTAGTTATGATCGGGAATGATTACCAATTTATGCTTGTTACTACTCCTAAAATATGAGTAATTAAGAATCCTTTACTAGTATTACTTGTAAACTAGTAATACCAAGGCTAACAAAGCTAGTTGGTATGAATGCAGATGACAGCAAACTCTTTGTCAGAGAGTGCAGATGAGTGCTACGCAAACGGTATGGACTCCTTTGTATCAAAGCCTGTTACGCTTCAACATTTAAAACAATGTCTCCAACAATATTTACCATAATATCTCTTGTAAATGTATGCATCTGTATAGAATATGAATGTGCTAGGAAAGTTTTGTAATCAATATATTGTATTTTTCTTGACCATTAACGTACCTATTTAAATTATCGCATTCAATATCATTTGCAAAATCGCCATTCCCCCCTCAAGTCTCTCACATATTCCCAAAGGGATAAGCTATATCTTTGATCCCAATATGGATATGAAAGAGAGTGAACGTGGCACTCCCTCCATTTATTTTTGCTTGACGTTTTAAAAGCAGGCACATAGACTTTAAGATTTAACTGTTTCTTTATCTAGTTGATTAAAATCTATTACTATATAAAGAAGCAAAATGAGGGTAATAGTTGGTTTGGTAGTCCTTTTAGAGCTGCAATAAATTTCTTCTGGCGAATGTTCTAGGTTGTAATAAATTATGAAAATTGATATTTTTACATGATTTTTTGATATTTTCACATGAAAAGTGTTGTTATAGATGTATAGCGATAGTAAAAACTGTGACGCCCCCAAATTCGGGACTTGAAACCTGTATTCAGTGCTCTACGTTAACCAACATTGAACAACTATTATATAACATTTCAGTTATTCCACAACTTTTCCTTTCCTTTAGCCTTACCCGATCCTTTTATGATCTTGGTTAACTGAAAACATTTATAACAAAGCAAGAATAAACATTCAATTGCTCAGTAAGTAATATCATGCACAAATATTGTGATAATAAATAAATGTTTTCTTTGAAACATACTCTTATAGTGAAACTAAACTGTATAGAAATTTAGAATAAATCTTGAATCATTCATGTTCTTGTAACAACATATCAACATTTGAATAGCTGAGAGGCCATAATCCATGAATATTTTTCATTTCTTGAAAAGGTTTTATTCGAAATTTATCTGTGAACTGTCTGGTCTTACGGGCACAGTAGGTGATCAGCCTTTTATGCCCTGTATGGGTCAATACTATCTTGTTCCGAACAATATTTGTGTTCACTGTCACCGCTTCCGGAGCGTATTATAAAATTTCCCGTTCATTCTCAGACTTGAATCCAAACTATATTCAAATAGCTGGACAATTTAAATCATGTCACAAATATATTTCAAGACTTAACATGAAAAAATTAAAATATTTAATCTGCGTCTAGTCGAAACAAAAGGCTTAGACTATCTTTAAATTGTTCATGCATACTGCAATTCAACAGGTATACATTTTATCAATAAACCGCTTCTCAATAAGTAACATAGCTTTGAAACATTTGCTTTTCAAAAGATCATTTGCATAAAATAATAGCAAAGGATTAGGATACTTGCCTTTTTTGTAGACTACGTTTAAATCTTAGCTTAGCTTATCCTCTTTTCACGTATCCTACATTATCCATATCATCTATAACTTTATATCAGCTATATATTCCATTCCACATTTAATTACACGTTGTCACATAGAACAAATAATCACACTCAGTCGTAAAGAACACATCCGGTTCTCATTTGCCATTCATACAACACGTAGTTGCAATAATATACTTTCTTGTTTCTAGTTTCTAGTTTCGTAAACTATATACTTTTGTTTTGAAAACTTTTACAAGCTTCCTTTGAAATCCTTCCCCAAATAGTTCATTGCATGCTTGAATATATTAGACTCTTATAAATGCTGATATTACATCTTAGATTGCATTTACATACACGTTTTTAGCTTCAAATTACTAAACGAATGTCTTGACTGGACTGCAGTTTGGTGCAGATGCGCCATGTTTGGCTTTGGGAGTGGCGCAGTTGCGCTGTTCCCTGGCTAAACCAGAACTAAGATTCCTAATGTGCAGTTCCAGTTTACACAAGCCATTACTCCTATACATATCATGTAACACATAACAATGATTTGTAAACAAGTCTTAGGTCTTATTCTACATGAATCAAGTTTGGTTTCCCAAAACCACAAAGTTTTACTTTGAAAATCTTTTGTTTAGCAAATGCAATATCTTCTTAACCCTATGGAATTCCAACTGAAACATACAAAGATTTCCTAATCCAGAATGAATACATATTCTCATTTCAGTTAGGTACATTTACTTTCTTCTCAAAGTTTCAATTAGTTTTCTTTTTGAAAGTTTTATTATACCAAGTTAAAACCACATATTTTATACAAGATTATTAGGGTCACCTTGTTCACCATTTATAGAATCACATAGGGTACAAATGCATATGATCAAGGTTGCAGAACACAGAAACAAAACATTTTTCAAAGACTGGCAAGCTGCACAGCTGCTCAGGGTTTTACTAAGGAAGTAGCGCAGCTGCGCCACTTTGACTTCAGCCCAGAACTGACCTTTGTTCTACAGAACTTCGAAAATGGTTATTTGTATTCTTTTAGCATGCCTTTTAAAACAAGAACAACATTTCAGATAGCTAACTTCAGACTACCTTTTTGATTTTACACAATCAGTTACTATCAACAAACACTGTATTTCTCAAATTGATAACATAGACTTTTCATTTGTGTCTGTTGGGCCATGATACTTTATGTAGTAGGCTGGGCCGAATGGACCTATCCATTGCATTGTATTTATTAGGTCTTGAATGTGTTGAGCCGGTTCGTTGGGCTGACCCATTAGACAAATAAATATATTGAGTGGGCTTTGACCGGTAATGATGAAAAAGATAACAGTTGACTGTTATCTCTGTCCTCTCTGCAATGAATTAATGTGGATTGAACTTAGTCGGCCGACGGGGGAAAACAGTGATGTGATGTAGCAGGTGAGCTGTATGCAGTCGGCTGAGGTCACTGGTAGTTGGGGCTGTGTCAGATGGTAATGGATGGCACAAGAAACCAAACATGAGAATATATGTGGGCAAGAATATCACTCAAGAGGAGGTAACTGATATATTTCTCTCAGGACTCTAGATATTATTATTCCTCCATTGTTAAACCTTGTGATCGCCTGTACTGACTCTCACGTCGGAGCTATCCCCCGACGGTCCAAGCCGTCAAGCTTCTGGTATTGACGTGTTTACTGTGCAGGATTGGACGTGCCTTACGTGATTGGGGCTCGTGGAAAGATCTTGGCGTTAACATTAGCGCTAGAAGGAGGGCCTTTTCTAGTGTTCTTGGAGTTTTCAATAACAAACTGTAGCTGCTCTATGTCGGAATCCATGGTGAAGAGTAGAACAGTTACCCCGGAGGGACAGCTGATGGCTGTAAGTTCATCTATGCAACGAGTATCTGTCAAGGATAGTTTAGGTCCTGCGAAGAGTGCTCATGATAGTACGGCTTCCAAGCATGTGTCTTAGGGTTCTCGTTCGAGAGCCCATGGTGATGCCAAAAGAAGATTGGTTTTTGTTGCCGAGAAAGGACCCGACCATGGTCGGAAACGGGTAGAAGGCACACCGCCTAGAAGTCGACACCGAGATGGTCAGACCGATAAGGCATCCAAGTTAGCCAAGATGGCAGATGAAGTCGACAAGGCCTTAGAGGTGCTTTTGAAATAAAGGGAAGATATCGCCGAACAGTTGCTTCGTATGGCGAAGTTGAAGGACGAAGCGTCTAGCTATGCTCAGTCCGAAGAGCATGGTAGGCTCGCAGAAGGAAGACATAGAAGAGGAAAGGAGCCTGTACACTCTGGTCATGAATCTCGAGGCCGAACTCGGGATCGAAGTAGATCAGGAACCCCTACTCCTCAGAGATTGAAGAGGGCACTCCACCCTATCGGCTCTAGGGAACATGGTCGAAGTAAACAAAGAAGCAGGTCCAGGGAGTACACGCCTGAGAATGAATGCAAAGAAGGCATCCCGCCTTGAGTATTCTCATCACAGGGACAAAGTTCCTCGCCAAAGAAGATCGAGAAGTCACACTCCCGAGAATCCACTGAGGGCACACCGCCCTGTGGGTACTCGTCATTAAAGAAGTCCGTCAAAAGAAGGAGGTTCGAATGATAAGGGCCGGTCTACTCAGAAGAAGAGATACTCTCCGGAGAAAGAAGTCTCTTCGTAGCTGGAAGGAGTGGAATTTCTGGTCAAGGAATTGAAGGAGATACAGAAGCATTTGGCCAAAGTCCAACAAGTCAAGGATACTTCGGGGAAGAAGGCATCTCCTTTTTCCTTGGATATTCTTAAGGAGAAGGCTGACCCTACCAAGAAGTTGCCTCATATGGAAAGTCATGATGAGTCTGGGGATCCATATGACCATAGTCAGGCATTCGACAGACTGATAGACTACTATGACTTTAGTGATGCTACTAAATGTCATACTTTCGTTACGACGCTCCGAAAAGACGCCATACAGTGGATGGGAACTTTTCCTTCGAACTCAGTCTCATCTTTTGCAGATTTATGTGGAAAGTTCCATGATCGTTTTGGGAGCAACAAGAGAAGGGGAAAGCCAATAGGTTCATTGGCTCAAGTTCGACAATTTTCGAATGAGTTCTTGAGCCAGTATGTGAAGCGTTTTCGAGAAGCGGTAGGCCAGGTGACCGATCTCAATGATCTTCAGGCTGTTGGACTGTTTCATAACGGTCTAGATCTGGTGAAGTCAGAGAAGTTGGTGAAGAAGCTAATGTTTCACCACTCGAAAAGCCTAGTTGAAGCTTTTGATAAGGCAAAAGGCTATATAGTGGTAGAGGAGGCTATGAATAGCTTGAGGCATCCTTCTTCGGACAAGCTGAAGGAGACAGATCGAGATAAAACTGAGGGTAGTCATAAGAAGGGCGAGGGGAATAATCATCGTTATGATGGAGGGTTCAAGAAATACAACAATTGGCGACAGGGGTTCAGACCCAGAAGGTAAACAGGACGTACACTCAACTGAATACTGATAGAGCTGTTATTCTAGATCAGATCAAAAATTAACCCATCTTTGAACCACCTCGTGATAACCTTAAGCCAGGGGCTGGTAATTCTCGCAAGTATTGTGATTACCATCAAGCTTCGGGTCATAATACCAATGATTGCTGCAGTTTGAAGGACTTTATTGAACGGAAGGTTTAAGGTGGTGCACTGGTTCAGTATGTAGCAGGGAGGACACCCCCACAAGTGCAGCAGATGGATAGGGGACCTGTTCGGGTCGATCAACCGGTTCAGCCTGTATTACCAGCTCCGGAGCAGCCAGTGAGGCATGTGGTCGATGTTATTACCGGGGGTACTTCTGGCAAGGTCATTGGAAAGAAGCGTCGAGGATACCTGGATTCAGTTATGTCAGTGGCGGGTACACTCCTGAAGACTGATAGACCTTACCCAGGAATGGTAATTTCCTTTACAGACGAGGATTATCCTTCAGAACCCATCGAACCCCATGAAGGAGCGTTGGTGATTACTGCACAAGTTGATTCCGTGGACATGAAGCGGATGATGATTGATAACGAGTCTTCTGTGGATATTCTATATGCCCATGCTTATCAGAGGATGCATCTGGATGGGCGAAAGATGGAGGTCGGACAGGAGATTCCTTTATATGGCTTCAATAATGATCCGGTCAAGGTGGCAGGGACTATCGAGCTACCGATCATCTTCGGTACGGCTCCATAACAGGTTGAAATAATGTGTAAATTTTATGGTGTGTATGTAGATTCGGCATACAACGCCATATTGGGAAGACCTACTTTGACTGCTTTACAAGCTGTGACATCCATTCCTCACTTCAAAATCAAATTCCCGACGTCACATGGAGTTGGTGAGGTGACATGGGATTTAGATTTGGCTAAGCGTTGTTATCGAAATGCTGTGATTGCTTCAGGAGTAAGGGTCAGCAAACAAAAGCAGGCCATAACTATAGAAATTGAACCCTTTACCAAAAGCAGTTCAGAACCGTTGGTCATGCCAGCTGGAGAGACAGAAGAGTTTGAGCTGATTTTTGGCAAGAAGGACAAAACAGTGAAGATAGGTTCGGGTCTGCTGAAATCTCTCCGGACGAACCTTATAGAGCTTTTATGATGTTATGTAGATATCTTCGCATGGGTGCCTAACGACATGCCTGGGGTGAGCCGGAAGGTTGCAGAGCATCGGTTGGACGTGGACCCATCCAAGAAGCCGGTTCGGCAGAAGAGGCAGATTTTTGCACTAGAGTGACAGAGGATCATTGATGAGGAAATTGCAAAGCTCCTTGCTGCTGACTTTTTTTTTGAGATAGATTATCCAGAATGGATGGCGAATGTGGTCTTGGTCCAGAAGCAGAATGGAAAGTGGCGTGTCTACATTGATTACACTGATTTGAATAAAGCTTGCCCGAAGGACTTTTATCCCTTACCTCACATTGATCAACTCATCAATGCGACTTCGGGGTACGCCTTACTCAACTTTATGGATGCTTTTTCTGTTTATCACTAAATTTTTATATGTAAAGAGGATATACCGAAGACGACGTTCATTACGCATCGTTCGGTATATGCCTATAAGAAGATGACGTTTGGCTTGATAAATGCCGGAGCCACTTACCAAAGGATGATGAACTTCATCTTCAGAAGACAGCTGGGGAAGAATATAGAGGTATATGTTGACGACATGATCGTGAAGAGCATGATGGTACAGAAGCACTTGGATGATTTAGAAGAATATTTTCAGACGGTGCGTCACCACAATTTGAGACTAAATCCGACCAAGTGTACCTTCGGTCTTGGTGCATGTAAATTATTAGGTTATCTGGTTAATCAGCGGGGCATAGAGGTCAATCCAGAGAAGATCCAAGCTATTCTGAACATGAAGACTCCTCAGTCATTTAAAGATGTCCAACGTCTGACTGGGAGGATTGTAGCTTTGAGGAGGTTCATGTCCAAGTCGGTAGAGAGGTGTTTGCCATTCTTTGATACATTGAAAGGGCCGAAGAATGCAAAGACGTTCTAGTGGACTTCGGAATGTGAAGACGCCTTCCAGGGAATAAAGACATATCTGTCTTCGGCGCCTTTGTTGGTGAAGCCCGCTCCTGCTGAGCCCTTGTATTTGTACTTGGCAGCTAGTTCATTGGCAGTGAGAGCAGTTTTGGTGCGAGAAGTTGGGGGTAAGTAGCACCCGATTTACTACGTAAGACATGTCCTTAGGGATGCTGAAACAAGGTATCCGAACATTGAGAAGTTTGCCTTTGCTTTGATGATAGCTAGTCGGAAGCTTAGACAATATTTTCAAGGTCGGTTGTTGGTGGTCTACACGGATTAGCCTCATAAGAAGGTTCTGGGTAAGGCTGAGGTTTCGGGGAGATTAGCTGCTTGGACAATGGAATTGTCTCAATTTTTCATTGAATATCATCCCCGGACGGATATCAAGAGGCAGGCCTTTGCTGATTTCATGGTAGAGTGTTCGTTTTCTGAAGTTGATGATAACTCGGTGGAGGCCGAAGACTCTGATATGGCAGTTTCAGTTCTTCAACAGAAGCAGAGTTCATGGACGCTATATGTAGATGGATCCTCTACTTCGGATATTAGTGGAGTAGGGATTATTTTGACAAGTCCGGAGGGATTCAAGGTGCAGTAGGCCATCAGATTTGGGTTCAGAGCAACGAACAACGAAGCGGAGTATGGGGCGGTGTTTGCAGGGTTACAACTGGTAAAAAGTCTCAAGGTTCAGAAGATAATTATTTTTAGTGACTCTCAGTTGGTCGTCAAACAAGTCTCAGGGGAATATGAAGCTCGAGGTTCACGAATGGTCAAGTATCTAGCAGAGTTGAAGGATCGGCTTCAGTATTTCCTATCTTATGAGTTTCAAGTAGTTGAACGCAATGATAATTCTATTGCTGATGCACTTTCAAAGTTGGCTACTACATATGCGAATAATTTTGATGGATCTGTCTATTTGGAGATTCTGCACCAGCTTAGTATCCAACATGAATCCGTGATGTGTGTTGACTGTTCTAACTGCTGGTTGACTCCATATCTGGAGTATCTGGCAGATGGCGTCCTTCCTTCGGATCAGATGCTGGCCAAGAAAGTTAAGTACAAGAGTGCTAATTTTGTTCTTATCGATGGAGATCTTTATCGAAGGGCTTTCTCGTCTCTATTGTTGAAATGTTTGACTCCATCCGAAGCGAAATATGCTCTTCGGGAGGTTCACGAAGGCATCTGTGGTGACCATATGGCTACCAAGTCATTAGCCTACAAAGTACTTCGGCATGGATACTATTGGCCTACAATTTTTAAGGAAGCTACAGAGTATGTCAAGAAGTGTTAGAAGTGTCAGCTCAACAGTCCGATCCCACATCAGCCACCAGAAGAGCTATACTCGATTTTATCTTCTATACCTTTTGTTGTTAGGGGGGTAGATATACTGGGTCCATTGTCGAAAGCTAAGGGTCAGGTCAGTTTCATTATAGTTGCAATTGATTACATGACCAAATGGGTAGAAGCAAAGCCACTTAGCTTGATAACGGAACAAGAGTGTTTAAAGTTTCTCAAAGAAACTGTAGTGTTTCGTTTCGAAATTCCTAAAGTGGCGATATCAGATAACGGACGCCAGTTTGTGGGATCGAAGTTTGAAGCATTTTTGAAGGAATTAGACATCCATCACAGAAAGACTTCAGTAGCTCATCCACAGTCTAACGGGCAGGTTGAGGTGACCAACAAAACGTTCCTGAATGGGATCAAGCGTAGATTGGATGAAGCTAAAGGAAGATGGCCAAAGGAGCTGCTCAATGTGTTATGGGCTTATCGGACTACACCGATGACGACTATTGGGGATTCACCTTTCAGGCTGGCCTATAGTACTGATGCCTTGGTCCCAATTGAAATTGGATCTACAAGTCTTCGGGTCAGTCAGTTTAAGAAGATGTACAATGACGAAGGACTCGTCAACATGGATTTACTAGAAGAAGTCAGAGAGACAGCTTTGATAAAGTTGGCTGCATATCAGCGAAGAGTAGCTAAGCACTACAACAAAGGGGTAAAGCTTCGAAGGTTTAAAATAGGAGATTTCGTCCTTAGGGAAGTCGAAGCGTCTACACCTCAGAATTTGGGGAAGCTGATGGCGAACTGGGAAGGACCTTATGAAGTTATTGCAGTACCGAAGCTAGAGACTTATCGGTTGAGGGCATTGGATGGATCAGAAATAAAGAATACTTGACACGCTGGAAGGCTTCAGAAGTATTTTCAGTAGTGTCAGTCTACCAGAGTCTGTAAATATTTGATTCATCATCAATAAAAGATCCTTTTTCTCAATTGATCTTTTGTTCATTTCTGATCAGTTCATCGGTGTAAGGAGGTTCGATTGGACTTGCTGACCATTCGATGGTAGCCTATTTGGTAGGTGGACCTTATGAATTTGTTAGGCCCTATGTGGTAAACAAACTTCATCGGTGTAAAGAGGTTCGGGTGGACTTACTGACCATTCGATGGTAGCCTATTTGGTAGGTGGACCTTATGAATTTGTTAGGCCCTGCGTGGTAAACAAACTTCATCGGTGTAAGGAGGTTCTGGTGGACTTGCTGACCATTCGATGGTAGCCTATTTGGTAGGTGGACCTTATGAATTTGTTAGGCCCTGCGTGGTAAACAAACTTCATCTGTGTAAGGAGGTTCGGGTGGACTTGCTGACCATTCGATGGTAGCCTATGTGGTAGGTGGACCTTATGAATTTGTTAGGCCCTGTGTGGTAAACAAATTCCACATTGATGCAGATCGGTCTCATACTTCGGTAATGAATAAGTATTACATTACTTTATTACCTAATTTTGTTTAAGTGTTGAGTTCGGATTGTGCTATTACTTGATCTTATTTGTTATATGACTTGATTAATTGTTTACTAACAGTTTAAGTTAAGTTCAAATAAGAGCTTGTACATTTTTCAAGTTGATTAATGGTGAATTATTGACAAAAAATAATTACAAAGGAGTAATAAGGAGATGTAACATTCCATATTTTTAAATGTAAGTTATAAATATTTATTGATTTATATAAATATTTATTGGATGTGTTTATTATTGAATAAGTAATTGTTCAATTTGATTGAGTTATTTTAGTTAATTATTTATTTGTTAAATAATTAATGTGTTATGTGGATTGAGTTATGTGATTAAGTGATTTATTTAATAAATTGTTATTTCATAAAGTGTGACAAATAACTATGTTATAAAGAGTTATTAAAATAAATTAAAGTCATTTTAATTTAGTTTTGCCAAACAAGGTGTAAGTATATTAATCATTTAAATTTTTAATGGTTTGCCAAACAAAGCCTTATAACTTTTGAATTTCTTTTGAATTTAAATTATTAATTAAATAAATAAAATATATATAATATATATTATTTTGGGTAACTGCTAAATTAATACGATCATTAGTTGAGCGTCAGTTTTATACGTTTTAGTTTTAAAGGTAAGCGTTGGTTTTAGTTAATATTACGTATATGCTATTTTGGCTTAAGCCTAATCAACATTTGAAGTTTGTCTGAGATAGTTGAGAGAGAGACAGAGAGAGGAAAGCTCTGAGATTATCATTATCAGTGAACAACAAAGTTTTCTAAAATCAACAAAAAGGTGGGTGCTTATAACCTTAAATTATGTGTATGTAATCATATATGTTTCACGCTATATACTTACTGTGAATTTGATAGTCCGTGTTCTTGAAAGTCATTCACTCTGTTAAGGTTTTTACCAAAAATTATCTGTAAAACATGTTCTAGAATTGGTTATGATGTTATGTGTTTTTATTGTTATAGTTGTTATAGTTAGCATATATATATATGTGTGTTGTATGCTAAATTACGATTTAGAAAGGGAACTTGGTTTTACAATGGAAATATATATATATATATATATATATATATATATATATATATATATATATATATATACGAACATATGATTTCATGATAACAAAAATTGTGAACTAATACGCGAATTGAACCTTGTATATGTTAATTGAACTATACATGTTAATTTGTTAGATGTTGGTATACTTGTATTTCAAAGGAATCAAATTTAGTTGATAACAGTGAAAATTTCGTTCACTGTACTTTAGATATCAACAATGGAGTTTTGAGTTTTAACCAAATATTATATTAGTGATTTAAGTCCTTTAAATTTGTTATTCAATTGTTGAAAATTGGTATATGAATAATTGTTAGCAATTATGTGTAGTTTATATTAGTTATACATGTTGTTTGGGGCAAATTGTTATTACAAATTTAAGACAGTAGCTTTGGGCTCTGTTCTTCTTTTTGGTTCTGTGAGTTTCGGCGCCCCAACGTCAAAATTCACGCCCCAGCGCCAAAGTTCATGCCCCAGCGCCAAAAATGGGCCAGTAGCTCGCGCCCCAGCGCTGTAACTCGCGCCCCGGCGCTGGTACTCGCGCCCCGGCGACGGAAAAATTGTCTGAGTTGGGCGGTTTTGACCTCCTGTAGTAAAATGACCATAACTTTCTCATACGAACTCCGATTGAGTTGATTCAAGATGATCCGGAACGAGGAAGAATAGACCTACAACTTTCATGCTTTAAGTTTTTTAATTTGAGGTCTGTAACAGTAGTCAAAATGACCATCTTTAGGACTATTGTGTATTTAGAGTCAATCGGAGGGCGTCGGGATGCACGAATGCAAGTGCAACCCTTTGTGTATTATTATAACTTAATGATAACATGTTGGACATGTAATAGGATGTTGTATCAATTTGTTAATGTGCATGTGGTGCAATGACATGATCACTTAAGTAGTTATAATAAAGCTAAAAAGTAATGTTCATGAAAAGATGTGATGTTGTTTAAACTTAAACTTAGTTAGTAGCTATACTAAGAGTAATAAAGTAACTCATAAAGGTAATGTTAGTGTAACTAATGTGTATTGTCAATACATATGGTATGTGTAGGACTTGGGGTGAACGTGAATAGTAATTGTTTAACCTACGCACGAGGCAAGTTCCCTAACCTTTGCTACTTTATTATTCAGCAAGGTTACTTTTCATTGTTATGTTATACTTATGCAAATTCTCTATTTCTAATCTCTTGTTTAACGATTTATTGTCATGCAAGTTCCCTAACCTTAACTACTTTATTATTCAGCAATGTTACTTTTCACTGTTATGTTATACTTATGCAAGTTCCCTAACCTTTGCTACTTTATTATTCAGCAAGGTTGCTTTTCATTGTTATGTTATACTTAAGCAAGTTTTCTAATTCTAAAGCTTCGTTATGCAAAATTCATATGCTATACTTTATTGAGTAAAGTATTTCCATTAAGCAACTTCATTGTATCCAGTTATTCATGATGATACAAGTTTCTCATCTCTGCACTTTCGTTGAGATAGTTATTATGATTATGCAAGTTTTCTTAACTCTAAACTTGTTATATTAGCATGCAAGTACCTTTAGTTTATCGTTCAAGCTATTATTTGTTGTGCATGCTTGATATTAAATTCTAAGATGTAACCTTAGCTTAATGTTATTCAAAGCAAGGTATGATGTGTTATTCAATAGTTATGCTATTAGATTATCCCTAAAGCATGAACTTAGAATGAAATACTTATTCAGTTATGATTATTCAATAACATAGTGTTATTATCTTTTATTCAACTAATCCTTGGCTGATGTCCGTTGAATTCCAAATTACCTTGAAGTGTATCCAAACCAAACTATCTTTGGGGCGGACTTGTACTCAAAATACTGAGATGAACAACCCTATTTATAGGGGTTACACTTAGTTTTGTACTTTGCGCTGAAATGTTTGTATACAATACATGTACGAAGGGTAGATCCCCCTAAGTACCTTAAAGTCATTATGGTCGTATGCCTGTAAAAGTTTAAGTTGAAAGATTACTTATAACTATGGACAAGGTTCGTGGTCATTAGACCCTCAGTGAATGTTAAGATGTTAATAGAACCTATTGTTCAGTTCTATTGAGCCCCTGAATGGGCAGAGAATATAAAAGTTATTCATTGTTATTTCAAGTGAGCCTTGTTTGCTCACTCTTGCCTGTAAAATCCTTACAGCTAAAGATGGAAAGGGTGACGTACCTAGCACCAGTAAATGAAAGGGAAAGATGAACAAGTACTGAAGACTTGTAATAGTTTTGATAGTTTTATTATCAGACTTTGGTTTAAAGAATGTAATGAAGTTTATTTAAATTTTTCGCATGAATGATTGTATGTAAAGGTTAGATAACCTGGGAGATATTATTTTATGTAATTCTTGTATGGGCAGGTTTATTATTCAATTTTATTTATGATTGGGTAGTTATAAATGAATGTTTTGATTACGTGAACACCAAATCTTGAGGTAATGAAGTACCGAGATTTGGGGGTGTCACAGGTTGGTATCAAAGCTTTAGGTTATGAACCTTAGGTGGGGGGAAAATCCTTAGGAAGTAACCTTTGAAAAGATAGTGGAGATAACTCTTATCTAGTTTTTTTAAGGAAGAGGTAATAAAACACTTATGTGCTTATGTGTTTATAACTTATGTGCTCGCGAGTGTCGAGTAGAATGATTAATAACTAAAACTTTAAAATTTTGTTGTCAGGATGACTAATGTCGGAGAATCAAGTCAGGCTAGGGAGGAGGGACCTCAAATTCCTATAGAGGAGGAGCCTTGCGACATTCAGGTAGTTTGGGAACAACTACTGCCACGGGAGTCAGCCCCGTTGTTCACAGTGGTTGAAGATGAGGATGATGATGTGGAGACGGATGAGGAGGATCCCGTGGAGTTGCCACAGGAGGATGAAGATAACGAGGATGAGGAGGAGGAGACTCCACTAACCTCGATGGCTGCTCGTATGTATGATGAGGTCTACGACCGTAACGTGGAACTTCAGGACATAGTTGAGGAATTACAGGAGATAGTAGCTGAACAACAGACTGCAATGACACAGAAGGACGACGACATCCAGGATCGAGATGAACGTCTAACTAATACTGAAGAGAAGCTGATGTAGACTGAAGGAGAGAAGGAAAAACTGATCGAGATGGTCGTGGAACTGAAGAAAAAGCTGAATGAAGAAGCTACCAACAGGGCGAGAGCTGAAGACGCATACGAGGAAGCTTATCAACGAACTGGAAGAGCAGTAAGGGACGCACAAGCAAAGAGGATGAAGATGGAAGAGATGGATAAAGTATTCAATACCGTGATCAATCGAGCTCAAGATCGGGTCATGGGTTATCCAATTCAGTTCGAGACTCTGCCATCATACGTGTTAGATCGCCGAACCATGTTCTAAGAGTCAGTTAGAGGTTCAGTTTTTGGAACTGAAGTAGGGAGCGATGACGGTGTCTGAGTATGCCATGAAATTCAACGAATTGGCGAGGTTTGCGCCATATCAAGTCAGCACAGACGAGCGTAAGGCAAAGAGGTTCGAACAGGGACTGAAGCCCTGGCTGTACAGTAGGGTTTTCCTATTCCAGTTGAAGACGTTTGCAGCAGTGATGGAGAAGGCTATACTCGTTGAAGGTGGAGGCGAGGTAGTGACAAAATTCAATTAAGAGCAGAAGAAAAAGAAGAATGAGGTGGAAGTGAAGAATGGTAGCGGAGGCAATGGAAATGGCAATAACAACAACAACTTGAAGAGGAAGTGGAACGGAAATGGGGGTACTGGAAACCGACAGAGTAACCAACAGTTTAGGAAGTTTGAAGCATGTGCTACATGCGGGAGGTTTCATAAGGGTGTGTGCTTGATGGGGAAACGTGCATATTTCAACTGTGGCCAGGAGGGTCACATCGCCTCAAATTGCACCCAACCTAAGAAGAATGTCTGTTTCACATGTGGATCCAAGGATCATTTTGCTCGCGAATGCCCTCAGAAGAAGGTCGGAGAAACAGTAAGAAGTAAGGGAGGCAGCAGTGGAGGTACTTGGGCCATTGCTGGACCTACAACGTCAAACAAACCCACAGCCAGAACTTTCAACATGACTGTGCAAGATGCTATGCAATCAAAAGATGTGGTGTCAGGTATTATCCCAATCAACGATATTAATGCTTATGTATTATTTGATTTGGGTGCTACTTGTTCATTTATATCTGGTGAATTTGCTAAGAGGTTAGAATTGCCTAGAGAAGAACTGAATTTCCCTTTGAACATAGAAATTACGAATATGGAGGTGATTCCTGTTAGGTTTGTATACAAGAACTGTAGAGTGAACATTAAAGGGAATATCCTGATAGTAGATTTAATTCCGATTAGACTCGGGGAATTTGATGTAATTTTGGGAATGGATTGGCTGTTCAAATATGGAGTAGTAATTGATTGTCACAAGAAGTGTGTAAACCTTATGACTCCGTCAAAGTTAGTTTTTTATGGTAGCAAATCGCCTAGACAAATGAAATGTCTGGCGATTATGCAGGCCAAGAAGTTGTTGAGTCAAGGTTGTGTGAGTTATTTGGATTACATAGTCGATACTCAGAAGAAGGGTGTAAAACTGGAGGAGATACCAGTGGTTAGAGAATTCGTAGATGTATTTCTGGAAGATTTGCCAGGACTTCCGCCTGATAGAGAGATTGAGTTCGTAATCGATTTAGTACCAGGAACTGCACCGATATCGAAGGCCCCATACAGAATGGCTCCGGTAGAAATGAAGGAACTCATGGTGCAACCGCAAGAACTGCTGGACAAGAAGTATATTCAACCAAGCGTGTCACCGTGGGGAGCGCCGGTATTATTTGTGAAGAAGAAGGACGGATCAATGCGTCTTTGCATTGATTATAGGGAGTTAAACAAGGTCACTATTAAGAATAGGTATCCGTTACCTAGAATAGATGACTTGTTTGATAAGTTGAAGGGTGCTAAATACTTCTCGAAAATAGATTTGAGAAGTGGGTATCACCAATTGAAGGTAAGAAAGGAGGATATACCTAGAACGACATTCAGAACTCGGTACGAACATTACGAGTTTCTGGTGATGTCTTTTGGTTTAACAAATGCCCCTGCCGCGCTCATGGATTTGATGAACAGGGTATTTAAACCATTCTTAGACAAGTTCGTAGTGGTGTTTATTGACGACATTCTGGTGTATTCCAAAACTCAAGAAGAACACGTGGAACATTTACGTCTGACATTGGAGACACTAAGAAAGGAAAAGTTATACGCGAAATTCTCTAAGTGTGAATTTTGGCTCGATCGTGTACAATTTTTGGGTCATGTGATTGACAAAGATGGGATTTCAGTAGATCCATCGAAAGTGGAAGCTGTAATCAATTGGGAACAACCAAGGATACCTTCGGAGGTGAGGAGTTTCTTGGGGCTGGCCGGTTATTATAGAAGATTTATACAAGATTTTTCCAAGTTAGCCACTCCATTAACAAATTTGACACGGAAAGCTGTGAAATTCGTTTGGATGGAAAAGTGTGAAGAGAGCTTCCAAGATTTGAAGAAGAAGCTAAGTATGGCACCTGTGTTAACCCTGCCGGATAATACATGAGATTTTGTGGTGTATAGTGATGCCTCACGCAAAGGATTGGGTTGTGTTCTTATGCAAAACGGCAAAGTTATTGCCTATGCATCAAGACAACTGAAGGATTATGAGGAAGGTTATCCGACTCATGATTTAGAATTGGCTGCAGTGGTATTTGCTCTCAAGATATGGAGACATTATCTGTATGGAGAGAAATATGAGATCTACACAGACTACAAAAGTCTGAAGTATATTTTCACTTAGAAGGACCTGAACATGCGTAAGAGGAGATGGATGGAATTGATAAAAGATTACGATTGTGAGATCTTTTATCATCCGGGCAAAGCGAATGTAGATGCAGATGCTTTAAGTAGGAAAGGTCGGGAGAAATTAATGCTGATAACAACTCAGGAGGAGCTCATTTCAGCAATGACAAAGTTAGAACTGGAAATCAAATTTCCACAGGAATCCGACGAACGACTATTTCAGCTAGAAGCAGGTCCAATTTTACTGGACAAGGTGAAAAACGCTCAGTTACAAGATGAAGAATGTGGAAAGATAAAAGAGAATATGGTTGATAGTAGCGATACGAAATACAAGGTCGATACCGAAGGATTACTACGGTACGAGGGAAGAATCTGGGTTCCAGCAACACCAGAACTGAAAAACAAAATCTTGACCGAAGCTCATAGCTCAAGATATTCGATTCATCCAGGAAGCACGAAGATGTATCAAGATTTACGCCGACATTTTTGGTGGCCAAATATGAAAAGGGATGTTGCAGAATGCGTGGCTAAATGTTTGACATGTCAAAGAGTAAAAGCCGAACATCAAAGACCCAGCAGATTACTTCAACCATTGGAAATACCGGAATGGAAATGGGAGCATATCACGATGGATTTTGTGGTGGGTCTTCCAGCTACTCAGAGAGGATGCGATGCAATTTGGGTAATAGTGGACAGACTAACAAAATCAGCGCACTTTTTACCAATAAAGATTAGGTTCAATCTTGATCAGTTGGCAAGATTGTACATCAAAGAGATCATTTCGAGACATGGAGTGCCACTGTCAATTGTGTCTGATAGAGACCCGCGATTCACATCAAACTTCTGGAAGAGACTACAAGAATGCATGGGAACTCAATTGCGAATGAGTACGGCTTATCATCCATAAACATATGGCCAAACCGAACGAACGATCCAGACATTGGAAGATATGCTAAGAGCATGCGTCATGGATTTCAAAGGAAGCTGGAAAGAGCAATTACCGTTGGTGGAATTCGCCTACAATAATAGTTATCACGCGAGCATCGGCATGCCGCCTTACGAAGCGTTATACGGCAGAAAGTGCAGAACTCCACTGTGCTGGGATGAAGTTGGTGAACGCCAACTACTAGGACCAGAATTAGTACAACAAATTGCTGAGGTTATCAAACTCATCAGGATAAGATTAGTAGCAGCTCAAGACCTACAGAAGAAGTATGTTGATCAACACAGGCAAGATCGTGCATTTGACGTAGGAAGCTATGTATTCCTAAAAGTTTCTCCTTGGAAGGGGAAAATTCATTTCGGTAAGAAGGGAAAACTAAGCCCAAGGTTTATTGGACCCTTTGAAGTGCTGCAAAAAGTTGGAGAGGTAGCTTACGAGGTAGCTCTACCTCCAGAGTTGGAAAACATTCATAATGTTTTTCATATTTCGGGGTTACGACCATATAAACCCGCTTACAATCACGTGATCGAGTATGAACCGTTGCAGTTCGAGAAAGATTTGTCTTATGAAGAGGTTCCTATCCAGATAGTCGACAGGAAAGAACAAGTGCTCAGGAATAAAGTGATACCTTCTGTGAAGGTGATATTGAGAAACCACAATGCTGAAGGAGCAACGTGGGAACTCGAAAAGAAAATGATGAAAGAGTACCCTGAGTTATTTGTTTAATCTGTGTCTTCGATTCTGGGGACAGAATCTTTATAAGTAGGGAAGAATGTAACGAATGTGTTGTTTGAGTTGTGATTCTGAGGACAGAATCCTTATAAGAGGGGAATGATGTAACATTCCATATTTTTAAATGTAAGTTATAAATATTTATTGATTTATATAAATATTTATTGGATGTGTTTATTATTGAATAAGTAATTGTTCAATTTGATTGAGTTGTTTTAGTTAATTATTTATTTGTTAAATAATTAATGTGTTATGTGGATTGAGTTATGTGATTAAGTGATTTATTTAATAAATTGTTATTTCATAAAGTGTGACAAATAACTATGTTATAAAGAGTTATTAAAATAAATTAAAGTCATTTTAATTTAGTTTTGCCAAACAAGGTGTAAGTATATTAATCATTTAAATTTTTAATGGTTTGCCAAACAAAGCCTTATGGCTTTTGAATTTCTTTTGAATTTAAATTATTAATTAAATAAATAAAATATATATAATATATATTATTTTGGGTAACTGCTAAATTAATACGATCATTAGTTGAGCGTCAGTTTTATACGTTTTAGTTTTAAAGGTAAGCGTTGGTTTTAGTTAATATTACGTATATGCTATTTTGGCTTAAGCCTAATCAACATTTGAAGTTTGTCTGAGATAGTTGAGAGAGAGACAGAGAGAGGAAAGCTCTGAGATTATCATTATCAGTGAACAACAAAGTTTTCTAAAATCAACAAAAAGGTAGGTGCTTATAACCTTAAATTATGTGTATGTAATCATATATGTTTCACGCTATATACTTACTATGAATTTGATAGTCTGTGTTCTTGAAAGTCATTTACTCTGTTAAGGTTTTTACCAAAAATTATCTGTAAAACATGTTCTAGAATTGGTTATGATGTTATGTGTTTTCATTGTTATAATTGTTATAGTTAGCATATATATATATATTTATTTATTTATGTGTGTGTGTGTGTGTGTGTGTGTGTTGTATGCTAAATTACGATTTAGAAAGGGAACTTGGTTTTACAGTGGAATATATATATATATATATATATATATATATATATATATATATATATATATATATATATATATATATATATATATATACACGAACATATGATTTCATGATAACAAAAACTGTGAACTAATACGCGAATTGAACCTTGTATATGTTAATTGAACTATACATGTTAATTTGTTAGATGTTGGTATACTTGTATTTCAAAGGAATCAAACTTGGTTGATAACAGTGAAAATTTCGTTCACTGTACTTTAGATATCAACAATGGAGTTTTGAGTTTTAATCAAATATTATTTTAGTGATTTAAGTCCTTTAAATTTGTTGTTCAATTGTTGAAAATTGGTATATGAATAATTATTAGCAATTATGTGTAGTTTATATTAGTTATACATGTTGTTTGGGGCAAATTGTTATTACAAATTTAAGACAGTAGCTTTGGGCTCTGTTCTTCTTTTTGGTACTGTGAGTTTCGGCGCCCCAACGTCAAAATTCACGCCCCAGCGCCAAAGTTCGCGCCCCAGCACTAAAAATGGGCCAGTAGCTCGCGCCCCAGCGCTGAAACTCACGCCCCGGCGCTGGTACTCGCGCCCCGACGCCGGAAAAGTTGTCAGAGTTGGGCAGTTTTGACCTCCTGTAGTAAAATAACCATAACTTTTTCATACGAATTCCGATTGAGTTGATTCAAGATGATCCGGAACGAGGACGAATAGACCTACAACTTTCATGATTTAAGTTTTTTAATTTGAGGTCTGTAACAGTAGTAAAAATGGCCATATTTAGGACTATTGTGTATTTGGAGTTAATCGGAGGGCGTCGGGATGCACGAATGCAAGTGCAACCCTTTGTGTATTAGTATAACTTAATGATAACATGTTGGACATGTAATAGGATGTTGTATCAAGTTGTTAATGTGCATGTGGTGCAATGACATGATCACTTAAGTAGTTGTCATAAAGCTAAAAAGTAATGTTCATGAAAAGATGTGATGTTGTTTAAACTTAAACTTAGTTAGTAGCTATACTAAGAGTAATAAAGTAACTCATAAAGGTAATGTTAGTGTAACTAATGTGTATTGTCAATACATATGGTATGTGTAGGACTTGGGGTGAACGTGAATAGTAATTGTTTAACCTACGCACGAGGCAAGTTCCCTAACCTTTGCTACTTTATTATTCAGCAAGGTTACTTTTCATTGTTATGTTATACTTATGCAAATTCTCTATTTCTAATCTCTTGTTTAACGATTTATTGTCATGCAAGTTCCCTAACCTTAACTACTTTATTATTCAGCAATGTTACTTTTCACTGTTATGTTATACTTATGCAAGTTCCCTAACCTTTGCTACTTTATTATTCAGCAAGGTTGCTTTTCATTGTTATGTTATACTTAAGCAAGTTTTCTAATTCTAAAGCTTCGTTATGCAAAATTCATATGCTATACTTTATTGAGTAAAGTATTTCCATTAAGCAACTTCATTGTATCCAGTTATTCATGATGATACAAGTTTCTCATCTCTGCACTTTCGTTGAGATAGTTATTATGATTATGCAAGTTTTCTTAACTCTAAACTTGTTATATTAGCATGCAAGTACCTTTAGTTTATCGTTCAAGCTATTATTTGTTGTGCATGCTTGATATTAAATTCTAAGATGTAACCTTAGCTTAATGTTATTCAAAGCAAGGTATGATGTGTTATTCAATAGTTATGCTATTAGATTATCCCTAAAGCATGAACTTAGAATGAAATACTTATTCAGTTATGATTATTCAATAACATAGTGTTATTATCTTTTATTCAACTAATCCTTGGCTGATGTCCGTTGAATTCCAAATTACCTTGAAGTGTATCCAAACCAAACTATCTTTGGGGCGGACTTGTACTCAAAATACTGAGATGAACAACCCTATTTATAGGGGTTACACTTAGTTTTGTACTTTGCGCTGAAATGTTTGTATACAATACATGTACGAAGGGTTGATCCCCCTAAGTACCTTAAAGCCATTATGGTCGTATGACTGTAAAAGTTTAAGTTGAAAGATTACTTATAACTGTGGACAATATTCGTGGTCATTAGACCCTCAGTGAATGTTAAGATGTTAATAGAACCTATTGTTCAGTTCTATTGAGCCCCTGAATGGGCAGAGAATATAAAAGTTATTCATTGTTATTTCAAGTGAGCCTTGTTTGCTCGCTCTTGCCTGTAAAATCCTTACAGCTAAAGATGGAAAGGGTGACGTACCTAGCACCAGTAAAGGAAAGGGAAAGATGAACAAGTACTGAAGACTTGTAATAGTTTTGATAGTTTTATTATCAGACTTTGGTTTAAAGAATGTAATGAAGTTTATTTAAATTTTTCACATGAATGATTGTATGTAAAGGTTAGATAACCTGGGAGATATTATTTTATGTAATTCTTGTATGGGCAGGTTTATTATTCAATTTTATTTATGATTGGGTAGTTATAAATGAATGTTTTGATTACGTGAACACCAAATCTTGAGATAATGAAGTACCGAGATTTGGGGGTGTCACAGGTTGGTATCAAAGCTTTAGGTTATGAACCTTAGGTGGGGGGGAAAATCCTTAGGAAGTAGCCTTTGAAAAGATAGTGGAGATAACTCTTATCTAGTTTTTTTAAGGAAGAGGTAATAAAACACTTATGTGCTTATGTGTTTATAACTTATGTACTCGCGAGTGTCGAGTAGAATGATTAATAACTAAAACTTTAAAATTTTGTTGTCAGGATGACTAATGTCGGAGAATCAAGTCAGGCTAGGGAGGAGGGACCTCAAATTCCTATAGAGGAGGAGCCTTGCGACATTCAGGTAGTTTGGGAACAACTACTGCCACGGGAGTCAGCCCCGTTGTTCACAGTGGTTGAAGATGAGGATGATGATGTGGAGACGGATGAGGAGGATCCCGTGGAGTTGCCACAAGAGGATGAAGATAACGAGGACGAGGAGGAGGAGACTCCACTAACCTCGATGGCTGTTCGTATGTATGATGAGGTCTACGACCGTAACGTGGAACTTCAGGACACAGTTGAGGAATTACAGGAGATAGTAGCTGAACAACAGACTGCAATGACACAGAAGGACGACGACATCCAGGATCGAGATGAACGTCTAACTAATGCTGAAGAGAAGCTGATGCAGACTGAAGGAGAGAAGGAAAAATTGATCGAGATGGTCGTGGAACTGAAGAAAAAGCTGAATGAAGAAGCTACCAAGAGGGCGAGAGCTGAAGACGCATACGAGGAAGCTTATCAACGAACTGGAAGATCAGTAAGGGACGCACAAGCAAAGAGGATGAAGATGGAAGAGATGGATAAAGTATTCAATACCGTGATCAATCGAGCTCAAGATCGGGTCATGGGTTATCCAATTCAGTTCGAGACTCTGCCATCATACGTGTTAGATCACCGAACCATGTTCCGTGTTATGGAAGAAGAGCGTCAAAAGGCTACTGATTATCTTAATAGCTCATCATAGGAAATCTGTCTGTTTTACAAGTAATAAGTGTTAAATAATGTGTAAATCCCGAGTGTTAAGTAACCATGGGATATGAGAATGATGATGTTGTCCTGTAACTTTTGTAGTTCAGGAAAGGAATGTAAATGGCAGTGATGCTATTATTGTTATGTTTTTCGAAGTTATGATGAACAAATAAAAAGCTATTATTTTATTAAAAAGTGTTATGTGGTTATTTTTTTTATGGAGACAAGTTAATTAGAAAATACTTAAAGAAGTTGAGTAATAGTCTAATAGATATTTTTTTTCTAACAGAAAATGCCTCCTAGACGTGAACCACCCCGTCAGAGAACCAATGCGAGAACTAACAATAACGATGTTGAGGATAATCCCGTCCAATAACTAGTGACATTACTAACAGGAGCGTTGCAGAATCAACCTCAAAACTAAGGCACAACGTTTAAGGAGTTTAAGGCGGTCGGACCACCTGAATTTTGTGGGTCAATGAATCCGGTCGAGGCACAGACCTAGATTATGGAGATTGAGAAGATATTTGAAGTCGCTAGGGTAGGGGATGAACAGAAGACTGCTTTTGTAACATTCATGTTGAAAGCAGAAGCTAGTTATTGGTGGCAGGCAAATAAAACCCGGGAAGGACCAGTAGTGATGACTTGGGATAGGTTTAAGGAGTTATTCTTAGAGACCTACTTCTTAGAGAGTTCTAAGAGTCAGTTAGAGGTTCAGTTTTTGGAACTGAAGCAGGGAGCGATGACGGTGTCTGAGTATGCCATGAAATTCAACGAATTGGCGAGGTTTGCACCATATCAAGTCAGCACAGACGAGCGTAAGGCAAAGAGGTTCGAACAGGGATTGAAGCCCTGGCTGTACAGTAGGGTTTCCCTATTCCAATTGAAGACGTTTGCAGCAGTGATGGAGAAGGCTATACTCGTTGAAGGTGGAGGCGAGGCAGTGACAAAATTCAATCAAGAGCAGAAGAAAAAGAAGAATGAGGTGGAAGTGAAGAATGGTAGCGGAGGCAATGGAAATGGCAATAACAACAACAACTTGAAGAGGAAGTGGAACGAAAATGGGGGTACTGGAAATCGGCAGAGTAACCAACAGTTTAGGAAGTTTGAAGCATGTGCTACATGCGGGAGGTTTCATAAGGGTGTGTGCTTAATGGGGAAATGTGCATGTTTCAACTGTCGCCAGGAGGGTCACATAGCCTCAAATTGCACCCAACCCAAGAAGAATGTCTATTTCACATGTGGATCCAAGGATCATTTTGCTCGCGAATGCCCTCAGAAGAAGGTCGGAGAAACAGTAAGAAGTAAGGTCTTATCAAGTGCCTTTCCTTGTCAGCTTGAGCCTTGGTTTGGACTTCATCCACTTGCTTCGTCAAGCTCTAGTTGGCATTGGCGAGGGCTTCGTTCTTATTCTGAAGAACTTCATTCTTCTGAACCAAGTCTACATTCATGTCAACAATTTCTCGATGAGTGGCCTTGATCTTTTCCAACTGTTCCTTAGTTTGGGCGAGTTCTTTCCGAAGACAGTCATTGTTGAATTGAGTGATATTGTGATCACTTCTCTCTTTATTTAGAGCCGAATTTAATATGGCATTTTCTTTTCGGATGGCTTTCTCTTCAACTTCAATCTCTTTATTCTTCGGACGGAGGAACCCGAAGACAACATTTGCCTATAGATAATCAATATTAGTTGATCATTTTCAAATAAGTGAGCAGAATTACAAACGGATAAATCAAATAATTTACTTTTGCCTGGTACTTCATGCCCTCTTCAATCAGGTCCATAGTTGAGCTGTTGTGAAATTTATGATCATCAGTTTCTCTGACGAACGAATCATAGAGCTGAAATGGGAAGTTTTCATCGAATTCAGGCCATAGGGTAAGAGATGACATGCCTTCACGCTTGAAAGCTGAAGGTGATGACCGTGTTGGAGAGGGAATAGGCAGTTTGGTATGAGGTGGGGGTTGAGTAGGGGCACGCTCAGGAGGTGGAGTTGGCTAATCCTCAGGATGTTGTTTTCTTTTTCGAGAGAGAGATGAAGAGGGCTCGAGTTGTTCTTCGATCTCTTCCTCAGAAATTTGGATTTCCACAGGGGTGAATATGGGAGGATTAGCTTCGGTATTGGGTACTCGAAGTTCCTCAGCAGACAGTGGGGTTATCTTGGTTCTCTTCTTTTTGATGCGAAGAGCTTGAATCCATTCGTCCAGGGGCATGTCAAGTAAACTTCCTTTAGCAGGAGCAGGATTTGATGGTGTAGGGATGTGTGTGGATGAAGGGCCTGTTTCTGAGGGAATAGATCTAGGTTTTCAGATGGCTCTCTTCTTTCGGCGAGGTTGAGTAGATTCTTCAGGAGCTGTGGGATCGGTAGCTTGTGGATCGGTGGTTTGGGGCTCGGCAGTAGATATTTCGGTGATGGAAGGATTAGCCAGTGGGGATTCAACTATAGGCTCTTACATCTGAAGAGGTCGGTTTAATCAAAGACACTGCAAGGAATATATAACAACAATTCAGAATCAATACCATCAAAAATTTCAAGAAATCATACAAAAGACAGTTCGGAACATACACTTATGGTCGTACAACCATGTGTGCTTGGTGAGGAGTCCATAATTCCATTCCTCCTTCGGGAAGTTCTCAAAAAGCTCTATCATTTCGTTTACACGTTCTTAAGGAATATCACCAAAATCTGCAGAGACCTTTTCCTGAATGGTCCAGTTCGGCAAAGAAGCAATT
This sequence comes from Panax notoginseng, assembly GCA_016801055.1. Taxonomy (NCBI): domain Eukaryota; kingdom Viridiplantae; phylum Streptophyta; class Magnoliopsida; order Apiales; family Araliaceae; genus Panax; species Panax notoginseng. The sequence continues at coordinate 6,714,206 of CM029012.1, forward strand.
TCTGGTCCCTTGATGAAGAACCACCTTTTATGCCATCCTTTGTTACTAGAGGGAGTAGAGACCAAAGAACGTCTCTCAAACTTCTCGTCTGACTTTGGTGATTGTTTGCTCACAGCCTTATATCCCTTTTCTCGAGATTGACCGATTTTATAGACAGTAAAGAAAAAGTCGAGAGTGGGTTCAACGCCTACTTCGTGGCAGAAGGCGATGAAGGCAAGGATGTGAATATATGAGTTCGACACTAATTGGGCAAACCCAACGCCGATAAATCCTAACAGAGTAACTAGAAAAATGTGAAGAGGGAATCGAACCCCCTTCTCAAGCAGAGTCACTGGTATAGCCGTCCACCCTTCCGGACGCTGATACATTCGCTCGTTGGACACCGGAGCCCTTACCTGATGGGTGTCAAGAATCTGGTAACGAGTCCGAATCTTGCGTAATTCAATCTCGGTAACAGAGGAAGGAGTATTGGCATGGGGATAGTGTTCTTTACTCTTGAAGAACTTGGAGGGGCTGGGAAGTGATTTTGGAGGCAGAGACTTCTTACTCGGAGTAGCAACTTTGGGATTTGAGCTCGAAGCCTCTTTGGTAGGGCTTGGGTTAGGTGGAATAGAGGTAATAGTGTTAGGTTTGTAATAGTCATGAACGCAATCAAATTGCATAAATTAAGCGAAAACGTGAAAAATCAGAGTTTTAAAATTTTACAAACCATATACCCGGATCACCCTTTATGCACAATTATTAATTAAACGAAAAATATGAAGAACAAGAATCATACCCTTGAAGATTCGAGCTTCCTCAGGTACAAGTTCACCTCCAATCTTTTTCGCGTTCAACTTGAATCCACCGGGTTTGGTTTCTTTCTTTAATCAACGTTAGCCACCCAAGTGTTTGGCCTCTAGAGGTGATCCACCAAGGAAGAAGAAAGATTCAAGAAGATGAGTGTTTGGCAAAACCCTAGTTTCACTTATAGAAAAAGAGCGTACTCTCCAACAATTGGAATCACGTCTGTTGTGAATAAGTCAACAATAACTCTACACCCGTAATAAGACTCCTCTTATTTATAGATGTAGGCAACCCTCCTTAACAATTAAGGAATTGAGTTTTATTTTAATTAATTAGGCTCCTAATCTTATTAGGAATAATTAATTAAACTCTTTTAATTAATTAGTCTCCTAATATTATTAGGAATATATGAGAGTACGTTTATTAATTAATTCCCAAACTCCTTTAGGAATTAAATAATAATAATAGTAATAATAATAATAAGACTCCTCTTATTAATTTATATTTAATATTTCTAAAATATTAAATAATAAATATTAAGCTATTTAATTTATTCTATCACCATAGATTAAATTAAATATATTTAACTTATTATTACGATAATGCCATTAACTTCTTAAATAATTATTCTTTCTTTTATGGTGTGACCCTTTAGGTTCTTTATATTAAACCGGTTGTGAATAAATTAATTAGAACAATTCTAATCTTATTTAAATAAATAAATTAAACTATTAATTTATTTAAATAAATAATATTTATTCTACAATAGGGATAAGCCTCCCTAGCGATCAACGACTTTCCAGATAATATAGATTTCAACATTAATCATAAAAGAACCTTTGAGTAAATAGTTATCGTACAATTCAATCCTTTCACCATAAAATATCCCAATTAAATATAATACATGGAATTACTGTCAAGTCTTATTTTATTTAATTATATGTATTTCGATCCTTAAATACACAACTCTAAATAATGCAAATTAGAAACTCCTTTCTAATTTCATTCTGCCTTGGCCAAGGACTACTGGGTTGTCATTTATCGAATCACATAGGACATTTTTCTTCTTTTACTAAAAGTGATAGATTCTTTATTGATCATACATTATCTTCATGTACAACTTATTATACCCAAGCATACCCTTTAATATACCCTAAGGGTTTTAAGGAATAAGTCAAAGTATAACTCATCATACACAAGATACTATGATGATCTCAAGTCCAAGGATCACTTGTACTACTATCACTACAGGAATTTCTATTGACAGGAAAGTAAAACTCCATTAGGTAATCCTTAGCGAGCCACGTTCAGTGAACTTATTATCTAATAAGCACCTACATACTTGCTTTAGTGTCTCCACACAAATAATCATGAGATCAATCATCCTCATCCAATGAGCAAGCAATGTATGTACTAATCTATCTGGATTCACTAATTCCCAATTTAGTAATCTAACGATTGGAAACTATTTTAGTTTTAAATTTTCTAAGAATTTAGATCTCATTAGAATGATCATCATTATTATTCTAAAAGCATTGCTTAAAACTATGGGTTTATCACATATTATAAAGCAACATCATGTAGATAATTAAAAATCTTTAATAAATTAATACTTTTTTATTAATAAATGAATAAGATTGCTATAAAGTATATTCTTTATCATCAAACATGATTGGCTTGTGTGCATACTACTTTCAAATAAGAGTCACGAGAAGGGGAGAATTTTTGTCAGAATCTTGGGAAGCCATTATTGGAGATTTGCAGAGAAGAAGAGGATTCGAGAGAGAAGAAGAGAGCAAGAGGCGTCAGAAATTCAAATTGGCAGGTAAAACTGTCAAATTTGGGGAAAATCAATTTTTGTACTTGCGATCTTTTCGACTTTTCACGAAAATCGAAGGCGGCACATTAAATGCAAGCAATGATAAGAATTTGAAAGTGTAGCGTCCGATTTTGGTCTTAAGATATTAACCAGATTGGGCTTCTCGATTGGGCTCCCAATTTTTATTTAAGCTGCTGTTTGAACTTTACCAGTTGGGCCCTCGGTAAGTTTCATTTTGGACCTCTGTTGATCCTTTCATAATGACTTTTGTCCTGGACCGATGGCATTTATATTCTTTCATTAAACATTTTGTTTAATAAAAGACTGGGAGGCAATGTTGGGCCATGATACTTTATGTAGTGGGCTGGGCCGAATGGACCTATCCATTGCATTGTATTTATTAGGTCTTGAATGTGTTGAGCCGGTTCGTAGGGCTGACCCATTAGACAAATAAATATATTTAGTGGGCTTTGACCGGTAATGATGAAAAAGATAACAGTTGACTGTTATCTCTGTCCTCTCTGCAACGCATTGATGTGGATTGAACTTAGTCGGCCGACGGGGGAAAACAGTGATGGGATGTAGCAGGTGAGCTGCATGCAGTCGGCTGAGGTCACCGGTAGTGGAGGCTGTGTCAAATGGTAGTGGATGACACAAGAAACCGAACATTAGAATATATGTGGGCAAGGATATCACACAAGAGGAGGTAACTGATATATTTCTCTCTCAGGACTCTAGATATTATTATTCCTCCATTGTTAAACCTTGTGATCGCCTGTACTGACTCTCACGCCGGAGCTATCCCCCGACGGTCCAAGCCGTCAAGCTTCTGGTATTGACGTGTTTACTGTTCAGGATTGGACGTGCCTTACATGATTGGGGCTCGTGGAAAGATCTTGACGTTAACAATGTCTTTTAACAAACAATTAGCATACATAATGAAAAATTTTAAATTTCACAGCTTGATTATCATATCTAATCCCAGATTTCTTTTTAGAAATCTCTCACAATTAAATTATCAAATTACTGTCACCAATTATCACAATTCCTTCACATAAAACTCAATCAATGTAAAATTTATCAAAATGATAATAATACCTCTTAATATAGCTGAAATTCCTTGCCTTAATACTTTAATTTCTTCCTCTTAGATCTCCAGCTCCAACTCAGCTATTAGATCATGATTTAGAGATACAGAGATTTGGCTATGAAATTTGATATGGAGAACAGGACACTTGATTTCTCAAATCAGAACTCTGAAGACTAAGATGGGTTTTTATAGATGAATTCTTTCTTGCTTCTAACGAAATAGGTTTGCTGAGCTTGATGGTCTATTTGGCTCATATACAGACAACTCCTACTAAGCATTTACTTAATCATCACATAGACACTCCAGCTCAAGCTTAATAATAATCAGACTCAACTGTAATGCATTTTAAATATCATAATGCTATCCAAAAATTCGGATAAAATATCCGTAAATCATTTCCATCAAAATGAAAATTATTTATTAAATAAAATATTTTATTTAATAAATTAATTTTATTATATTAAAAATAATTTATTTACCATAAATTACTTTAATATATCCTCCACAAATTAATTTACTTCCCACAACTATTTACGCAATAAATATATATTCTAATATATTTATCACATTGCATATCACAGACATATGCACATTTTACACTGCAAACAAATAATATATGCAGTACCATACAACACATTAAAAATAAAATAAAAATTTATTTTATTAAATCTCTATTTTATTTTCTAGGGAAAACACGATTGCTACAAAAACCGTCGTTATAAGATTTATAGCGATAATTTTTATGTAGAAATATCAAAAATTCATGTGAAAATATCAGTTTCCTAAATTATTTATTCTGGTGAAAATTAATATATGGAGTTATATACATATTAGCATAAATCCAGTTTAATTTTTCTATACGTTGTGAACTCTTTCAACTTTGTCCATATATTAAATTCACCATAAATTGGTTTATTAAAAGTAAAATTAAAAAGATAATAGAATATGGGAAAACCAACAAATTTCGTTTAAAATCGATGACATAGAAGCAACTGATGTTTAATTTATTGTGTTTAAATATGAAGGTTACAAATTTTATTATGTTACGATGAGACCTTATAACTCATTGTAGTTATCTTGGTCCATTTATGACACAATAGTATCATACATCAATTACAATAAACAAAAATGATTGGACAAATAATAAGTTAAATGCATGTGCTCCAAAATATAAATTGAAACATCCAAATCTTTTTCTAAAAACTTTTCATAATTCTCAAAGTGCATCACTTACAAATTTCCTACCAAACTAATTCGAATAGTGCTTGATAGAAACATGGTAGTAGAGTAAGTTCAACACACAAGTGAAGCTAACAACATGCCAACAAATTGCCACTATGAATCATGATGTAGGTGTAATATCTTGAATCCTTATAAGACTTTTAATGCAATTTTATATGATTTGTGACGCCCCCAAATTCAGGTACTTGAAACCCAAACTCGGTGATTCACGATACCATTTCTATAAGCGGAATAATACTAATAATAATAACAATAATATAGATTACAAACTTAATTTACATATCAGAGTTTGAATCCCAGGTACGAGACCTTTAAATATTCATTACATGATAATTAATAGTTATTAAAGTCTTTATATCATCTAACTATTACATAAAATATCATAAAACTTATTCGATCAGCTTTCCTTTCCCTTTGTTCTTGGCAGAACTTTTTGGTTGATCACTTTTAGCTGAAAACATTTAAATTAAGCAAGAATGAACATTTGATTGCCCAGCAAGTAATAGCAAACAATAAGTATTAACTGAAAGGATTAAATATTTTTTTTGAATGACACTTCTATAACGAATCAACAGTTGTGAAGTAAGCTGAACTAATAATACAACATATCAATTCTATATCAAATTTTTTGAACCTACGTACTGACTATAACTGGAGATCAGTCGACAGACTATGAACATTATTTTCTATTTTCGAAAAGGTTCGACAGAACTTCATCTGCAAACCGTCGTAACTTACAGGCACGGGGGGTGATCAGCCCGTTATGTCATGTATTAATCAATAATACATACAAGAACGATATTATCGTTCATCTTATCCGCCTTTGGCGCACAAAAGTTTTCCCATGTACGAGATGTTCATACTTAGTCGGGAATTCGAACCAAAATAATCTGGTTGGATACAATAAAGTTCTATCTTGTTCAATAATTTTTTTTTCAGTTTGTGTCTAGCCGAATCAAATAGCCTAGTCGGCCTTTAAGTCAACGTATACATACTAGAAACTAACTAGTATGTATCAAACATGTGATTAAATACAATGATTATTCAAATGAGGATACTTGTCTAACCATACTTAGAAATTAACGAACAGAATAAATATTTGGATTGTACAAAAGTACTGTATTGATAAACAATGATCAGATAATTTAAGAACTTGTATGAATACAAAAGATTAGATACATAACCGATAATAATAGAGTTAATAATCTGGCACAATAATAGTATAATTCTGAAACTTTCTTACTTATGTCCATTGCATAAAGAAAATGCAAAGTTAGGATACTTGCCTAAGTTGCTGCTTACTATTGCGCAACTTAGTTTTATCTCTTATATCGAAACCTATCATTAATAAGATCATTCGTTCGATTAGAATAATATATTGTATCACATGGTACTGCTATTTGCAGTCAGCACATAACCTAATCACATTGTCACATATGTTTAGCAAGCATTGAATCATAAACAAACACGTATCTAGTCCAATTATCTAAGTTTAGATCAATTTCTGAAACACTTCGGTGTATCAACGGCTTTATCGGGTAGTTATCGAGTCTAAAACTCTATTCTGTTGTTCAATATTCGTTTAGATATATTAAATATCAGTCGAATTTTTTTTCATAGCCTTATAATAATTTTTAAATAATTATTATAATTTATCATGATTTTTCAAACACTTGAATCATTTTTAAATAATTTAAATATTAAATAATTCTATTATCATTAATATTTAATTAATATTAAACTATTAATGAAACCATTCCCAAAATATTAAAGTTATTTATAATAACTCAAAATATTTTTAAAATATTTTTATTGCCCTTAAATGATTTTTAAAACAATTAAATTCATTTTTTAAATAATTATCATTAATATCAAAATATTAAAAGTCATTAATTATAACTTAAAATATTTTTAATTCATTTATTTCCTTTTTAAATGATTTTCAAATCAATAAAACCATTTTTAATTTATTTATTTAATATTATTATTTAATAACTCTAATATCATTTAATATTAAATTATTAATAAAATTTACCTTTAAATATTAAAAGCTATATTTTATAACTTAAAATATTTTTAAACTATTTATTTTCATTTAAAATGATTTTTCTAATATTAAAATCATTTTTAATTAATTTATTTAATATAATTATTAAATAAATCTAATATCATTAATATTAAATAATTAATGAAATTTGTCTTAAAATATTAAAAGTTATATTTTATAACTTAAAATATTATTAAATACCTTTTTATAATTTAAAATGATTTTTAATATAATAAAATTATTTTTACTTAATTTATTTAATGCATTTATTAAATAAATTAAATATCAATAATATCCAAATAAATATTAATATTTATGAAAAATATGTCAAATTATTAAAAGTTAATTTTTTATAACTTAAAATAATTTTTAGAATAATTTTTGTAATTTTTGAAATTTATTTACTATTTTTAAATGATTTTTGGAAAATTAAATAATTAAAATGAATATGCCTATCACTAAAGCCTGTAGCGACAAAATCTGTCGCCTTAGGTGTTCTTGAGGCTCAAGAACATTTATATGCCAGTTTCAAGTAGGCTACTTTGACCAGTGATAATTGTCAGATCTTAATGTTTCTGGGCAATTTATGATATTGATCTTGTAGTGCTAGTGCAAGACTACATGATCTAATAACAAATATGGCCAAACAACATAACACAAAGGAGATCTAAGCATGCAAAGTGACTGTCAGAGCTGTTCTTCATTTTTTGTTTGGGTTACTGTTCGAGTATCGTTTTTGTGATCTAAGAGTTTTAGTGTGTAGATAACATGTAGGTGAAGAGATCCAATACATAATATCACCTTAACAACAACAGATCAAGAAGATATGGTTCGGTCAAACCATGTCAGAGATCACCTTCAAACGTTTTCTAGGTTACCCAGAAAACAAAAGTTGTGATCTTCTTGCCTGGTTTGACCGTCCACCAAATGAACCCTGATTATCATTTTGGTGTTCTAATGGCTTTAATCTACAGCCCATATAACAACCTTCAACATGAAAACAACAACAATAACAAAACAACCAACAACATAAAGATCTAAGGACATGAACTCATTGTCAGACAGTTCTGGGCAAGATCTGGGTTACCCAGATTTTGTCCAGTCATGGTCAGTCAATGGGGTTTGACCACCAATAACTTGCAATCTGTTCATGATCTGACCTTGATTCAAGTTTCAAAATGCAGATCTCATAGCATACTACAAGATCAAAGCTTAAAACAACAAAAACACATAACATACAAAGATTTATAAGCCCTGACATTCGGTCGTCAGTCAACATAAATTTTTTTTCTAGATTTTTAAAATCATCAAATCTGAGCCTCTAGATGTTATGGATCTAACATTTAGGAACCCAGATCATCAATATACACTACATACAACATGTTTTACACAAAAAAACTAACATCTAACATAGGATCAAAGTTCAGATTTTAGGTTTAAGTTTATACCTTCTATGAACAAACTTTTGATTCTTGACTACTGATCTATTAATGGAAGTCGTGGGGCTTTATTTAGGGACTGATACACTACTATAATTCGTGGGTTTTAGAGAGAGAAGGTCAATAACAAAAACACAAAACATACAAAGATTTATAAGCCCTGACATTCGGTTGTCAATCAACATAATTTTTTTTTCTAGATTTTTAAAATCATCAAATCTGAGCCTCTAGATGTTATGGATCTAACATTTAGCAACCCAGATCATCAATATACACTACATACAACATGTTTAACACAAAAAAACTAACATCTAACATAGGATCAAAGTTCAGAGTTTAGGTTTAGGTTTATACCTTCTATGAATAAACTTTTGATTCTTGACTACTGATCTATTAATGGAAGTCGTGGGGCTTGATTTAGGGACTGATACACTACTATAATTCGTGGGTTTTAGAGAGAGAAGGTCAAGGTTGAGTATATGTGTACAAATGAGCAAGGTTAGTAACATTTCTTTCTCTTGATCTTATATATTACTTGGATGCAATGTATTTGGATGGGGTAATGGCTGAGAGCTGGAGTTTTTTAGCTCATAGCTAGACTAGGGTTGGTGACTTGCCAATATATGACAAGATTTGCAAGTTACCAATTCAAGGATAGGACAAAAAGGGCATTGTGGTCATTTTGCTAGCAATTTTAATGGCCATTTGGTAATATTGACAAACCCTTAGGGTTTGACCCTTAGGGTTTAACCCTAAGGTTTTCAAAATTTTAGTTTGCTAAAATTTCCATTTAGGCTAAAAATAAAAATTTAGTTTCTTATTTTTACAAATTAGGGTTCCTTATTTAACTTAGGTTTTCTAATTATATAAAACATAATAATTAGGTTTAAGTTTTCACTAATTAACATTAGGGCTTACCATTAGCAATTAGGGTTACTAATTTAGAAATTAGGGTTACTAATTTAGAAATTAGGGCTTCCTAATTAAAATTAATATTAATAATAATTGTTATTAATCACATAACACAATTTCTTACTAATCGCAAACTCTGGTTTGAGTTTCATGTTAGGGTGTAACGAATTCATAATAGGATTTTGACATTATACACCATAATTGACCAACCATTATCAATACACACATACAGGCACTGAAAAATAATATTATATTTAATATAATATTATTATTCTCATTCCTTATTCTAAAATCAGAATTAGGGTTTGGATTCCATATCTGATTTATCTTACATATACTTACCATTATTAATTAAATTAAAATAATTAACTTAACTAATTTCAATACATTCATATAATAAATTATTTATTATAATAATTCTAATAATCATTTTATATATTATTTAAATAATATATAATCATATTTTCATGGAAAATAAATAATAAAATATTTTTACTATAAAATTAATTATTATAGAATATAATTTATAATAATCAATAACTCTAAAATAAAATTATTTAAAATTATTCATGTAATAAATAAATTTTATTTATCACATACATACATACACCTTATCTGGCACATATTACCACCTTTAAAATAAAATAAAAATTTATATGCAAAATTTCTTATTTATTTATATAGAAAATATCGGGTTATTACATTCACCCTCCCTTATAAATATTCGGTCCCCGGAATCACCGTTTTAAAACTTATACATATAAGGGTACATAGCATACACAATCATTGCAAGTAGATCTCGATCAGATCCGATCGGACTGATCTTTAACTATTTATCACAAAGCTTTTCTATCTGATTAAACGAGATTTTGATTTCTAAAAGAACTCAAATTCCTCTATCAAAATTTCTTTATAAAATAATTTGCTATATAAAGGAAAATCATATATACGAAAGTAAAAGTTATACGAATAATACCTGGAGTTACATTCCCAGCTGCCAAAGTATCATGAACCGTCATGTTGAAGACTCTTGCGGATGACTTTGTTACTTGAAGTTGGTCCTGTGATCGCCAAAGTCCCGCTGCCTTTTCCTGTGGTTACACTCCCTGCCTCTATTCTCCTTTTCGGACAGTCTTTAACCTAATGCTCCGTTAACCCGCACAGAAAACACCCACTATTCATTCTTGGATTGGGGCAGTTGGGAGAGATATGACCCTCCTGCCCGCACTTATAACAAACAAACTTACTGTTGCCTCCTTTTTAGTCTTAACAAAAGGACTCTAACTCATGCAAGCATACATGAGTCAACAAGTAGTACAGAGTAAGAACAGTATCGATCCAGGGAGAAAGGTTTCAAAATTAAATTATTATGCACCAATTGTATCACTACTTTTATATGCTTAAACAAATGCTTACAATTTTAAATTAATCTAAATTCAAACAATGAATAAAATAATTATATTAGAAAAATAAATCAAATTTGGAAATAATGGGATTCTAACTTCATTTCATATTCCATCTAAATATTACCCTCATGCAAGATTATACATGTATCATGGGAAATTAGCCAAGAGCACAAAAGTAGACATAACCATTTTTCAATGCATTATGCCCTGCTTACATAACCTCCACATACAATAGAAATCATGTAATCATCAATAAAACCAAAATCACTATATTTCTATGTGAAATTGTAGTAATATTGAATTGAAGCACAAACTCTTATAATACTACACACGATGAAACAGTATATTTCTATCTGGTTCACGAAATATAAAGCTAAACAATTCAGCCTCATACACGCATGCTATCATGATTACAACCATACTCACATGTCATTTTTCAATTCCATACAAGTACATAAAATGAATAGTGATCAAACATTCATGCAATCCAATCAATCATAAAAGAAATTCCAATGATAAATAAACAATCAAGCAATCAGGCCATTAATTTTAGACTACATATCAAAATCCGTTAGAATCCCATAATGGAATTTAGTTCATTTCTAAACTGAAAGCCATTATGGGATTATAGTAACATATGGAAAATAATAAAAGTAATTGAAGGAGAAGATAGAATTGATCAAACCCAATTACAGTTTATGTTCCAATGCATTGTTCAAATCTCCAATAATTTCCAGTAAAATGAAATGAAATATTGTTCAATGATTGAATTCTAAAGAAGATGTAGAAAATATTAAGTCTATGCTCAAACCCTTCTTTGGAAATTCGTTGAAGGCTTAGAACCCTCGTTCTCTCTTCTAAAAACAAAACTGATAAAAACAATAATAATCACGTTTGGTACCAACCAGAGTAGTTTAGATGAACTCAAACACTTCAAATTTTAAATTTAAAATAAAGTCATATAACAGCTTCAGATGACTCGCGTGGCCGCGCGAGGTCCTAATATCGAACGGGCGCGCGCGCGCGTGTATGCGTTTCTAGCTTCTGCAGGCTGATGGCGTGGGTGCGCAAATTCCAGCTTGTTTAGCCGCGCGGCTTCTGTATCCTGCATACTTGTGTCCTGCTGCTTTTTTCTGTTGTTCCATATGCTTGTTACTTGCTCTTCCATCACTGCTCAGTTCCGTATCTCCATTCTTTTCACGTGCCATGCCTTCGCTATTCTCATAACACCTACGACAGCTGAGCTATGCCATTTCCTGCATTTTCACACTAGAGGAGTTCTAATTACAAGTAATTCAAAATAAAAATAAAATGCAACTAAAAATATACTAAAATGTACTTGAGATGGACATAGTTCTCGTGAATTGATATCCAATAAGTAGGTATAAAATCTACTTATCACTTACCCTTAAGGCACTCACTCGTATGGTTCTTTCCACAGTTTTCACACTGTACCACCTGCTTCTTCATACCTTCTTGTTTCACCTAAATATTCCTAAAATTGCTCCCTTTTCTCTTTTCACCCCTATTCCCACTATTAGTTTCCACCTTCACAGCTCCTACGACCTTGCCTTTGTTCCTCTTCTCCTTGTTATAGAGGCTCATGGCCTCACTTCCCTCCTCAGCTATTATAGCCTTTTTCCAAGAGTGCTGAAAAGGTGCTGATCTGCAACACTGCCACCTTGTTGTAGAGCCAGGGTTTTAAGCCCAGCTCTAACCTTCTCGCCTTCCTAGCCTCTGTATCAACTTGATGCGGAGCGAACCTAGCCAACTCATTAAACTTTGCGGCATACTCCCCAACTGTCATGTTCTCTTGCTTTAACTCCAAAAATTTCACCTCCATCCTCGCCTGCATCCTAGCTGATAGATAGTTTTTGAAAAATAAAGTCTTAAACCTAGCCCATTTGACTACACATTTTCCTGCCCTCGCTTGATTTGCTTCCCACCAAAAGTTAGCCTCCCCATTCATCATATAGGTGGCAAAAGCATCCCTTTGCCCCTCATCTACCCTAGCAATTATGAACGCCTTCTCTATCTCCTTTACCCAAGTCTGGGCTTCTATAGGGTCAGCGATTCTCCTAAATTCTGGGGGTTCGATTGCTTTGAAGTCTTTAAAATTCGCTAAGCGATTGTCTGGTTGGTTCCCAGCGGCTAGCATTCCCTGTTGCATAGCGTGAGCTACCATGTTTGCAAAGTTTTGCATCAGGTCTTGTTGTTGTTCTTCAGCATTGTTGACAAATTCTTCTGCCCTTTGACTTCGAGTTTGACGTCTTGGCGGCATTATCTGATTAAATAAAATCATAAATTTAACTTACATTTTAAACCTTATTACATAAGTTTAATATATCAAACTTATTTCATAAACATAGATTCATATTCATTCAGCTAATTCATAGTACTTTACATAACATAGCACGTACTGCTATCCCTTTGTGACAACAAAAGTCGGGATTTACTGTTACAATTTACACAAAAGCTGAGAATATTACAATACACACGCACATTATCAAACATACATAATCAACTACTAATCCTAATTATTTCCTACACCTCTTTCCTGATTTTGGACAACCTTTCGCCCAATGACCTTCCAACCCATAAATAAAACATGCACCTTGCTTAAAGTTGGGACAATGAAGAGAGGTATGTCCCTCATGGCTGCAAATATAACATATCTTTTCCCCATGGTTCTTATTGGATTTTTCTAAGTCGTGGTCTTTCATCTTTCTTTTCCCTTTATTGCTCGGAGCTGCACACGATATGTTGCTTTTAGCTTCCATCTGATCAATTTGGATTTTCAGCTTATCTTGTTCTTCCATTGTTTCTATTAACGCTTTTCGCAACTGACTATTTAATAGCTTTTCTATTTTCCACAACTTTTCGAGAGAAGAAACCTGGTTCCTCAAATTCTGCACTTTCGTTGATGCTTGATCAGCTTTAACTTCAGTGTCCGAATCACTATCTGTTAGTTCTACCATTTTTGGATCTGGTACTACGTTTTCCAAAATAACCACCTCATTTGAGTTATTTTCATTATGAGCCTCTATTTCAGCTATTGGCTTAGATATTAGCTCGGGTGTATGGATTTGATCCTTCTTCATGCTATAAGCATATAATAAGCCCTTTTCACCTGACATCTATACACATAAATTATCTTAATTAGCATATAATATATACACACAAAAATTAATAGTTTTATATAATTTATCTTTTATTTTGTTTGACGATGAATCTATCAAATTCATCTCCTTTTTAATCTCTATATGAGTTATTTGTATTTTCAACGTTTTCCTTTGTTCTAAGGTTATAGCCTAAGGTCTATCTCACCTAAGGTTTCTAACCCTAAGCTCTGATACCAACCTGTGATGGCCCCAAATTTAGGTACTTGAAACCCGAACTCGGTGCTTCACGATACCATTTCTATGAGCGGAATAATACTAATAATAATAACAATAATATAGATTACAAACTTAATTTATATATCAGAGTTTGAATCCCAGGTACGAGACCTTTAAACATTCATTACATGATAATTAATAGTTATTAAATTCTTTATATCATCTAACTATTACATAAAATATCATAAAACTTATTCGATCAGCTTTGATTTCCCTTTGTTCATGGCATAGCTTTCTGGTTGATCACTCTTAGCTGAAAATATTTAAATTAAGCAAGAATGAGCATTTGATTGCCCAGCAAGTAATAGAAAATAATAAGTATTAGCTAAAAGGATTAAATGTTTTCTTTGAATGACACTTCTACAACGAATCAACAGTTGTGAAGTAAGCTGAACTAATAATAAAAACATATCAATTCTATATCAAATTTTTTTGAACCTACGTACTGACTATAACTAGAGATCAGCGACAGACTATGAACATTATTTTTTATTTTCGAAAAGGTTTGACAGAACTTCACCTGCAAACCGTCGTAACTTACAGGCACGGGGGGTGATCAGCCCGTTATGCCATGTATTAATCAATAATACATACAAGAACGATATTATCGTTCATCTTATCCACCTTTGGCGCACAAAAGTTTTCCCATGTACGAGATGCTCATACTTAGTCGGGAATTCGAACCAAAATAATCTGGTTGGATACAATAAAGTTCTATCTTGTTCAACAATTTTTTTTTCAGTTTGTGTCTAGCCGAATCAAATAGCCTAGACGACTTTTAAGTCAACGTATACATACGAAAAACTAACTAGTATGTATCATACATGTGATTAAATACAATGATTATCCAAGTGAGGACACTTATCTAACTATACTTAGAAATTAACGAACATAATAAATATCTGGATTATACAAAAGTACTATTTTGATAAACAATGGACAGATAATTTAAGAACTTATATGAATACAAAAGATTGGATACATAATCGATAATAATAGAGTTAATAATCTGGCACAATAATAGTATAATTGTGACGCCCCCAAATTCAGGTACTTGAAACCCGCACTCGGTGCTTCACGATACCATTTCTATGAGCAGAATAATACTAATAATAATAACAATAATTTAAATATCAAACTTAATTTACATATCAGAGTCTAAATCCCAGGTACGCGACCTTTAAACATTCATTACATCATAGATAATAAATATCATTATCTTAATAAACTTTAACTATTACACATAATATTATAAAACTCATTCGAACAACTTTCCTTTCCCCTTGTTCTTGCCTGAACATTCTGGTTGATCATATTTAGCTGAAAACATTTAAATTTAAAGCAAGAATGAGCATTTGATTGCCCAACAAGTAATAGCAACAATAAATATTAGCTGAAAGGATTAAATATTTTCTTTGAATGACACTTTTACAATGAATTCAACAGTTGTGAAGTAAGCTGAACCAATAATAACAACATATCAATTCTATATCAAATTTTTGAAACTACGTACCGACTATAACTGGAGATCATTCGATAAACTATGAACATTGTTTACAATTTTCGATAAGGTTTAACAGAACTTCATCTGCAAACCGTCATAACTTACAGGCACGGGGGGTGATCAGCCCGTTATGCCTTGTATTGATCAATATTACATGCAAGAACGATATTATCATTTATCTTATCCACCTTAGGTGCACAAAAGATTTCCCATGTTCGGGATGTTCATACTTAGTCGGGAATCCGAACCAAAACAATCTAGTCGGATACAATAAAGTTCTATTTTGTTTAAAAATATTTTTAAATTTATGTCTAGCCCAATCAAATAGCTTAGACGACTTTTAAGTCATCATATACATACTGGAAATAAATAAGTATGTATCAACATGTGTTTAAATACAATGATTATCCAAGTGAAGACACTTGTATAACCTTATTTAGAAATTAACGAGCAGAATAAATATCTGGCACAATAATAATAACATTATGAAATATTCTTACTCATGTCCATTGCATAAAGTAAATGCAAATGTAGGATACTTGCCTGATCTGCTGCTTACAATAATGCAACTTAGTTTTATCTTTTATATCGAAACTTATCATTAATAAGATCATTCGTTCGATTAGAATAATACATCATATCACATAGTACTGCTATTTGTAGTCAACACTTAACTTAATCACATTGTCACATAGTTATATCAGTCATTGGATCACAAACAAATACTAACACCGTCAAACTATCTAAGTCCAGATCAATTTCTAAAACATGTCGGTGTACCGACGGTTTTATCAAGAAATTATCAAGTCTAAAACTCTATTATGTAGTTCAATATTCGTTTAGATAATTTAAATATCAGTCGAATTATTTTTCATAACCTTATAATAATTTTTAAATAATTATTATAATTTATAATGAATTTTCAAACATAGGTATCATTATTAAATGATTTAAATATTAAATAATTCTATTATCATTAATATTTAATTAATATTAAATTATTAATGAAACCATTGCCAAAATATTAAAGTTATTTATAATAACTAAAACTATTTTTAAAGTTTTAATATTACCCTTAAATGATTTTTAAAACATTTAAAATTATTTTTAAATAATTACCATTAATATTTAAATATTAATGTATTATTTATCAAAATATTAAAAGTCATTAATTATAACTTAAAATATTTTTAATTCCTTTATATCCTTTTTAAATGATCTTTAATTCAATAAAACCATTTTTAAACTATTTATTTAATATAATTATTAAATAACTCTAATGTCATTTAACATTAAATTATTAATAAAATTTACCTTTAACTATTAAAAGATATATTTTATAACTTAAGATATTTTTAAACTATTTATTTTAATTTAAAATGATTTTTATAATATTAAAATTATTTTTAATTAATTAATTTAATATAATTATTAAATAAATCGAATATCATTAATATTTAATAATTAATGAAATTTGTCTTAAAATATTAAAAGTTATATTTTATAACTTAAAATATTATTAAATACCTTTTTATCATTTAAAAATGATTTTTAATATAATAAAATGATTTTTAATTAATTTATTTAATGTATTTACTAAATAAAATAAATATCAATAATATCCAAATAAATATTAATATTTATGAAAAATATGTCAAATTATTAAAAGTTAATTTTATAACTTAAAATAATTTTTAAAAATATTTTTGGAATTTTTAATAATAAATTTCTATTTTTAAATGATTTTCTAGAAATTAAATTAATTAAAACTGACTAGTCCGTCGCTAAAGCCTTTGGCGACATAAACCGTCGCCAAAGGTGTTCTTGAGAAACCCAGATCATCAAAGTCAGTGTTCGAGTAGCCTACTTTGACCAACAATAATTGTCAGATCTAAATGTTTCTGGGTTTGAAATTTAGTTAATGTTGTAGTGGTAGTATTATAATTCTAAACAAGTTCTATGACCAAATCGTATCACAACAGAAAGATGTAAGCTTCAGAAAAGCTTGTCAGAGTTGTTCATCAAGTTTCTGGGTTGCCCAGAAAAAAAGGTCATGGCCGGTCAATGGTATTGATGGCCTTATAGCAGTCATTCTGTTCATGTTATGGGTAGTATATACGTCGGGCTGTGTAGACAAACTAACATAGAACATGTGTTGAAGAATAGTCAAGTCTATACATCCTTAACCAGAAAGATCTAAGCCTCAGAAAATCGTATCAAAGACTATTCTTCATTTCTGGGTTTTCTAGAAATGAAAAACAGCTCGAGTGTGCTACTTTGGATCCTTATATCTTGGGTTCTGTGTTTGCTTTATGTGATCTAATACTTTCAGTGTGTAGCCAACATGCAAGTGAACAGGTCTATTACAAAACATAAGTAAACCAACAATAGAATTACAAGATCTATGCTGGTCAAACCCTGTCAGAGATCATGTTCTTGAGTTTTCTGGGTTACCCAAAAACTCAGTCCGTGATCATCTGGCCTGCTTTGACCAGCCACTGACTTCAACCCATTGGATGGTTAGGAGATTATAAGGCATAAATGTGAAGTCCATACAACATACTATAACTTAGATGTAAAAAAAAATAACAAACGACTTAACATTTGACATATACATGCTTTGCAAAACCTTGTCAGACACTGAAAAAGACTTTTCGTGTTACCCAGATTTGAT
The DNA here is from genome assembly GCA_016801055.1 of Panax notoginseng. Taxonomy (NCBI): domain Eukaryota; kingdom Viridiplantae; phylum Streptophyta; class Magnoliopsida; order Apiales; family Araliaceae; genus Panax; species Panax notoginseng. Next base: position 6,732,523 of record CM029012.1, read on the forward strand.
AAGTCATGGTCGGTCAACGAACTTTGACCATTCATAACTTCTAACTTGTTCATGATCTGAGCTAGATTCAAGTTTCAGATCAAAGATCTTATAGCAGACTACAACTACAAACTTTCAAAACACAAAAATAATTAAACACCACTGAGATGTGAGGTCTGACATTCATTGTTAGACAACAAAAATAAAATTTTCCAGATTATAAAAAACTTCAAATTCGAGCCTCTAGATGTTATGGATCTAACATCTAGTAATCCATATCATCAATATATACGACAAACAACATGTTTTAACACAAAATCATAATGTTTATCATGGCCTTCAAGATCAGATTTCAAATTAGGTTTTTACCTTTCTATGAACAAGTTTTTGATTCTATGATTAATATCTGTTAGAGGAGATGGTGGGTTTGTTTCTGAGACTGGTATTGCAATATATTTCGGAGGTTTGAGAGAGAGAGAGAGAGAGTCAAGTTTGAGTATATGACAAAAAATGAACATGAACATATACTTTCTCTGTCAAATTCTACTTATGTGATGTATATGCAATGAATTTGGAAGGCTAATGGCTGAGGTGCTGGTGTTTCTTAGCCCCTAGCTTAGACTAGGTTGATGACTTGCCAAGATTTGGCAAGATTTGCTAGCAATTATTTCAAAAATGGGACAAAAAGGGTACTTTGGTTAATTGTCTTTTAATTTTAATGGCATTCTTATCCATGATACTTGAATATAGGGTTTAATCACTAGATTTTAAATCTTAAGGTTTCCCAAATAATTTTTAGGGTTTAAAAAATTAAGTTTAAAGTGTAATAAAATTTTAATTAAAACACACTAATTAAAATTAGGGTTTTTAATAGAAAATTAGGGTTTTAAATAATTATGGTTCCTTAAAATTATTAGGGTTCCCAAATTAACAATTCAATTTACAAAAATAATAATTAGGGTTTCTAAATTTAGCAATTAGGGTTCCTAATTAGCACATTAGGGTTTCTAATTTTAATTATGGTTTTTCAAATATTAATTAGGTTTTTTCCTAATTAACAATAATTCTATAATATGCAACATAATTCATATAACACAATTACTACACATTCTTGAATCTCCTATTTGAGGTTCAAAATACGGTTTAATAAATTAATATTTGGGTTTTGATATTATACACAATAATTGACCCACCATTAACAATACGTACATACTGTATATATTTATAACACTGAAAAATAATATTATATTTAATATAATATTATTATTCTCATTCATAGCTCAAAATCCAAAAATCATGGCTTGGATTCCATATCTGATTTATCTTTCATATATAACATTATTAATTAAGTTAAAATAATTAACTTAATAATTTGAACTAAAATTCATATAATAAAATAGTAATTATAATAATTCCAATAATCATTTTATATATTATTTAAATAATATAAAAATCATATTTTCATAGAAAATAAATAATAAAGATATTTCTACTATAAAATTAATTATTATAACGATATACTTTATAATGATCAATAATTTTAAGATAAAATTATTTGAAATTATTCATGTAATAAATAATTTTATTTATCATATATATACTTACACATTACTTGGCACATATTCCCACCTTTAAAATAAAAAAAAATTATATATAAAATTTCTTATTTATTTACATAAAAAATATCGGGTTATTACATTCACCCTCCCTTATAAAGATTCCGTCCTCAAAATCATCGTTTTAAAACTCATACATATTAGGGTACATAGCATGTACAATCATTGTAAGTAGATCTCGATCATATTAATCGAACTAAACTTTAACTATTCAGCATAAAGTTTGTCTATCAGATTAAACGAAAATTTGATTTATAAAAGAACTCAAATTCCTCCTTCAAAATTTCTTTATAAAATAATTTGCTATATATAGGAAAATCATATATATACGAAAATAAAAGTTATTCGAATAATACCTGGAGTTCTATTCCCAGCTGCCACAGTATCCTGGACTGTCATGTTGAAGACTCTCGCGGTTACTTTTGTTGGTTTGTTGGTTGAAGTCGGTCGTGTGATCGCCAGAGTCCCGCTGCCTTTCCCCGTGGTTACACTCCCTGCTTTCATTCTCCGTTTTGGACAATCCTTCACCTTATGCTCCATAAACCCACACAGAAAACACCCACTGTTCATCCTTGGGTTGGGGCAGTTGGGAGAAATATGGCCCTCCTGCCCGCACTTGTAACATACAAACTTACCCTTCAGATACTCACCGGAGTGATTCTTCCCACAGTTCCCACACTGAACTACTACCTGCTTCTTCACACCTTCCTGTTTCACCTGGACATTTCCAAAATAATTCCCTTTTCTCTGTTCACCCCTATTCCCATTATTAGTTTCCACCTTCACATCTCCTACGACCTTGCATTTGTTCTTCTTCTCCTTGTTATAGAGGCTCATGGCCTCACTCCCCTCCTCAAATATGATAGCCTTTTCCATGAGTGCTGCAAAAGTATTGATCTGCAACATCGCCACCTTATTGTAGAGCCAGGATTTTAATCCCAGCTCAAACTTTCTTGCCTTTCTAGCCTCCGTATCCACCTGGTGTGGAGCGAACCTAGCCAATTCATTGAATTTTGCGGCATATTCCGCAACAGTCATGTTATCCTACTTTAACTCTAAAAATTTCACCTCCATCCTAGCCTGCATACTAGCCGAGAGATAGTTTTCTAAAAACAAAGTCATAAACCTAGCCCAAGTTATCACACCTTCTCCTGCCCTCGCTTGATTTGCTTCCCACCAAAAGTTCGCCTCTCCTTTCATCATATAGGTGGTAAAAACGGTCTTTTACCCCTCATCTACCCTATCAATTATGAAAGCCTTTTCTATCTCGTTAACCCATGTCTGGGCTTCTATAGGGTCAGCTGTTCCCCTAAATTCTGGTGGTCCTACTGCCTTGAAGTCTTTAAAATTTGCCAAGCGATTTTCTGGTCAGTTCCCTGCGGCTAGTATTCCCTATTGCATAGCCTGAGCTATCATGTTCGCAAAGTTTTGCATCGGGTCTTGCTGTTGTCCCTCAGCGTTGTTGACAGATTCTTCTGCCCTTTAATTTCGTGTTTTACGTCTTGGAGACATTATTTGATAAAAGCATAAATTTAACTTACATTCGAAACCTTATATTATAAGTTTAACATGTAACACGAAGTTTTATACAAAGCTTATTTCGTTAATCAAACATAGATTCATATTCATTCAACTAAGTCATAGAACTTTACATAACATAACACATAGTGTTATCCCTTTGTGACCACAAAAGTTGGGATTCACTACAACAACTTGTATAAAAGTTTAAGAATATTACATTACACACACATTATCAAACATACATAATACATTACTAATCCTAATTATTTCCTAAGTCACGGTCTTTCATCTTTCTTTTCCCCTTCTTGCTCGGAGCTGCACACGATTTGTTGTGTCTGGCTCCCATTTGATCAATTTGGATTTTAAGCTTATCTTGTTCTTCCATAGTTTCTATTAACGCCTTTCGCAATTGGTTATTTAGCAGCTTTTCTATTTCCCACAGTTTTTCTAGAGAAGAAACCTTGTTCTTCAGATTTTACACCCCCGTTGATGCTTGATCAGCCCTAACTTTAGTGCCTGAATCACTATCTATCAGTTCTATTATTTCTGGATCTGGTACTACATTTTTCAATACCACCACCTCATCAAGGTTACTTGCACTGTGAGCCTCTATTTCAGCTATTGGCTTTGATATTGGCTCCTTCTTCATGATCTGAGGGTATCCTAATTCTTTTCCACCTGACATCTACAAACAAATTATCCTGATTAGCATATAATATATACACACAACAAATAATAGTTTTATAAAAGTTATCTTTTATATTGTTTAACGATGAATTTATTCAATTCATCTCCTTTTAAACTCTATATGAGTTATTTATATTTTTAACGTTTTCCTTTGTCCTAAAGGTTATAGCTTAAGGTCTGTCCCACCTAAGATTTCTAACCCTAAGCTCTGATACCAACTTGTGACGCCCCCAAATTTAAGTACTTGAAACCCGAACTCGGTGCTTCACGATACCATTTCTATGAGCGAAATAATACTAATAATAATAACAATAATTTGAATATCGAACTTAATTTACATATCAGAGTCTAAATCCCAAGTACGCGACCTTTAAACATTCATTACATCATAAATAATAAATATCGTTGTCTTAATAAACTTTAACTATTACACAGAATATTATAAAACTCATTCGAACAGCTTTCCTTTCCCATTGTTCTTTCCTGAACCTTCTGGTTGATTATACTTAGCTGAAAATATTTAAATTTAAAGCAAGAATGAACATTTGATTGCCCAACAAGTAATAGCAACAATAAATATTAGCTGAAAGGATTAAATATTTTCTTTGAATGACACTTCTACAATGAATTCAACAGTTGTGAAGTAAGCTGAACTAATAATAACAACATATCAATTCTATATCAAATTTTTGAAACTACGTACCGACTATAACTGGAGATCATTCGATAGGCTATGAACATTGTTTTCAATTTTCGATAAGGTTTAAGAGAACTTCATCTGTAAACCGTCATAACTTACAAGCACAGGGGGTGATCAGCCCGTTATGCCTTGTATTGATCAATACTATATGTAAGAACGATATTATCTTCATCTTATCCACCTTAGGTGCACAAACGTTTTCCCATGTTCGGGATGTTCATACTTAGTCGGGAATTCGAACCAAAACAATTTGGTTGGATACAATAAAGTTCTATCTTGTTCAAAAATATTTTTAAATTTATGTCTAGCTGAATTAAATAGCTTAGACGACTTTTACGTCATCGTATACATTCTGGAAATAAATAAGTATGTATCAACATGTGATTAAATACAATGATTATCCAAGTGAGGACACTTGTATAACCTTATTTAGAAATTAACGAACAGAATAAATATCTGGCACAATAATAATAAAATTCTAAAATATTCTTACTCATGCCCATTGCATAAAGTAAATGCAAATGTAGGATACTTGCCTGATCTGATGCTTACAATAATGCAACTTAGTTTTATCTTTTATGTCGAAAACTATCATTAATAAAATCATTCGTTCGATTAGAATAATATATCATATCACATAGTACTGCTATTTGTAGTCAACACTTAATCTAATCACATTGTCACATAGTTATATCAGTTATTGGATCACAAATAAATACTAATACCGTCAAACTATCTAAGTCCAGATCAATTTCTAAAATATGTCGGTGTACCGACGGCTTTATCAGGAAATTATCGAGTCTAAAACTCTATTATATAGTTCAATATTCGTTTAGATAATTTAAATATTAGTCAAATTATTTTTCATAGCCTTATAATAATTTTTAAATAATTATTATAATTTATCATGAATTTTTAAACATCGGTATCATTATTAAATGATTTAAATATTAAATAATTCTATTATCATTAATATTTAAATAATATTAAATTATTAATGAAACCATTGCCAAAATATTAAAGTTATTTATAATAACTAAAACTATTTTTAAAGTATTAATATTACCCTTAATGATTGTTAAAATATTTAAAATTATTTTTAAATAATTACCATTAATATTTAAATATTAATGTATTATTTATCAAAATATTAAAAGTCATTAATTATAACTTAAAATTTTTTTAATTCCTTTATATCTTTTTTAAAAGATCTTTAAATCAATAAAACCATTTTAAAACTATTTATTTAATATAATTATTAAATAACTCTAATATCATTTAACATTAAATTATTAATAAAATTTACCTTTAAAAATTAAAAGTTATATTTTATAACTTAGGATATTTTTAAACTATTTATTTTTATTTAAAATAATTTTTATAATATTATAATTATTTTTTATTAATTAATTTAATATAATTATTAAATAAATCTAATGTCATTCATATTTAACAATTAATGAAATTTGTCTTAAAATATTAAAAGTTATATTTTATAACTTAAAATATTATTAAATACCTTTTTATCATTTAAAAGTGATTTTTAATATAATAAAATCATTTTAATTAATTTATTTAATGTATTTATTAAATAAAATAAATATCAATAATATCCAAATAAATATTAATATTTATGAAAAATATGTCAAATCATTAAAAGTTAATTTTTATAACTTAAAATAATTTTTAAAACTATTTTTGGAATTTTTAATAATAAATTTCTATTTTTAAATGATTTTCTAGAAATTAAATTAATTAAAACTAACTAGTCCGTCGCTAAAGCCTTTGGCGACAGAAACCGTCGCCAAAGGTGTTCTTGAGAAACCCAGATCATCAAAGTCAGTGTTCGAGTAGCCTACTTTGACCAACGATAATTGTCAGAGTAAAATGTTTCTGGCTTGAAATTTAGTTAATGTTGTAGTACGGATGTAGTACTACAACTCTAAACAAGTTCTATGATCAAATCGTATCACAACAGAAAGATGTAAGCTTCAGAAAAGCTTGTCAGAGTTGTTCATCAAGTTTCTGGGCTGCCCAGAAAATAAGGTCATGGCCGGTCAACGGTATTGATGGCCTTATAGCAGTCATTCTGTTCATGTTATGGGTAGTATATACGTCGGGCTGTGTAGACAAACTAACATAGAACATGTGTTGAACAATAGTCAAGTCTATACATCCTTAACCAGAAAGATATAAGCCTCAGAAAATCGTGTCAGAGACTGTTCTTCATTTCTGGGTTTTCTAGAAATGAAGAACAGCTCGAGTGTGCTACTTTGGATCCTTATATCTTGGGTTCTGTGTTTGCTTTATGTGATCTAATACTTTTAGTGTGTAGCCAACATGCAAGTGAACAGGTATATTACAAAACATAAGTAAACCAACAACAGAATTACAAGATCTATGCTGGTCAAACCCTGTCAGAGATCACGTTCTTGAGTTTTCTGGGTTACCCAGAAACTCAGTCTGTGATCATCTGGCCTGCTTTGACCAGCCACTGACTTCAACCCATTTGATGGTTAGGAGATTTTAAGGCATAAATGTGAAGTCCATACAACATACTATAACTTAGATGTAACAACAATAACAAACGACTTAACATCTGAGATATACATGCTTTGCAAAACCTTGTCAGACACTGAAAAAGACTTTCTAGGTTACCCAGATTTGAAAAGTCATGGTCGGTCAACGACAGTATTAAAACTCAAAATATTGTCTTCTAATACAAATATAGACAGTATTAAAACTCAAAATAAGTCCTCAATATATTTATTATCACACTATTTCATAGAATAGTGAGGACTACTAATGCTATCATCTGGACCGTCACTCCGTTCCCCGACTAGTCCCTGCTACGTTCTCAATTCCTAAAGAGAACAATGAAAGCAAAAGGGTGAGCTCAACTAGCTCAGTAAGAAATATTATGACTAAGATAATGAAGAATAATTTATCGTTAGCCTTCAACAGTGTTAAACTGATAAAATATAACAAACATCAAGTTTAACTGCAGCGGAACAAGCAATCCATTAGAAGAGTCAAGTAGAGAATAAAATTTACTATCTTCAATGATTTAAAAGGTTTTTCATCACTTTTATCGAAGACTCAGTTTAATAAATAATCCACATCATTCCTGCACTACGGCCAAAGATATTCATTAGTATCACGACCACAAATTACCCATGCACTATGGGCCAAGGATATTCGTGTATTAATCAATGATCATGATCATGCCAACAACTGTCCACCAATGCACTACGGGCCAATGAGGACTTTTACCACATCATTTGTAACATTACGGTCATGATTATACCGAATAATCCTTGGTCATAATCATACCAAGTCCATCTATGCACTACAGGCCACATATGACTTTCAACAGAATATAAACATGAGGATGATGACAATGATATAAGAATTCAATAAAACAAGTTCAAGGATGAATTTTTTAAAGATTTATAATTTAATTTATCCAGAAATCAATAACGTCCAAATTGTCAACATGATACTACTTTGTGGAGTAAAATTCAAGAATAATATTGTACCAAAAATAATTTGGACCGAAAACGAATTAATTTTTATCATGAATAGTTCCTCGGGTAAATAGTTCTCGAGTTAATAGTATCTCGTGAATAGTACTTTGAGAATAGTAACCTCGTGAATAGTACTCCAAAAGTTAAAAAACTTATCAAGAATGCTCAGAATAATATTTTCATGAAAAGATACTGGATGAAGAGCAAATATCAAGGATATTCTACTAATTTCATGGAGTATAGAAATCAAAATTTTAACAAAACGAGTATAGAATTCGAAATCTGAAACGAAATAATATTACCTACATACTACAGAGTATGGAAGAAAATATTATTTCAAGCGAATATTGAACAAAAATAACATCCCTTACCTTGAAAATAAGAGTATTCCAACTAGTATAGCGGGGATATTCTTGAAGAAAACTTTCACTATTTTCTACGCTCAAAACTTTCTAAAACACTAAAAAAATACACTCAAGATTATAGAAGAAGAATTCTCTGATTCTAGTATGATTTTCAATTCTAACTTAAGCGCCTATTTATAGGAAAACGCTAGAACGCCATAGGAGACTAAATTAATAAATAATATATTTTTTTTCTTAATTCCTACGCCACCAGCCATCCAAGACCAGCCATCATATTTGAAAAAATTTTCCAACACATGTTTTCAAAAAAAAACAAAAGTGGATCCCACTCAATTTTAATAAAAATTATTTTATTTTTCGAACTTCAGAAATTCATAATAAATAGCCCTTTTATCAAAAAATTCGAATCTCATGTCTATTCCATAGGAAATTTAATTCTCTACAACTTTGTAGCTTTAAGTTTTTCCAAATTCCAAACAGAAAATATCCCAAATTCACAAACAGATGATTTTTAACACCTTTTAAAATTCATAACAAATCATGCGTTAATTTTTAACGGTTCAAAATTTGTGGACATATACTCAACTTATATATGTATAACATATCCAAAAATCACAACGATCCAACGGTCAGATCAAAATTATAACTTATGTAACACAACTTTAAGAACACCAATTTGATTTTTTAATACCTCCAATCCGACAAAATACTGATAAAACACCTCAACATTAAATCCTTCATTTATAACCACATAAAATAAGTATTTTCTTATCATATAAATTAATAATTAATTATTCACAAATAATATTACAGAATCACAATAATGACAACCAGGCCGTTCCCAGGAAAGAGGAGGCTTTCCAATAAGGATTTTTCCTTACTGGCGTGTAATTAGGTGACCAAACCTCTCATTGACAGAACTTTCTAGACATTGTCAATAATGCTACTCCCTCTGTCCCAAATTATCTGCTGTTCTAGATCTCCACACAGATACCAATATATGTGATAAAAATACTAAAATACCCTTATTAGTGAAAATATGAAAAAAGTGTTTAAAAAAGAGTGCATGAAATAGTATGTAGAGAGAAAAAGTATGAGTGCATTAAATAGACATATAGTCTAAAGAGAGAGAAAGTATGAGTGCATATATATGTGTGGAGAGAGGAAGAGAGAGAAAGTATGAGTGCATATATATGTGTGCAGAGAGGATGAGAGTAATGACTATCAATTATTAGGTAAAGGGGAAAACTTAGAAAATAAAGGAAAAAAATGCATTGAAATCTTGAAAAAGCAGATATTGTGGGACAATTTTTTTTGCTAAAACAGCAGATAATTTGGGACAGAGGGAGTATCTAATAATATTATTCAAATAATATAAATTATTGATCTGATAATGGAAAATACTGTGCAGTAACAATTATTGAAATAACAATAATATAAAATATCAACGCATCAATTATTGAACCAATAAGATAAAATACTGAACAGTAATTACTGTAACAATTATTAAGTAGTGCCTTCTTACATAAGAATCAATAATTCAAAAAATACTGTTCAATACCGTGTGCTGCTGTGCAACAACGCGTATTACTATATTTTAACCACTAGGTATTCCAACAGTTAACGGTAAAACTTCCGCCGTTATTTTATAAAAAGTTATTTTTGTCGTTTTCTCAATCCGACAATAATTTCGTTGTGGGGTCCACCAATGATTGTACCGTCGTACGAATATTCCCTGTTAAAACGAATATTCCCCGACCAATCGAATATTATATAACAACTTGCGTACTTTGTAAAATTTATAAATATTACCCACAACTATAACATTATATCAAATTCACTCTATAATATTCAAAAAGATATTTATAGAAAATTTATCTTTATTCATAAAAGTTGGGGTCTTACAACCTCACCTTCTTATGAATTTTCTCCCTCGAAATTAGGGTACGTACCTGGTATGTCGAAGAGGTAAGGATACCTTGATTTCATTTCAGATTCTAACTCCCAGGTCATTTCCTCAACATCGTGGTTTCTCCACAAAACTTTGACTTGAGGTATAACCTTGGAGCGTAAAATATGCTCCTTCTTATCTAAGATTTTAACATGAACCTCTTCATACGGTAAATCTTCCGCTATTTCGTCCGGTTCTAACTCAATAATGTGATTCGGGTCTTTCACATATTTACGTAACATAGATATGTAAAAACCGTTATGAACACGAGACATACTTGGCGGTATGGCGAGTCTATAGGCCATAGTTCCTACTCATTTGAGGATTAAAAATGGGCTAATGAATCGAGGATTGAGCTTTCCTCTCTTTTCAAATCTCATAACTCCTTTCCATGGAGCAACATGTAACAACACATGTTCTCCAATATTGAATTCCACGTCCTTTCGATGAAGATCAGAATAACTCTTTTGTCGATCTTGTGAGGTTTTTATACGTTGTCGGATCGTTTGAATCTTTTCCGTAGTCATACGTACCAACTCCGGTCCCAACAACATTGCTTCACCCACTTCGACCCAGCATATTAGAGAACGACACTTTCTTCCATACAACGCCTCAAATGGAGCCATGCCAATACTTGCTTGATAACTGTTGTTGTAGGAAAACTCCACCAATGGTAAGAACTTGTCCCAACTTTTCTTGAAGTCAAGGACACAGAGTCTTAATAGATCTTCAAGAGTTTGAATCGTCCTCTTTGACTGCTCGTCCGTTTGAGGATGATAAGTCAAACTAAATCATAAATCCGTGCCCATATCTTTTTGCAAACTAACCCAAAATCTTGAAGTGAATCTTGGGTCTCGATCAGAAACTATGGATACTGACATATCATGCAATCTTACAATCTCGTTTATGTACATACGAGCAAGACGTTCAAGTGTATAAGTTTTTCGTATAGGTAAAAAGTGAGCAGACTTGGTTAATCTATCAACAATGACCCAAATTGCATCTATGCCTTGAGAAACCTTGGGAAGACCAGTAACGAAATCCATGGTAATGTGCTCCCACTTCCATTCTGGAATTTCAAGTGGTTGCAATGGACCTTTTGGTACTTGATGCTTCGCCTTGACTCGTTGATAAGTTAAACACCTTGAGATAAACTCCGCTATCTCTCTCTTCATATTGCTCCACCAAAATATATGTCGAAGATCATGATATATTTTGGTACTCCCAGGATGGATTACAAATGGTGTGTTGTGCGCCTCCATCATGATTTTATACTTCAAGTCAGAATCGTTAGGAACACAAAGTCTAGAGTTGACTCGAAGTATTCCTTCTTCATCGATTCTTGCTTCTGGGATAACACCTTCTTGCACTTTCTTCCTCATACGCATCAGCTCCAGGTCTGTAGCTTGAGCAACTTTAACTTTATCGATTAAAGTCAGTTCTATTTGTATATTCGCCATCATCATATGGGTCCCTGGAGTCTTTCTCTCTATCTCCATCCTTTGCAAGTCATACAAAATGGGCCTTTGCGTTGACAATATCACACTCGTACCCGTATATGATCTTCTACTCAATGCGTCAGCTACTACGTTCGCTTTACCAGGATGGTGTTGAATGGTATGATCATAATCCTTCAACATTTCAAGACAACGTTGTTTCATGTTGAGTTCTTTTTGAGTGAAGAAATATTTGAGGCCTTTATGATCCGTAAAGATCTCCACTTTCTCCCCATACAAGTAATGCCTCCAAATTTTAGGTGCGAAGACAACAGTTGCCAACTTTAGATCATGAGTAGGATAATTCCTCTTATATTCTTTGAGTTGCCGAAAGGCATAGGCTATGACTTTTCCATGTTGCATGAGAACACATCCTAACCCTTTGCCCGAAGCATCACTGTAGATGACAAATCCCTCCGAGCCAGATGGTATTGTCAGAACAGGTGCTGAAATGAGTCTCCTCTTGAGTTCTTGAAAACTCTTCCCACATTCCACGCTCCAACCAAATTTTGTATCTTTTTAGTCAGCTGAGTTAATGGAGTAGCGATTCGAGAAAACCATTCTACGAATCTCCGATAATAACCAACTAAGCCGAGAAAGCTACGTACTTCGGTCACTAATTTAGGTTGCTCCCAGCTTTGAATAGCTTCAATCTTTGCCGGGTCAACAGATATTCCATGACTTGATACTACGTGCCCAAGGAATGCTACTTCCTCAAGCCAGAACTCGCATTTCTTTAACTTGACATAAACCTTGTTTTTATGAAGCTTTTGGAGTATCAGCCTTAAGTGTTGCTCATGATCTTCACGGCTTTTGGAATATATGAGGATGTCATCAATAAAGACGACCACAAAGTGATCCAAATATTCCTTGAATACTCGGTTCATCATATCCATGAAGGCAGCAGGAGCATTAGTCAATCCAAAAGACATGACTAAAAATTCATAATGCCCGTACCGTGTTCTGAAAGCCATATTTGGAATGTCATCGGTTCTAACCTTTAACTGATGATATCCGGAACAAAGATCGATCTTTGAAAAGAATTTGGCGCCTTACAACTGGTCAAACAGGTCATCAATACGTGGCAATGGGTACCTATTTTTGACAGTGACATGGTTCAACTCCCGGTAATCAATATAAAGTCGTATACTCCCATCTTTCTTCTTCACGAATAGAACAGGAGCACCCCAAGGAGACTTACTAGGATGAATGAAATCGATGTCTAACAATTCTTGCAATTGGGTCTTTAACTCCTGAAGTTCAATAGGAGCCATTCGATATGGGGCATTGGAAATGGGTTTTGTACCAGGTTCAAGGTCGATACAAATTTCAATTTCTCGCTTTGGGGGTAGGCCAGGAATTTCTTTAGGGAATACGTCAGGAAATTTATTAACAATTGAAATATCATTCAAAACTGACGTATTTTTGTTTAAATCCGTGACATGAGCTAAGAAAGCTTGACATTCATTTTTCAATAAACGAATAGCTTTATGGCTTGAGATGAAAGTGATTGATTTTAATGGTTTGGTTGCTTGAATTCGCATAATAGGTTGGTTAGGAATATGAAAGCTAACAACCTTACGAAAACAATCAATTTTTACATGATGAGTAGTTAACCAATCAATCCCTAGAACTATGTCAAATACAAGTATTTTCAATGAAATAATATCGACAGGTAATGTGAGGGTACCGATTTGAACCAAACAAGACTTATAAACAGTTGATGTAATGAAGGTTTCTCCCAACAGAGTTTCAATAAATAAGTCAAAGTCTAATTTCTCAGGAGTCAAATTTAAATGTTGAGCGCAAGTAGGAGAAATAAAAGAATGGGTAGAACCGGTATCAAATAAGGTATAGACTTCCCTAGAGTTTATGATAAGCTTACCCGTGATGACCTCGTTCGGGTTCCTTGCTTTCTGGAAGGTCACGACAAACGCTCTCCCTTGAACTACCGGCTTTGACTTTTTTAGGATGGCCTTTGGTGCCTCCATCCCAGCTGGACTTGTCTTCGGTGCACGACAAAATTAGGCTAGGTGACCTTCTCTTCCACAATTATAACACGCTTTGGACTGCATCGCGCAGTTTGGACTGATGTGTCCCTCCCCTCCGCATTTGAAGCATATGATAGGTGGTCGTTCTCCTTCCTTAACAACGGGTACTGGTGCTGACGTCTTTTCATCATTGTTGAATCTCCTCTTCTTGAAATGTCCACTCTTATTGTCTTGGCCATGATTACCACCGAAGTGGTTACCATTTCTGGCATGTTGATTCCCTCCACGTTTATTGTCACCGCTTCGATGACTGCTACCACTGGTATTATCATTTTGTCGGCTGCTCTCTCTTGGTTGGGTTGACTCGTTATCGCGCTCCAATATCTGAATACAAACATAGTTTGTGAGAAATTAAGTATTAGCATATCTCAGGTTTCAAACCTCTTAGAAACATCCGTGTCATTCTCTCCTCGTTATCAACTAAGTGGGACGCAAATCGGGACAACTCAACAAACTTGGCTTCGTACTGTGACATGGTCATGTTGTTTTGCTCCAGTTTAATGAACTCTACCTCTTTCATGTGACGAATACTTTCGGGAAAGTACTTGTCGTTGAACAGTTCTTGGAATTTCTCCCAAGACATCTTCAGTGCGGCAGGTTGAGTACGCTTTATAGATTTCCACCAGTAATCTGCCTCTGCTCGCAACATGAAGGTTGCAAAGGGAACCTTTTGCTCCTCGGAGTATCCCAAGACATCAAATATCTTGTGGATCTGCTTTATCCACGTCTCCGCCTTAAGTGGTTTTGGCTCTCCAAAAAACTCCAGTGGTCCCAGCTCCTTGAACTGTTTAGCAGTGACCGTCCGAGAGTTGCCGGTGTTTTCACCTGCATTTCGAACAAGAGTCTCTCTTGCCTGATGTTGCATGAATTGCAGAAAGCCTCTGAACATTCCATCGTTCATCATTTGGTTAGTGTTGTTGTTTGCATGAGGATTGTTGTCTTTCTGTTGCACATTATTCTGGGTATTGATCTGTGGTGACTCAACGGTCTCCCGTGCTCCATTGCCATTCTCAATTTTCTCCGATGTCATTTTCAAATACTGCCACAAAATAAGGGTTAATTGACATGCAACATATTATTCCTATACTCTGACCGACCAATTAAATACCAAATAAACTTAGGTAGGTCATACTAGCGAAGGAATTCCTCGTCTCTCCCCTCCTAGTTCTAGTCTCACATCTTTGCCAGGGATCATATCCCTAAGTTTTGATACCAACTGTGACGCCCCCAAAATAGGTATACATCACCCATCTTGAGTCGCCAAATACATGGTACAAAATTCAAATACAACTTAATAATACAACTATCGTGTAAAATACTACAAAACATAAACAGTGAGTTTTAATACAAATATTGTCTTCTAGACAGTATTAAAACTCAAAATAAGTCCTCAGTATATTTATTATCACACTATTTCATAGAATAGTGAGGACTACTAATGCTATCATCTGGACCGTCACTCCGTTCCCCGACTAGTCCCTGTTACGTTCTCAATTCCTAAAGAGAACAATGAAAGCAAAAGGGTGAGCTCAACTAGCTCAGTAAGAAATATTATGACTAAGATAATAAAGAATAATTTATCGTTAGCCTTAAACAGTGTTAAACTGATAAAATATAACATACATCAAGTTTAACTGCAACGGAAAAAGCAATCCATTAGAAGAGTCAAGTAGAGAATAAAATTTACTATCTTCCATAATTTAAAAGGTTTTTCATCACTTTTATCGACAAGACTCAGCTTAATAAATAATCCACATCATTCATGCACTACGACCAAAGATATTCATTAGTATCACGACCACAAATTACCCATGTACTATGGGCCAAGGATATTCGTGTATTCATCAATGATCATGATCATGCCAACAACTGTCCACCAATACACTACGGGCCAATGAGGACTTTTACCACATCATTTGTAACATTACGGTCATGATTATACCGAATAATCCTTGGTCATAATCATACCAAGTCCATCTATGCACTATAGGCCACAGATGACTTTCAACAGAATATAAATATGAGGATGATGACAATGATATAAGAATTCAATAAAACAAGTTCAAGGATAAATTTTTTAAAGATTTATAATTTAATTTATCCAGTAATCAATAACGTCCAAATTGCCAACATAATACTGCTTTGTGGAGTAAAATTCAAGAATAATATTGTACCAAAAATAATTTAGACCGAAAACAAATTAATTTTTATCATGAATAGTACCCCGGGTGAATAGTACTCGAGTGAATAGTATCCCGTGAATAGTACTCCAGGAATAGTAACCCCGTGAATAGTACTCTGGCATGAAAAATTTAAAAACTTATCAAGAATGCTCAGAATAATATTTTCATGAAAAGATACTGGATGAAGCGCAAATATCAAGGATATTCTACTAATTTCATGGAGTATAGAAGCCAAAATTTTAACAAAACGAGTATAGAATTCAAAATCTGAAATGAAATAATATTACTTACATACTACAGGGTATGGAAGAAAATATTATTTCAAGCGAACATTGAACAAAAATAACATCCCTTACCTTGAAAAGAAGAGTATTCCAACTGGTATAGCGGGGATTTTCTTGAAGAAAACTTTCACTATTTTCTACGCTCAAAGTTTTCTAAAACTCTAAAGAAATATGCTCAAGATTATAGAAGAAGAATTCTCTGATTCTGGTGTGATTTTCAATTCTAACTTAAGCGCCTATTTATAGAAAAATGCTAGAATGTCATAGGAGACTAAATTAATAAAATAATATATTTTTTTCTCAATTCTTATGCCACCAGCCATCCAAGACCAGCCATCATATTTGAAAAAAATTTCCAACACATGTTTTCAAAAAAAAATAAAAGTGGGTCCCACCCAATTTTAATAAAA
Organism: Panax notoginseng; assembly: GCA_016801055.1. Lineage (NCBI taxonomy): Eukaryota > Viridiplantae > Streptophyta > Magnoliopsida > Apiales > Araliaceae > Panax > Panax notoginseng. The sequence goes on from CM029012.1 coordinate 6,749,293, forward strand.
ATTATTTTATTTTCTAAGCTTCAGAAATTCATAATAAATAGCCTTTTATCAAAAAAATTCGAATCTCATTTCTATTCCATAGGAAATTTAATTCTCTACAACTTTGTAGCTTTAAGTTTTTCCAAATTTCAAACAGAAAATATCCGAAATTCACAAACGAATGATTTTTAACAACTTTTAAAATTCATAACAAATCATGTGTTAATTTTTAACTGTTCAAAATTTGTGGACATATACTCAACTTATATATGTATAACATATCCAAAAATCACAACGATTCAACGGTTGGATCAAAATTATAACTTACGCAACATAGCTTTAAGAACATTGATTTGATTTTTTAATACCTCAAATCCAACAAAATACTAATAAAATACCTCAATATTAAATCCTTCATTTATAACCACATAAAATAAATATTTTCTTATCATATAAATCAATAATTAATTATTCACAAATAATATTACAGAATCACAATAATGACAACCAGGCCGTTCTCAGGAAAGATGGGACTTTCCGATAAGGATTTCCCCTTATTGGCGTGTAATTAGGTGACCAAACCTGTCCTTGACAGAACTTTTTAGACATTACCAATAATGCTATCTAATAATATTATTCAAATAATATGAATTATTTATCTGATAATGGGAAATACTGTGCAGTAATAATTATTGAAACAACAATAATATAGAATATCAACGCATCCATTATTGAACCAATAAGATAAAATATTGAACATCAATTACTGTAACAATTAGTAAGTAGTGCCTTCTTACGTAAGAATCAATAATTCAAAAAATACTGTGCAATACCGTGTGCTACTGTGCAACAACGCGTATTACTATATTTTAACCACTAGGTATTCCAACAGTTAACGGTAAAACTTCCGTCGTTATTTTATAAAAAGTTATTTTTGTCGTTTTCTCAATCCGACAATAATTTCATTGTGGGGTTCACCAATGATTGTGCCGTCGTATGAATATTCCCTGTTAAAACGAATATTCCCCGACCAATCGAATATTATATAACAACTTACGTACTTTACAAAATTTATAAATATTACACACAACTATAACATTATATCAAATTCACTCCATAATATTCAAAAAGATATTTATAGAAAATTCATCTTTATTCATAAAAGTTGGGGTCTTACAGCAGATCATCAATATATACTACAAACAACATGTTTTAACACAAAATCATAACGTTTATCATGGCCTTCAAGATCAGATTTCAAATTAGGTTTTTACCTTTCTATGAACAAGTTTTTGATTCTATGATTAATATCTGTTAGAGGAGATGGTGGGTTTGTTTCTGAGACTGGTATTGCAATATATTTCGGAGGTTTGAGAGAGAGAGAGAGTCAAGTTTGAGTATAGGAAAAAAAATGAACATGAACATATACTTTCTCTCTCTAATTCTACTTATGTGATGTATATGCAATGAATTTGGAAGGCTAATGGCTGAGGTCTGATTTATCTTTCATATATAACATTTTAATTAAGTTAAAATAATTAACTTAATAATCTGAACTAAAATTCATATAATAAAATAGTAATTATAATAATTCCAATAATTATTTCATATATTATTTAAATAATATAAAAATCATATTTTCATAGAAAATAAATAATAAAGACATTTCTACTATAAAATTAATTATTATAAGAATATACTTTATAATGATCAATAATTCTAAAATAAAATTATTTAAAATTATTCATGTAATAAATAATTTTATTTATCACATATATACTTACACATTACTTGGCACATATTCCCACCTTTAAAATAAAAAAAAATTATTTGCAAAATTTCTTATTTATTTATATAGAAAATATCGGGTTATTACAATAATTCTGAAACTTTTTTACTCATGTCCATTGCATAAAGGAAATGCAAAGTTAGGATACCTGCCTGAGCTACTGCTTACTATTACGCAACTTAGTTTTATCTCTTAAATCGAAACCTATCATTAATAAGATCATTCGTTCGATTAGAATAATATATCGTATCACATAGTACTGCTATTTGCAGTCAGCACATAACCTAATCACATTATCACATATGTTTAGCAGTCATTAAATCATAAATAAACATGCATCTAGTCCAATTATCTAAGTCCAGATCAATTTTTAAAACACTTCAGTGTACCAACGGCTTTATCGGGTAGTTATCGAGTCTAAAACTCTATTTTGCAGTTCAATATTCATTTAGATATTTTAAATATCAGTCGAATTATTTTTTATAGCCTTATAATAATTTTAAAATAATTATTATAATTTATCATGATTTTTTAAACACTGGAATCTTTTTTAAATGATTTAAATATTAAATAATTCTATTATCATTAATATTTAATTAATATTAAACTATTAATGAAACCATTGCCAAAATATTAAAGTTATTTATAATAACTCAAAATATTTTTAAAATATTTTTATTACCCTTAAATGATTTTTAAAATAATTAAAATCATTTTTAAATAATTATCATTAATATCAAAATATTAAAAGTCATTAATTATAACTTAAAATATTTTTAATTCATTTATTTCCTTTTTAAATGATTTTTAAATCAATAAAATCATTTCTAATTTATTTATTTAATATTATTATTAAATAACTCTAATATCATTTAATATTAAATTATTAATGAAATTTACCTTTAAATATTAAAAGTTATATTTTATAACTTTAAATATTTTTAAACTATTTATTTTCATTTAAAATGAATTTTCTAATACTAAAATCATTTTTAAATAATTTATTTAATATAATTGTTAAATAAATCTAATATCATTAATATTAAATAATTAATGAAATTTATCTTAAAATATTAAAAGTTATATTTTATAACTTAAAATATTATTAAATACCTTTTTATCATTTAAAATAATTTTTAATATAATAAAATTATATTTAATTAATTTATTTAATGTATTTATTAAATAAATTAAATATCAATAATATCCAAATAAATATTAATATTTATGAAAAATATGTCAAATTATTAAAAGTTAATTTTTTATAACTTAAAATAATTTTTGTAATTTTCAAAATTTATTTACTATTTTTAAATGATTTTGGGAAAATTAAATAATTAAAATGAATATGCCTATCGCTAAAGCCTTTAGGGACAAAATCTGTCGCCTTAGGTGTTCTTGAGGCTGAAGAACATTCATACACCAGTTTCAAGTATGCTACTTTGACTAGTGATAATTGTCAGATCTTAATGTTTCGGGCAATCTATGATATTGATCTTGTAGTGCTAGTGCAAGACTACATGTTCCAACAACAAACATGGCCAAACAGCATAACACAAAGGAGATCTAAGCATGCAAAGTGGCTGTCAGAGCTGTTCTTCATTTTCTGGGTTACCCAGAAATGAACAATTCGTGAAGTCTACTTTGGGCTTCCACAACTTGCTGTTCGAGTAGTGTTTTTGTGATCTAAGAGTTTCAGTGTGTAGATAACATGTAGGTGAAGAGATCCAATACATAACATCACCTTAACAACAACAGATCAGAAAGATATGGTTCGGTCAAACTATATCAGAGATCACCTTCAAACGTTTTCTGGGTTACCCAGAAAACAGAAGTTGTAATTCTTGCCTGGTTTGACCGTCCACCAAATGAAACCTGATTATCATTTTGGTGTTCTAATGGCTTTAATCTACATCCCATATAACAACCTTCAACATGAAAATAACAACAATAACACAACAACCAACAACAGAAAGATCTAAGGACATGAACTCATTGTCAGACAGTTCTGGGCAAGATCTGGGTTATACCTAGATTTTGTCCAGTCATGGTCGGTCAATAGGGTTTGACCACCCATAACTTGCAATCTGTTCATGCTCTGACCTTGATTCAAGTTTTAGAATACAGATCTCATAGCATACTACAAGATCAAAGCTTAAAACAACAAAAACACATAACATACAAAGATCTATAAGCCCTGACATTCGGTTGTCAGTCAACATAATTTTTTTTTCTCCAGATTTTTAAAATCATCAAATCCGAGCCTTTAGATATTATGGATCAAACATCTAGCAACCCATATCATCTATATACACTACATACAACATGTTTAACACAAAAAAAACTAACATCTAACATAGGATCAAAGTTTAAATTTTAAGTTTAGGTTTATACCTTCTATGAACAAACTTTTGATTCTTGACTACTGATCTATTAATGGAAGTAGTGGGGCTTGATTTAGGGACTGATACACTACTATAATTCGTGGATTTTAGAGAGAGAAGGTCAAGGTTGAGTATATGTGTACAAATGAGCAAGGTTAGTAACATTTCTCTCTCTTGATCTTATATATTACTTGGATGCAATGTATTTGGATGGGGTAATGGCTAAGAGCTGGAGTTTTTTATCTCATATGTAAGACCCCAAATTTTATGAAATAAAAGTATTCAATTTTTCTATTCAGTAAATGGTTAAATTGGTAAAAAGTTAAAGTTAAGGGTGATATATGAATTTTTTTTTTCAAAATATGCAAGTGGTTATAAAATAATCATTGTTGTCGGGGAATATTCGTTGGTCGTGGAATATTCTTTCTGTCGGGGAATATTCGTACGACGACGTAACTATTTGTGGGCCCCATAACGAAAAACGGTCGAATGAAGATAACGACAAAAATTGAGTTTTTATAATTAACGGCGTAGTTGTTACCGTTAACACTGTTGGAATACCTGGTGGTTAAAATACTGTAGCACACGGTATTGCACCAATTATTGATTCTTACGAAGGAAGGCACTACTCAATAATTGTCACAGTAATTACTGTTCAATATTTTATTTTATTGATTCAATAATTGTTGCGTTGATATTTTATATTATTGTTATTTCAATAATTATTGATGCACAGTATTTCCCATTATCAGATAAATAATTCATATTATTTGAATAATATTATTAGATAACATTATTGGCAATGTCTAGAAAGTTCTGTTTAAGGAGAGGTTTGGTCATCTAATTGCGCGCCAGTAAGGAGAAATTCTTATTAGAAAGCCCCCTCTTTCCTAAGAACGGCCTGGTTGTCATAAATGTGATTCTGTAATATTATTTGTGAATAATTAATTATTGATTCATATGATAAGGAAATATTTATTTTATGTGAATATAAATGTTGGATATATTTTTGTGGTTAAAAATGAAGGAGTTAATGTTGAGGTTTGTATCAGTATTTTTGTCGGAATGGAGGTATTAAAAATTAGGGTTTTTGAGATATTTTGCGAGGGTTATAATTTTTAATCCGACTGTTGGATCGTGGTAATATTTGGATATGTTATACCTATATAAGTTGAGTATATGTCCACAAATTTTGAACCGTTAAAAATAAACGTATGATTTGTTATGAATTTTACGAGATGACTGGTTCAGAAATTGTTGAAGTATCCGAATTTATCATTTTGATGGAAAATTCTAGAATAAGTGGACCCCACTTGTGGTTGGTGAAGAAATGTGCTGAATTTTTATTCAAATGTGGTGGGTGGGAATAGTAGCAGGTAAAGCCATCAGGTTGCAGGTTAAGTCTGCTTCGGCGTGCTAACATTTTCCTATAAATAGAGGGCTAAGTTAGAATTGAAAATCACACCAGAAACAAGTTTTCTCTCTTTCTCTCTCTAGATTATTGAGTGTATTTTGTGAGTATTTAGATACTTGGTGAGTTGCTATTCATCAGTATGAGTTTTCTTCAGCGTCATATCCGATATCTAGTCTGAAGTGCTGCACTTTTGAGGTAAGGGATTGTAAGGGATAGTAATGGATATTAAGGGATGTTATATTCTTCCTAATGATGTTATTCTTTTAATATCATTATACTGAAATATTGGTATGGATTTTATTGTGGAATTTCTACCTTTTTGAGTCGGGGTTACTATTCACGTATACGGTACTATTCACGTATACGGCACTATTCATGTATATGGTACTATTTACGTATATGACATTATTTACGTATATGGTACTATGTACGAATACAGAGTACTATTCACGAGTTACTATTCATGAGTTACTATTCACGAGTTACTATTCATGACAAAATTGGTTTCTTTTTCTAACCAAATTATAGTTGATTTATGAATATTACTCTTGAGATTAAATCTATATGTTGATTATATTGATTTTATTATCATATATAACATTTTTATAACCCTAGTGATGCTATTCTCTTTCACTTGAGTGTAAAGATGGGTAGATTATTGGTATGATCATGACTAGGGTTCTCTTTGGCCAATAGTGGAAAAGTTAAATTGTGACTGGTATGATCATGACCATTGAATTTATAATTGAATATCTTTTGCTTAAGTGCAAAGGTGAATTGATCAACATGGTTATAATTATTGTTTATATAAGTTCTAAAAAGATTATATATTTCTTTGAGATATGAATATATTTGGCCTGTAGTGCAAATATGAACTGTTGAGGAATATCTTTGGCCTGTAGTGCAAAGATGAATTATTGATGAATATCTTTGGCTCGTAATGCAAAGATGACTTGTTGATGAATATCTTTGGCCCGTAGTGCAAAGATGACTTGTTGTTGAATATCTTTGGCCAGTAGTGCAAAGATGAACTGTTGACGAATATCGTTGGCCTGTAGTGCAAAGATGAATTTATTAATATGATTATGAACAGGAACTGTGATAACCATGATCTTTGATGTTTCAGGTAAAGACATGTGAGGAAAATTATCTTCGTCCTGGATGCGAAGAGGAATTTAGAATTACAATTATGATTATGAGTTATTCATATAATTGTTAAAAGGAACTGTTGATTAATGTTACAGGGATAATACATTATTGATGGACTTTTAATGTGGAGAAGATAATAGACTTTATGGTCTATTTGACTCTTCTAATGGTTTGCTCGTTCCGCTGCAACTATGGTTGAAATTTTTTATCATCTACCATATGTTTTAAATCTCTGATTTAATTCTGTTGAAGGCTATTGATAATTTATTTATCTTTAGTCATGATATTCTTTACTGGGCTAGTTGTGCTCACCCTTCTGTTTCATAATTCCTTTCAGGTAATAAGAGTGTAGCTGGGTCGAGCGGGGGTAACAAGGGAATAGAACGGTGGTCTCTAGCTGTGGAGTTCTCCCTAAACAGTATAGACAAGTGTATTGTATACATCTTTTAGTAGTTATATTTGGTGAATCATATAGGGTGAAGCGAACCCAACATTGGAAGGGTGTTTTGCCGCTATCATACAAGATGTCTAATGACATACAACCTCGTGTCATCATAAGATAGGATTGTGCTCATCCACTTGCTGAGTATATTTACGAGCGCTACCTATATAATCTTGGTGTTTGTTTGAAGTATAATTCTCAATTAGAGACAGTGGAGATAATGATAAGTCAAGAGAAGACTCACAATTGGGAAGAATATGATAGTAATCTTCTCGTTTTTCTTTGGGGTATATTGGGTCAACCAAGGATAATTCTGTGGCCATATGATATCTATCACAACCTAGAAGCATGGCCTCCCATGTACAAAGGTTTCCTTGAGCACTTCCCAAAGATTCTAATTTCTAAAACAGTCTTTGACTATACCTTTATGTAAGGTGTCATTGTGAGGTGCTGTCCACGGTTGGGACATAAGTCACATTTGGTATATATTTGTATCCAAACTCACAGCATGTGTTGTTATATTTTGCACGACAATTGTTGTAATAAAGTTGTAGTTATTTTCTGTACCACGTATTTGGCGACTCAGAATAGGTTGGATGGAATTGACCTATTTTGGGGTTGTCACATCATAGCTAGACTAGGGTTGGTGACTTGCCAAGATATGGCAAGATTTGCAAGTTACCAATTCAAGAATGGGACAAAAAGGGCATTGTGGTCATTTTGCTGGCAATTTTAATGGCCATTTGGTAATATTGACAAACCCTTAGGGTTTAACCCTAAGGTTTTCAAAATTTTAGTTTGCTAAAATTTCTATTTAGGCTAAAAATAAAAATTTAGTTTCTTATTTTTACAAATTAGGGTTCCTTAATTAACTTAGGTTTTCTAATTATATAAAACATGATAATTAGGTTTAAGTATTCACTAATTAATATTAGGGCTTACCATTAGCAATTAGGGTTACTAATTTAGAAATTAGGGTTACTAATTTAAAAATTCGAATTTCCTAATTAAATTAAAATTAATATTTATAATAATTGATATTAATCACATAACACAATTTCTTACTAATCACAAACTCTGGTTTGAGTTTCAAGTTAGGGTTTAACGAATTTATAATAGAGTTTTGACATTATACACCATAATTGACCAACCATTATCAATACACACATACAGTATATATTTATAGCACTAAAAAATAATATTATATTTAATATAATATTATTATTCTCATTCCTTATTCCAAAATCAAAATTAGGGTTTGGATTCCATATCCGATTTATCTTGCATATACTTACCATTATTAATTAAATTAAAATAATTAACTTCACTAATTTAAATACATTCATATAATACATTATTTATTATAATAATTCTAATAATCATTTCATATATTATTTAAATAATATATAATCATATTTTCATGGAAAATAAATAATAAAATATTTCTACTATAAAATTAATTATTATAAGAATATAATTTATAATAATCAATAACTCTAAAATAAAATTATTTGAAATTATTCTTGTAATAAATAAATTTTATTTATCACACACACACACACACACACACACACACACACACACACACACACACACACACATATATATATATATATATATATATATATATACACACACACACACACACACACACACACACACACACATTATCTGGCACATATTACCCCCTTTAAAATAAAGAAAATTTATATGCAAAATTTCTTATTTATGTAAATAGAAAATTCCGGGTTATTACATGATTAATAAATGATATTTTTGTGATTGAAATTATGTGTTATGTGATTGAATATGTACGATTTCATTATAAGTATAGAAAAATTTTGTAAAACTTAATTAGGAAATCACTATCCATAAAAGCGCTAAATCACTATTCATAAAACGTAAAGTCAACTTTGAAAAAGTCAATAATTTTTAACTAACCAGATTAGTTAGAAAAGCTAACTAATGAGTAACTATAAGCTAACTATAAAGTAAACTAAGTTTTGAGTAAGTAAACTAAGTGGGATCCAATTATGGTGTAGAGAGGAGGGCTTTTTGGCCAGTATGAAAGCATGTAATACTTACAAACTTGTACGTATTGATACTTACTTTGTAGAGTTAGTCATCAAAATGATTTTTATTTGCTTTGTAGTGTTGTCAAGAAATGGGAGGTGAGACGTGGCTCAATGTCTTGTTTGAGGTGTGTTGTCTAGCTTTAAGAGGTGAGATGTGACCTCTTGTATGGAAAGTCATTGTTGTAAGACACAAGTGATAGGGCTTGGCCAATTGTAAGTGGTGGAGTTTTTAGGCATTGGTGGCCTTATGTGACAACCCGTAAATTCAGATTGTCTAGAAATTTAGTTTAAGGAATTAGTTATTAATAAAATGAATTTTTATTAATAATATTATGTGATATGTGTTTATTAATCGTTCTAGAACCTAAGATGATTATAAATCGGGAGGATTCTGGCTACGAGCTAGACTGAACGAGTAAGAATTTTTAAGACGAAAATAAAAAAAATTCGGGAATAAAAATATTTCCGAGAAAAAAGACGAAATAGATATTATTCACCAGATGAAACCTAAGGGTTAGGGTTTGAATAACCTAAGCCTTTCTGAGAGATCGGTATGTCGAAATGACATTTCTTCGAAAGATTTGACGATAATATGCCGTGAAAAGTTAAGTTAGCCGATAAAAGTTTTTCTCAAAAGACGTACAGAAATCGGACGAAACAAAAACGACGAAAAGTAATGTTATGTAATTTTCATTCGTTTAATTACGCGTCGAAAAAACGTGATGAAAAATACTACTCATAAAAAAGTGTTTTTCAATTTTTCAAAGTTTCGAAGAATGTGTAAAAGTAAATCTGTAGAGGAAAGACGGAATATCCAAAAATATTTGGATTCTGAGAATCGCAGTTTTTCGAACTGTTGGACGAATTCCACAAGATGGAAGTACGAAACTTCCAAGAGAAGCTTCGTGAATAGTAAGGAGCTTAGGGCAAGGAGGTGTGAATAGTGTTTTTGGGGGAGAAATGACTATTTTAGCCTTAGCTTTGAAAGCTTAATAAAAGAGAGCTTAAGCTCATTTGTTGGTGATTTTGAAAAATCACCAACACTTGGAGAGAGAGAGAGAAGATTTTCAAATGAAGAAGAAGAAGAAAAAAAAGGAAGAGGAAAAGCTAGCCAATAGCAAGTTTTGTCCAACGGAAGAAGATTAAAGAAGAAAGGTAACCTTAAAACCTAATTTAGCCAAAATTTTCTTCAAGTTTTCTATGTCAATATACATAACTTAATGAAAATGGAAGTAAAAGATGTTAAGAATGATTTTCATATGGTTGAAATCACATGAAAACCATATGAAAATTAAGTAAGAAGAAATTGAAGTTTATTTATAAATTTCTTTTAAAAGCTCTTCATAGGAACTATGAATTGCTTGATGAATTTGAACGATCCGAATGAATTATATGAACGATTTAGTGAAATAAGTAAGGATTGGTGATTTATAACACCAAATTCCAAGAAAAAGTGAAATCATAATCAAAATATCGATTAAAACTGAAGAACGAACGAAGAATGCGAAGAACACGCGAAGAACATTGTTAATGGACAAATTTAAAATCATCTAATTTGAACTTGTTGTTAATGATGGACAAGTTTAAAGCCATCGCGTATAAGTTAGACGCTTATTGCTTGGTTAGGAATGAGAGAAACGTTCATGAAGAACGAATTGAACTTAGCTATAATGAGGTTATGGCGAAATCTCGTAAAAGATGAGCAGAAAGTAGAAAGTATGTAAATGAACCCGAATGTGTATGGTTTCATAAGAATATAAGAAAACGTAGAAAACATGAGTTGTGGACTCAAGAACGAATGAATTCTGAGTTCGGATGAATGAATTACTGACGAATGATTGAAGAACGTTAATAACGTAAAATGAACGAATAAATAAATTTAAGACAATCGAATGACATGTTAATGGATTTAGAATAAAATTCTATCTAGGGAAAATTGAAGTACGTAAGATAAGGAAGAAAATGGCTTTAGAACGAATCCGTTTCGAGTTATAACGAAGCAATTATAAGATTTCAAAGTAAGCGTATCAATTATGTTGGAACACTTGAAGAAAAAACTGAGTTTTTGAACTGGCACTGAAGCGCCAATTTGAACTAGAAATGGGGCGCCGCAATGCCTGGTCGAGAAGCCAGGTACTACTAACTCGCGCTGCAGCGCCACCAATAACAAAGGGAACAGGCGCCGCAGCGCCGGTGTAGGAAAAAACACAGAAAAGAACTTTTAACTGCTCAACTCTTGGGAGAAGTGTAAGGAAAAATAATGAACATATAGTTCACATAATGTAACACTTAAACAAGTGATTTAAACCTTTAGTAAAGGTTGAACGGAAAGATTGAACGTGATTAAAAGACAAAGAATGTAAATGCAAAGTACATAAACAGTTTTCGTAAATCGTATTCACGTCGAATGAATGTTCTAAGTATACATTGGTTGTATGACTTAGACGTTGATGAATGTTAAGTATGATAATCAAGAATTGATTGAAGATTGTAAAATATAAACGCAAAGTGCGTACTTGGAATGCAGGATCCCGTATTCGGGAATACGGTAGACTGTATTCAAATAAAATGAACCCTTAAGATTACATGAAATGTAATGACTTAAACGTTGAACAAAGATGATGACTTATAACATTTAAATGTTATAAAGTTGTAACTAACGGTAATGGAGTTAACGAAGGTTCCGAACTTAGATCGGAAAAAGAATATAAGAAAGAATGTAAGTGTTAAAACATGTAAACCAACGACAGTGGTTCGTGTACGCGTAAGTTAAACGTGCTAAGCGTACACATTTGTGTATGGTTTGAATGTAAGGTAATGAAGACTAATGATTAAACCTTTGAACGATGAAGAAACTGAGTTAATGACAATGATGTATAATGTTAAGAAGCCGATTTAATGATTATAACTTGGATAACGTTCTGAGTCGAATGAACCGGACGTTATAAGATATGAATAAGGTAATGTAAACGGTTTAACGCTATAAATGCATAGTATTAACATTGAATAATCGTTCTGAGTATTCAAAAGATTGTATGACTTAGAAAGTATTGAATAATCCTGAGGTATGACATTATAGATTTCATGGTTCAGATAAGTTAAGTTTAAGTTATGATACAATCGTAGTCTGTAGTGGTCGATATATGGTATCTGGGCTAAACGATTCCTTCAGAGAGCGGAGGTATATACGAACTAACAACCGATCTAACTCACTATTAAAGATAGTGTTGATAAGATAAGAATCTAGTTTGTTGGTTGTTTGTGGGAAACCACTCAGCGTACTATATTAAATACTGTTAGAGACTCGATGTGTGGTAAGTATAAATGTTATGAGAAGAAGATGAGAATGTAAATTATCATAAAAGATAATCGTAAGGTTGTGACATCTCCGTATGTCATAACAACCCAAGGAATGTAAGTAAAGTTAGTCGCGTAAATTTAGATTGTAAGAACGCGAACCCTAAAAAGTAAATTTAAGTTTAAACCAATGCGTAAGTCAAATATACGACTAATTGGTACATGCTATTCCTTATGTGATATATAGGGATTGCGATGAGCAGTTCAGCATAAACTGTAACCTGTAGTTGTGCATAAGGTAAGTTTCCTAACTTCATTCATGTTTAATATGAATGCTAGTTTTTAAAACTTTCTCAGATGTTAAACATGAGAAGTTTTACCTATGTGCAAATGTGTGATATTTGTATATGGTGTTAGTATGTATGAGGCCTTGTGCCATAATTTTTAACACTTTGATGTTTCTGTGCAATGAACTGTTCTGTGATTGAACAATTCTATGTGAAGAAGTTCTGATTTTACATAAACCGTTATTGTTAAGTCTGTGCTAATAATTCTAGCCAGACAAAACATGTATGGAAAAGGTAGAATAATGAAAGTATTTCAAAGTGAATGTGACTAATGTTTTAAAATGATAGAAATCAAAATGTATTCCTATTATTCGAGTTGCTTCATAACCTTTGCTCGGTTATTGAAGTTTTAAAAGAATATTTAAATTCTTGAAATTATTTATTCAACTGCTATGACTTGCTGAGAAATTAAATGCCCACACTTGCTTTAAATGAAAAATATTTTTAACATACGAGTAGAAGAATTAAAGGATCCCGTGGAGATAGATTCAAGCACCTCCTGAAGAAGAATGTTTATTCATTATATGAATAAACGTAAAGACCAAGCGAAGACTTGTAGAATAATTTATCTAAAACTATTATGAATCATTTGTGACGGATGAAAGTCACTCTTGTAATAAGTGAGAGAATAATGTAATTATTTGTATGAAAGAAAGATTTTAAGGTTGCGACAACCCGCATTTTTATAAGTTATTAAAATAAGAATTTATTAATTAAAATTCTTATTATGAGATGTTTTGAGTTTGAGTATGTACATATACGTGCTATATATGTTGAAATATGTGATTTGGTGTAAAGAGAAATATATATTCATATATCGGAAAAGTGAGGTTAATAGTTAAATTAACTATTGAAGGAATTAAATGAATTTTGTAATTAATTTTATATATTTATTGAATTAAATAAATATTCTAATTAATTTATTTATTGAGATAAATAAATAATTGATGAATTATGGTTCATTAATTTAGTAATGAAATTGAATAATGGTAATTTTTATTTGAAAGATTTAATTTAATGAATTAATTAAATTAAAAGAGTTGTTTAATATGAAAGAAAATAAGTAAATTAAATAAAGTGATGTTTAAGTCTAATTTATTAATTAAATTAGATATGTGATTATTTATTAATCATTAGAGGAATTATAATAAAAATTTTAATTATTATAATTATTATTTTAAGTTATGTAAATTGGTTACAGGTGTGACAAATCAAAACTATATAATATAATCTTATCAAAATAAATTGGATTGAGGGGAATTGTGTGTAGCCAAACAAGGCTTTGTGGCCTTTGGCTTATTGTAACAGACGCAGACGTATTATTTGTAACTGATGAACGTGAGAGAAAGCCATATCATTTGTTTTATGCGTATAACCTAAAGCCAAGAGAGAAAACAGAGTGTGAGAAAAGGAAAACACAGAGATTTTTGAGAAGGAAGAATCATGGTGGTTTTGAGGGAGGGTCACCATCTCTTGCTAGCCTACAACTAGGGTTTTAAAGGTATATTTTACTTCTAATGTGATGTTTTGAGTTTCCATGACCATTCTCTGTAAATGGTTAAATCATGTTGGATATATATATATATATATATATATATATATATATATTGTAACCACCCCAAAATTCATATAATTTAATTCTCAATTTCAGTCGTTAATAATACATTCAACCTCTAATTTTATAAAATTAAATGATAACACAACCATTTAAAATTTGCAGAATGATTAAAATTTTCTATTACAAACTATCCTCGTTCCCAAAACCTTCAACCTTTACATCTAAATATCTCAGAATCAATTTAATACTACAATAGTTTACATCGCGAAACGATATTACAATTCAACATTAATACATCATTCGGAACCTTAAACATGACTCAAATAATACTAACACAACCAAATTATAAAACTTCAAGTATCACATCTGATTCATGTCTTTCAATTAACACGTAACTTTACCTCGAAATCTTGACCTGCAAAAATGGTTATTTGCAAGGTTAAACTCGATAGCCCAACAAAATCTAACAGTTTTCATGCATCACGTATCATATAATAACATGCTCAACATACATTTCTTAAACATTGGACTAACATAACATACATGCTACAGTTCATATAACAAGTATAAAAATTAAGTTCCTTACTCAATCAGCATGCTTTACTCAATTAACGTAGTCATAAGTTGACTTTGACGTTTCATGCTTTCAACATAAATATAACACATCATGTTATTTGCAATAAAGACTTAAAACAATTAATCATCAAGTTCACGTAGCAAAAAGGAACTGAAAGACTTGCCTGATTCGTAGTTTATGAACTACGACTTAACTGCTTATCGCTTATCTGCACTTCGTGTATTCCTACATAGTTATATCATTATTCACATTAACTATTAGTCACACAGTAACGCATAGTAGCTATAATGTAAATTTTACTCTACATCTCATAAGCCTTCTTATTAATCAATACACAATGTACTAACATCCTTTTTCCAACGTAACACTACTTCCTAGTTAAACTTGTTATTTCGATACAAGTCTTACATTACCATTTATATTTCAAAAGTTCCAAGTGTTGACATCACAACACTTGTCTAACATTCATTGTGTATACTAAGTTATCACATAACGCGTTTGTAACTTACTAATCATTCTCATAACTTTGAATTTACTAACCACATAACACGACTCTGTTTTAACATTGTTGTTACATGGTTCTGACATTAACATATCATTAAGCTAAGTTATAATGAATGTCCAAAGTCTGCAGAATTAGCAGACTTCACTGTTTGAAACTGGGCACTTGCGCGGCCGCGCCGGTTTTACACTGGATTGCAGCGCGCCCGCGCCAAGAGACTGAGCGGTCGCGCTACGCACAGACTCCAGTTTATGCAAAACATGGCTACGACAGTTTTCTTAAGCCAACTAACACGAATTTCACCCACTAAACAGTAATAATAACACGTAAAATAAATATACAATATCATACACATGATTGCTAACATATTCCATCAATTAGAACAATTTAACATCAACAAAAATAGTTTAATTTCTCAAATTCCATAATTTCATATGAAAACTCCATTCTTGACATCCTTCACGAAAATCAACACTGTGATTTCAATTCTTGTTCAAATTACTTCGTTCAAATTACGTTATGCTCATTTCTTAGTGAACTAACATAATCAAGCTTCAATTTACAATGTCACATATTAATTAGCCACTAAAATTGATACTTTTCATGAACCATATGAAAATACATATATTGTCAAAAATTTCTACTGTCATCCAAAATTAACATGCGATTTCCTTGTTTGGCATAAACTCTAGCATTATAAACACGTATCATCACAATTACCAAGTATATATATCCACAATTCACCAATTTTGATTTCACAGAACACAAACAAAGCTATGCCGTAATTTCATATATGTATAATAAGGGTATAGAACATACCTTTTGTTGCTTAAAAGAAATCCTTGCTAAACACACTGGAATTGTTCTTCTCTGCACAAGCTCTTTCTTAAATTCTCTCAACTCTCTGTAATCTCTAGGCTAGCAAACTCGAATGCGAAAAAAAACACACTGATAGCTTTAAGGCGTAAAACCAAAAATGCTAAACCTTAATACGCCAACTTAATAAAATATCAGTTACTAACTAACGTATATAACATAAATATGTTATATTTATTATTTTAATTTATTTTATGTAAACTAAAAAAATTAGAAAACCAAAAGCCATAAGGTTTTGTTTGGCAAAACCCTTTACATATTAAAGACTTAATACTTTAAGCCTTGTTTGGGTAAACTCAATTAAAACTACTTTAATTTATTTTAATACTCCTTATAATATAGTTATTTGTCACACTATATTTAATCAAGCTTTCATATTTAATTTAATTAATCCAAATAATAATTAAATAAATAAATCATTTAATTACATAACTCAATACAAATAATTAACCATTAAATTGAAATATCAATATAATAATAATTTCCATAATTCATTAATTATTTATTTAACAAATAATTAACCAAATAAAATCAAATCAATTAAACAAATATTTATTCAACGATAAATACATCTATTAAATATTTATATAATTCAATAAATATTTAATATTACAATTAAAATTTTGGAATGCTACATCATTTCCTCCTTAAAAGGATTCTGTCCTCAGAATCACAATTCAAACAATCAAATCGTCATATTCTTCCATACTTACAAGGATTCTGTCCCTAGAATTGAGGACATAGATTAAACAAATAGCTCAGGATACTATTAAACTATTCATTTCCCAATATATGAATATATATTTCTCTTCACACCAGATCATATATTTTAAAATATACAGCACATACATATACATACTCAAACTCAAAACATCTTGTAATAAGAATTTTAATTATTAAATTTCTATTTTAATAACTTCTAAAAAAAATTTAGGTTGTCACATCCTTCCCTCCTTACAAGGATTCCGTCCTCGGAATCACCGAAATCCTATCTTACTCAGGTTTTCATCAAATCTCTTTGTTAAATAACTTCAATACTTTACCTTAATATAGGTTTTATATTTCTTACCCCCACCATTCTTGATAAAATTTCTAGTGATTTTTTTATTTCAAAACCTTTACTTAGACTTAATTTTATTTTGAGTATTATATATTCTTTAACCCATTCATTTCCTTTTCTAAGGATCATTATCATAAACACTCGAGATATTACATTTCACCCATTCTTCTAAGAATTTCGTCCTTGAAATTTTATTTATTAATCCTCATTCATTCAATCTATCAAAATAGATTTTACGTTAATACTTTATTCATTCATTGGGTTCTATAACCACTTCTTCCCACAAAGATCTTTCTACAATTATTAAACTTTTCTATTAAAAGTTTTACATTATTCTTTGATAACTCATCTCCTTCTCATTTCAAAATTTTTTTTCTCACTTATTCAATATATTCATCATTCAATGTCTCTACGACTTACTTCTTTCTAAGGAATACTTTCCTTTCCATATTCACTTCAGAATAACATGAATCCTCCACAATTGCTCAATAATTGGGAAGTAGTATAAATAACTCAGGATTTTAAAAGAATATCCAATCATGCTGAAGGGTCATAAGACCTTGAACTACGTCCCCAGGTTATCAAGTATATCTTGACTTGAACCTTTAACAGTCATAAAACTATATGGACCTCCGTACTTAGGGTGTTAAGCCCTTCGTATAATGTATTGTGCATAAACATTTCAGCGCAAAGTGTAAACTAAGCGTAACCTCTAATAAAATAGTTGTTCATCTCAGAATTTAGAGTGCAAGCATTCAACTGAGGGTCTAATGACCACGAACCATGTCCACAGTTATAAGTAATTTTTCTACTTTAACTTTAACAGTCATAAGACTATAAGGACTACACGTACTTAGGGGGATCAATCCTTCGTATAATGTATTGTGCACAAACATTTCAACACAAAGTATAAACTAAGCATAACCCCTAATAATAGGGTTATTCATCTCAGCTTTTCAACATCTGAATCCGCACCAGAACAATTTGGTTTGGCATAACTTCTCAAGAAACTCTTGAATTTCATGAACATTTTTCAATATTCGTCTAGCTGAATCAAATAGCATAGACCTCTACAACAATTTGGACATCAACCGAAATATACATATACATACATACATATGTATTCTCATATCGTAAAGAAATCTCAAAAATCTTTTTATGACATCATAATACCGCACTGTATTTACAGTCCGTTGAGGATTCCATCATTTGGTGATTTTATCATACTACATCATACCATAGTGGGCTGACGATCCTTAGATCACATCCAACACTAAGTAATACTGCATTGATGACTCCATCATTTTTATCATCTCTGCACCAGGTTCCATGATGCATTGATGATATATAAAATATATTTTGATATATTTCAAATAATTTTTGTCTAGCCGAAGCAATTACCATAGACATACGAATAACGGTGTTGTTGTTAAAACTCACTGGTTCCATCATTTGATCCAATGTTTTTCAAGAAAAAATAGAAGTGTAAACATCAGCACGAACTCAATAAATTTCCAAAGTCTAGCATAGCTAGTAGATTTAGAATATCCAAGTATCCATCAACTTTAATCTTTACTCCATTACTTCATTACTTAACCATTCTATCAATCTTCAACTTCATCAATGCTCTCTATACTATAACCGTTTTCTACCCAATATAGTTCATCAAACTTACTACACATTAGAAGTTCAGGAACTTACCACAATAATATGAGTTTAAGAACTTATCCTAGTCAAACCATAGGCATCCATTAGCTGAGGGGTTCAAAACATACCATATTACTATGAGTCACGAACTTACTATATGCATTAGTTTTAAGAACCGTACCTAATCCTAATAATATCGGACTAATCTTAATTGTTTCTAACTATCAAATATACACATGAGAAAACAATCACCTTTTTTCCACATATACATTGATAGCGCGACACCAATATTCCAATGATTATCAATGTGATAAACTGAGTGCAAGCACAAAATCTCTGCCCATACAAAGGTTTGTACAACTCAGCCATCACATGAGTCCTCAATTGAAATCCCACCTAACTCTATCCTACCCTTAACTTGCTCTTTGCTTGATTCGAATTCCTCGTATCACATCATCTATAACTCCTCGTGAGTTATCTCGTACTATATCATAGTACAATATCTTTATAGCATCAAGCTATAATTATTCAAACATTACAGTCCATTTCCTTTTATAACTTAAATAGATCACGTCGTGATCTTATTCTATAATCATCTCCCTTAAGATTCTTTTCTTAACTCGTGATCGTTTTGTTTTATAATCCTCTTTCTTTCCTTTTTCATCATTTACGACATTATTCGTTATCTTGGCTATTGGAGTTAGGGTAACTCCCAATTCTTATCTACATATCTCTTTAAGATTCTTCTTTGAATTTTTCTTGTTTATACAACAATTCCTCCTTTAAGAATTTCCAACTTCATTTATATCGTCCAACATTTCATTCGAGTTTCACATTTTCATCATACGTATCCATTTCCTATACTTGGTACACATCGAGTTTCTAACAGTTTCAATATGGTACGCTGAGTGGTTTCCCACAAACAACCAACAAACTAGGTTCTGAGTTGCTAGTTCGTATATACCTCCGCTCTATGAAGGAATCGTTTAGCCCAGATACCGTACATCAACTATTAAAGAGTACAACTGTACCATACTTAACTATAACTTTTTATTCTTAACTTCCTTACCAATCTCTTCTTATAGACATTGTCTAATTGTTAACACCTTACATTCTTATTATTGGAGTTGGGTAACCCCACATTCATACTTATTATAACTCTGCGAGATTCTTCTTTGAATCCTTTCACGCATGTTTTAATCCCTTTTCTATATGTTTCTTAAATTATTTCTTATTGTTCAAACTCTATCTGAGCTTATTCATTCATTATCTTCACATCTCTTCTCTAAGGCTATAGCCTACGGTACTCCTACCTAAGGTTTATAACCTACAACTTTGATACCAACTGTAACGACCCAAAAATTCATACAATTTAATTCTCGATTTCAGTCGTTAATAATACATTCAACCTCTACTTTTATATCATTAAATGATAATACAACCATTGAAAATTTGCGGAATAATTAAAATTTTCTATTACAAACTATCCTCATTCTCAAAACCTTCAACCTTTACATCTAAATATCTCAGAATCAATTTAATACTACAATAGTTTACATCGCGAAACGATATTACAATTCAACATTAATACATCATTCGGAACCTTAAACATGGCTCAAATATTACTAACACAACCAAAGTATAAAACTTCAAGTATCACATCTAATTCATGTCTTTTAATTAACACATAACTTTACCTCGAAATCTTGACCTGCAATAATGGTTATTTGCAAGGTTGAGCTCGATAGCCCAACAAAATCTAACAGTTTTCATGCATCACGTATCATATAATAACATGCTCAACATACATTTCTTAAACATTGGACTAACATAACATACATGCTACAGTTCATATAACAAGTATAAAGATTGAGTTCCTTACTAAATCAGCATGTTTTACTCAATTAATGTAGTCATAAGTTGACTTTGACGTTTCATGCTTTCAACATAAATATAACACATCATGTTATTTGCAATAAAGACTTAAAACAATTAATCATCAAGTTCACGTAGCAAAAAGGAACTAAAAGACTTGCCTGATTCGTAGTTTATGAACTACGACTTAACTGCTTATCGCTTATTTGCACTTCGTGTATTCCTACATAGTTATATCATTATTCACATTAACTATTAGTCACACAGTAACGCATAGTAGCTATAATGTAAATTTTACTCTACATCTCATAAGCCTTCTTATTAATCAATTCACAATGTACTAACATCCTTTTTCCAACGTAACACTACTTCCTAGTTAAACTTGTTATTTCGATACAAGTCTTACATTACCATTTATATTTCAGAAGTTCCAAGTGTTGACATCACAACACTTGTCTAACATTCATTGTGTATAATAAGTTATCACATAACGCATTTGTAACTTACTAATCATTCTCATAACTTTGAATTTACTAACCACATAACACGACTCTGTTTTAACCTTGTTGTTACATGGTTCTCACATTAACATATCATTAAGCTAAGTTACAATGAATGTCCAAAGTTTGCAGAATTAGCAGACTTCACTGTCTGAAACTGGGCACTGGCGCGGCCGCGCCAATTTTACACTGGATTGCAGCGCACCCGCGCGGCTGCTCACCCGCTCCAAGAGACTGAGCGGCTGCGCTACGCATAGACTCCAGTTTATGCAGAACATGGCTACGACCGTTTTCTTAAGCCAACTAACACAAATTTCACCCACCAAACAGTAATAATAACACGTAAAATAAATATACAATATCATACACATGATTACTAACATATTCCATCAATTAAAACAATTTAACATCAACTAAAACTAGTTTAATTTCTCATATTCCATAATTTCATATGAAAACTCCATTCTTAACATCCTTCACGAAAATCAACACTGTGATTTCAATTCTTATTCAAATTACTTCGTTCAAATTATGTTATGCTCGTTTCTTAGTGGACTAACATAATCAAGCTTCAATTTATAATTTCACATACTAATTAACCACTAAAATTGATACTTTTCATGAACCATATGAAAATACATATACTGTCAAATTTTTTTTACTGTCATCCGAAATTAACATGTGATTTTCTTGTTTGGCATAAACTCTAGCATTATAAACACGTATCATCACAATTACCAAGTATATATCCACAATTCACCAATTTTGATTTCACAAAACACAAACAAAGCTATGCCGTAATTTCATGTATGTGTAATAAGGGTATAGAACATACCTTTTGTCGCTTAAAAGAAATCCTTGCTAAACACACTGAAATTATTTTTCTCTGCACAAGCTCTTTCTTAAATTCTCTCAAGTTCTCTCAACTCTCTGTAATCTCTAGGCTAGCAAACTCGAATGCAAAAAAAAACACACTAATAGCTTTAAGGCGTAAAACCAAAACTGATAAACCTTAATACGCCAACTTAATAAAATATCAGTTACTAACTAACGTATATAACATAAATATGTTATATTTATTATTTTAATTTATTTTATTTAAACTAAAAAAATTAGAAAATCAAAAGCCATAAGACTTTGTTTGGCAAAACCCTTTAAATATTAAAGACTTAATATTTTAAGCCTTGTTTGGGTAAACTCAATTAAAACTACTTTAATATATTTTAATACTCCTTATAATATAGTTATTTGTCACACTGTATTTAATCAAGCTTTCATATTTAATTTAATTAATCCAAATAACAATTAATTAAATAAATCATTTAATTACATAACTCAATTTAAATAATTAACCATTAAATTGAAATATCAATATAATAATAATTTTCTTAATTCATTAATTTTTTATTTAACAAATAATTAACCAAATAAAATCAAATCAATTAGACAAATATTTATTTAACGATAAACACATTTATTAAATATTTATATAATTCAATAAATATTTAATATTACAATTAAAATTCTGAATTGTTACACACACACAAATATATATATATATATATATATATATATATATATATATATATATATGGTGTTATAATCTGTTAATCGTCGTTTGTGAGGGCTATTTGATGATCAAATTCGTGAGAGTTGGGTTGTAGTAAAAGATTTCAAATAACAGTGTTTATGTTATAGAATATGGCTTAGAAAGTACAAAATTTCATGGTCAATACTTGTTGTAATCTGCAAATTGGTGATGGATTATGTTAGTATGTGAAGAAACAAAAACAAAGTAGTTTAAATCGTGTCAATTGGTTAAGAAACGAAGTCGTGGCGATCGAATTCGCTAAAAGTGTAAAAAATGAAGAAATTTGGAAAATTAAGGTTTTGATTCTTCAAATATGTGTATATGTAATGTTTATGTATTTGGAATGGTGTATAGCATGTTTATTGATGTTATTACATAAGTTTAGATGTTAAGTTTCATGAATTTCTGTAGGAATTGGGTTGGTTTTGGGAGTCAGGCCTGAAGCAGAGCTGCTGCAGTTTCTGTCTGTGTCTGGCGCAGCAACGCCGGTACCACAGCTAGAAACGGCGCATCTGTGCCATTGGTCTTTTGTAAATCTGCACCAGCGCAGCTGCGCCGTGCCCAGAGCCTAGGTAGAGAAGTCTGTCTATTTGAGGATTGTCAAGAATGGGTCTAATCTAGTCTAGCATGCAAGATAATGATGTAGAGACATAAGTGAAGAACTTAACCACATGTTAAGTATCAATTAAAAGAAATAACTTGAAAGTATAAAATAGAAATTAAATAATGATAGGAAGGTTAAGTTAATTAATTTAATCAACCTAATATACATCTAAAAGGATGTAGATTCAAGATTGTAAGAACTTGACTAAATGTTATGTAACCATTCGAATGAAGTAATTTAAAAGCATGAGATGGAAGTTGATTTAATTAACTTTAATGAAGATAATACATTAATATATTGTAATATCAAGCTATGACGACTTAACCAAATGCTAAGTGTCGACTAAAAGAGAAGTATAAAGAAATACGAGACGAAGGTTAAGTAAAATAATGTTAACAGCCATTATATGTCTAAGGTGATATAAAGGCAAGGTTAAAGACTTAACTGAATGTCAAGTGTCAATTAAAGTGGAATGTAATAAGAAGGAAAAGGAATTTTAATGTAATTAAACTGATTGAACAAAGAGATGTCGTAACAAGACTTAAACACTAGATTGAAGATCGAGTGACGATTAGAAGGAAATGTTTTGAAATAAAAGGATAAGATGAAGAGTCAATGAAATCTAATTGATTTCATTGTGTATATGTAACTGATGCTTGTATATATGAACTTCTAAACTATTGTAGGATAAACGCAAAGTAGTAAGCTGTAGTTGGTAAGCAACGAATCAGGCAAGTCTTTCAGTTCCTATTTGCTATGTGAACTTGATGATTAACTGTTTTAAATCTTTATTGCAAATAACATGATGCGTTATGTTTATGTTGAAAGCATGAAATGTTAAAGTCAACTTATGACTACGTTGATTGAGTAAAATATGCTGATTGAGTAAGGAACTCAATCTTTATACTTGTTATATGAACTGTAGCATGTATGTTATGATAGCCCAATGTTTAAGAGATATATGTTGAGCATGTAATATGCTATGTGATGCATGAAAACTGTTAGATTTTGCTGGGCTGTTGAGCACAATCTTGCAAATAACTATTTTTGCAGGTTAAGGATTGAAGGTAACACTATGTGGTACTTGAAAGACATGAATCAGATGTAATACACAAAAATTGTTATTTTAGCTAAAGTTGTTATTTCTTTAAACCATGATTAAGGTTCATGAGGTGTACTCAATGTTTTATGTATGTATATTTTATGTTGAGTTGTAAAGTTAAAGTTTGAACCGTCCGATGTATAAAGGATATCGATTTGATATGTAGGTATATATATTAACTCTGATGAAGCGAATCATAAGTTAAACTTGATTCAGAGATATGTGAATGATAAAGATTTTGATTCAAGGAATTATAGTAAGATGAAAGAAAAGTTTTAATTATTCCGTATTTTAGTAAGTTTAACATTGAATAATGATGTAAAAATCAGAAGTTAGACGTGTTATTAATGACCGAAGTTGATAATTGAATTGTATGAATTTTGGGATCGTTACAAAGGTAATAGAACCTGGGATTTGAGAATGTATGTTGTACACCAGCGCAACTGTGCCAGTGCCAGGGCTTGGGGCGGCGCAGCTGCGCCCTACCGTGAGCAAAATAGTTTTTTTTTTATTTCAGTCCATAGCATACAATCGTAATCTAATCTTATGAACATAAAAAGATGATAATCATATTAGATGATGTTATAAAAGATTGTAGTGCATTGTAATACCAAATATGAAGATTGTAAGTTATTACTTAACAAGTTATATAACGATTGAAACTCGATGTTTGTAAGAGTTAGAGATGAGAATTGAATGTTAAAGCTTTATCTTATATGTTAGCGAGTTTTTAGATTCGTGTTGTGTGGTTGACGAATATGGTTAGACCTTAAGTTAAAGGTTATAACTTAACTAAGATGGTGAATTGAACCTATAAGGTTAATGTTAGTATAACTAATCGATATTGTGATTCTAATGTTATATGTACGGTGTTTGGTGAACGTTTGTTATAATTTTATAGCTTACGCACGAGGTAAGTTTCTAAACCTTATTCTTATGATGAGCAAGTTTCTTGTCTCTATTATGTTTACAATTATGCAAGTTCTTGAATCCTAATTCTTTTATATCGAGCAAGTTTTATATTCCTAACTTAATATCGTTACGCAAGTAAGTTCCTCACTTTGTTTCTTGCTATTCAAAGCATAAATTGTTCAAGTTCATTGTTCCAAATGAGTTTTTCTAACTCTTTTGGATATAATACTTTGGATATACAATGTTTATTCAATTGTAAATTGTTGACATTCAATCTTTGATTTAAACATTGTTGTTTAATCTTATATTATTGTATTGAAACTTCGAATGGCTAATAAACCTTTATTCATTTGACTAGTTTATAGTCGATGAGTGTTCTAAAATTCTAGAACCACTGTTAAGCTAATTCAAACTAAACTATTTTTAGTGCAGAAATCTTAAAGTCAAACTGAGATGAACAACCCTAATATAGGGGATTATGTATGCGTTAGCGTTTAGATGTTTGTGCACAATACATGGTACGAAGGGATGATCCCCCTAAGTACGAAAGAAAAGGTCCGTATAGTCTAACGATTGTTAAAGGTTGAGTAACCTTGGGATATAGTTGATGGTCTTAAGACCCTCAGATATAAATCTCAAACTTGTTTCCTAATCTTGATTCGAAGAACGAGTTCTTTATTATTCAGTATTCATTGCTTACTCTTATGTTATTACTATTGTCATTATTATATTAGTGAGCAATTGTTTGCTCACTCTTGAATTTAACACTGCAGCTAAAGTTGAGAAAGTTGATGAGTCGTCTTCTAGCAAGGGCAAAATGTCCAAATGATGAAGACTTATTTGAATTTACTTACTGAATTTCTATTATGATACAATTTAATTATGTAATGTGTTTCGCAGACTTATGTAATAATTTAAGGTTAGATTACATGGGATTTGTTTTAAGTTGATGTAACCCTTTAATGGGGAGGATTATTGATTAAGTTATTTAATTTATATTTTTATCCTTGATTATGGGTAGTTAGATGTAATTGTTTGGGATAGTGAGCACCAAATCCTGTGGGAATAAAGTACCTAGATTTAGGGGTGTCACATAAAATATGGTGTGGAATGTCAAGAATAATATTAATACTGTATTTATAAGACCATATGATAAAAGTAAGTTTGAATCATGTTATTTACGAAGTTGTATAAGGAGTTTTGTGTGGCCTGTTGGTCGAAATCTACTTACGCTCACACGCAAGTGCACATGGTCAACACATAATATAATGATAAGTTAAGTATCGTTCCCACAGAGACTAGTATGAAATTAATCCTAACAATTACCAGCTTTATATTAATCCAAATTTTATTAACCTATCCAATTCAATGATTATAACTATTTAAAACTAAAAATATTAAAAATACCAAGCAATCAACACAACTAAAAACCTGTAATTTCAAGCAAATAATGGAGAAGTAGGATTACAACTTCACTTTAAGTATCACTCCGATTACTACACCCTATTTCAGTTCAATTCACTATTTATTAATCAAGAACACTCAAGTAGAACTAGCCATATCTCGATGCACTAATACCATAGTAACTTAAATCCACAAATTAGATAGAATTAAGCTAAACACCTTAGTTAACTAATTTACTATATCTCTATATGAATTACAATCAAATAAGGTTTAAGTTCAAGTTCTCTATGTGACAACCCGAATGTTCATAAAATATTAAAATAAAAATTTAATAATTAAAATTCTTATTATGAGGTGTATATATTTTGAATTATGTGTTTTGATGTAAAGAAATTAAATTTTTATGAGATTTAATAGTTTATTAAACTATTAAAAGAAATAAAAGAAATTAGTCACGATAAGAAATTTGGTGGCAAGGGAAATTAACCCTATAAATATTGGGTAATTTAAATTAAGTTGAAAATATATTATGATTAAATGAATTATTATAATGTTATTTTAATTTGATTTTGTAATTAAAGTGATGTGTTAATTTATTAAATAAAATTATAATTATAATAAAAATTATAATTTTATTGTATTGGTTTATGTGGTAAATTGATTTAATAAATTGTTATTAGATTTAATTTAATTTAAATATGAGAATTTATTTAAATAAAGTGTGACAATAAACTATATTATAAATGACTTATGAAAATAGATTAAAAGAGTTTTAATTTGGTTTTACCAAACAAAGCCTTAGAGCTTTTGAAATTCTTATTTTAATCTTGTTTTGCCAAACAAGGCTTAAGGAATGATTAAGTCATTATTTTAATTGGTTTTGCCAAACAAAGCCTTATGGCTTTTGAATAAAAAAATAAAATAAAATAAAATATAATAAATATTTTTATAACTGATACATAATTAGTATATTTATTAGTACGACAGTTTTATACGTTTTGGTTTATTGCGTCTGTTTTATGTTTTACGTAAGAGTTTGACCCAAGCTTAAGAAGAGAAGAAAGAGAGAATACAGAGAAAAATAGAGAGAAAGGAGAGAAAGAAAAGAGAGAAATTGTGAAGGAAGAAGGTTGATGAAGTAAGACTAATCATTCTTGTGGAATAATCAAGCAATTGAAGGTATAATCTCTAAAACTTTAGTTTTAAGTATATGAAAGTTTTATGTTATTGAGTTTCAAACTCTCTGTAAATGTAATTTTGATGAATTGTTAGTATATACAGTGTTCGATTGTGTGTACATATAATTGTGATGTTATAACTAACTTCTAGACAAGGATTTGGGATATTAATTTAGATGAATTACGTTAAAAAAAAAGAAATCGTTTACAGTGAATATGAGTATGAATATGTCTTATTTTGAAATCAAAATTGACATTTAATTCATAGTATAATATATAAATTGGCTATTGATTGTCAAAATATATGAAGAAACGAAAATAAAGTAATTAAAACTAACTATTTTGGTTGTAAAACGAATTCGTAGTGAATGAATTCGCTAAACATGTAAAAACATGAAAGTTTAGTATGAACATGAGTTTTGGATCAAGATTTAGACTAGTTAGTGTTTCTGTAAATTGTTATAATTCTAGTATGTTGTAGTTCTATGAATTACGAATCCATAGAATCAAAAATGGACTAATTTGGATATGTATAACTCAAGTTATGAAGATTAGAAGGAGAAAATGGTCAAAATCACAAGAACAATAAACTGTAAGTCCCGGTTCTGCTATCGGGCGCAGCTACGCTGTGCCCTAAGCCTTTTGGAGTGCAGCTACCTTCTACGATGCAGTTGCGCTGTGCCAAAGGCTAAATTGGGTGCATCAGCGCTCTAGGTTTGTCTGATGTGACTATTTTAACCTGCTATAGTAAAATAACCATAACCTTTTCATAAGAACTCCGATTGAGGAGATTCAAGATGATCCAGAATGAGGAAGAATAGACCTACAATTTTTATTCTTTAAGGTTTTTGATTTGAGGTCGGAAACAGAGGGCGTCAAGTATGCACGTATGCAAGTGTAGTGCTTCTGACGATAAAAGATGTTGTTCTAAGTTATAAAATATGAATGTTAGTAAATATAATAATGCTTAACATTAATACATGATGTATTAGATATGTTGTATAAGCATACTAAGCATACACAGGAGAGACAAATCGGGCGTGTGACGAATAAACGTCGAAACGCCGTGACAAGTGTTAATGAACGTAAAAAGTATTTTAAGTCAAATAAAATAAATATTATAAGATATGAAATGTGGTTAATATAAAACCAATAAGGATTCCTAGCAAGACTTAAACACTTAAATGAATTTTGAGTACTATTAAAAAGAAATATAGTGAGATATAAGTCGAAAGTTAACTCAATCAAATTGAACATTGTGTATTGATAATAAGAAGGGTTATGAGTTATAGAGTAAAATTTACATTAGAACCACTATGCATTGCTATGTGACTAATAGTTAATGTGAATGATTATATAATTGTGTAGGGCACGTGAAATGTAGATAGCTGTAAGCTGTTAAACTGTTATTGGTAAACAACGATCAAGGCAAGTCTTTCAGTTCCTATTTACTATGTGAACTTGATGATGAACTGTTTTAAATCTTTGTTGCAAAGAGCATGATGTGTTATATATATTGAAAGTATGAAACGTTAAAGTCAAATTATGACTACGTTGATTTAATAATGAATGTTGATTGAGTAAGGAACTCAATCTTTATACTTGTTACATGAACTGTAGCTTGTATGTTATGTCATATAGTCCAATGTTTATGAGATGTATATCGAGCATGTTATTATGTGTTATGTGATGCATGAAAACTGTTATATTTTGATGTGCTGTCGAGCTCAACCTTGCAAATAACTACTTTTGCAGGTTAAAGATTTAAGGTAAAGTTATGTGCTACTTGAAAGATATGAATCAGGTGTGATTCTTTAAGATTTATATACTTTGGATGAGTTATTATTATTTGAACCATATTTAAGGTTCTGAATAATGTATTAATGTTGAATTATAATATCCTTTTGCGATGTAAACTCATGTAGTATTAAAATGATTATGAGATATTTAGATGTAAAGGTTAAAAGTTTTGGGAACGAGAATAGTTTGTAATAGAAAATTTTAATTATTCTATAAATTTCAATGGTTATATTATTGTTTAATAATGTAAAATTAGAGGTTGAGTGTATTGTTATCGACCGAAGTCGAGAATTAAATTATTTAAATTTTGGGGTCGTTACAGTTGGTATCAAAGCTGATAGGTTAGAAACCTTAGATAAGAGTACCTTAGGCTATAACCTTAGAGAAGAGATGTGAAGATGATAAAGAATAAGCTCAGATAGAGTTTGAACAATAAGAAGTAATTTAAAAAATTTATAAAGAATGGATTAAAACATGCGTGAGAGGATTCAAAGAAGAATCTCGTAGAGTTATAAGGAATATGAATGTGGAGTTATCCAACTCCAATAATAAGGATGTGAGGTGATAATAAATAAACAATATCTAGAAGAAGAGAATGATAAAAAAATAAAGAATAAAAAGTTATATTTAAGTATGGTACAATCGTACTCTTTAATAGTTGATGTATGGTAACTGGGCTAAACGATTCCTTCATAAAGCAGACGTATATACGAACTAGTAACTTGGAACCTAGTTTGTTGGTTATTTATGGGAAACCACTCAGTGTACCATATTGAAACTATTAGAGACTCGATGTGTACCAAGTTTAGAAAATGGATACGTATGATGAAAATATGGAACTCGAATGAAATGTTGAGCAATGTAAATAAAGTTAGAAATTCTTAAAGGATGAATTGTAATATAAACAAGAAAATTTAAAGAAGAACCTTGAAGATATATAAAGATAAGAAATGAGAGTTACCTAACTCCAATAGCTAAGATAACGAATAATGATGAATAGATAAAGTCTGTAAGATTAAAAGCATAAATGAAATCGTAAATGATGAAAAAGGAAAGAAAGAGGATCGTAAAACAAAACGATCACGAGTTAAGAAAAGAATTTTAAGGGAGATGATTATAGAATAAGATCACGACGTGATCTGTTTAAGTTATAAAAGAAAGATGGTTTGTAATGTTTGAATAATTATAGCTTGATGCTATGAAGATAATGTACTATGATATAGTACGAGATAAACTTACGAGGAGTTATAGATAATGTGATACAAGGAATTCATATTGAGCAAGCTAAGGGCAAGTTAAGAATAAGTTAAGAGAAAGATAGAGTTAGGTGGGATTTCAATTGAGGGCTCAAATGGTGACTAAGTTGTACAAATCTTTGTATGGATAGAGATTTTGTGCATGTACTTGGTTTTTCACATTGATCATCATTGGAATGTCGGTTTCGCGCTATCAATGTATATGTGGTGAAAATGTGATTCTTTTCTCATGTGTATATTTGATAGTTAGAGGATTTTAAGATTAGGTTAGATAATTTTAAGATTATGTACGGTTCTTAAAACTAATGCATATGGTAAGTTCGTGACTCATAATCATATGGTATATTTTGAACTCCTCAGCGAATGGACGTCTATGGTGTGACTAGGATAAGTTCTTAAACTCATATTATTGTGGTAAGTTCCTGAACTTCTAATGTGTGATAAGTTTGATGAACTATACTAGGGGTATAGGAAGATTATATGTTGAAATACAAGAATATTTAGTATAAGAGCATTGGTGGTAATAGAAATAAAAAGAATTAGTTAGTGTTAGTTCCTAGTAGGCACACAATAGATCTAGAGGGGGGGTTGAATAAATCTTTTTTATTTTCAAATACTTTTCTCGTTTATTTTGTATTGCTAATGAATTAGCATATGACAAACATAAGAATCTTTTCAGGCACAACGGAATAAGTAAAAGATCCCCTTCATTGATATATTCATAATCATACATACATTGTTCTTAGAGTTAGTTCAGTGGTAAGCAGTTAATACATACATAGCAATTATAGCAGTTAAGTGCATAATGTAAATGATATAAAGTAAAAGACACAAGGGATTTTAAGTGGTTCAAAGACTCAAGCTCCTAATCCACTCTTTTACTTTTAATTAGCAGGATTTCTACTAAGGAATGGTAGCACCCTGAATTACTAAGATTCCTTCAAGGCCAGCAGCCTTGGAACTTCAGTTCACTATGAACTCTTCAAGACCAGCAGCCTTGGAACTCCTCTAGTTCCCTAGGAACACTTTAAGCCCAGCAGACTTGGAACATTATTTAGTCCCTCTGGACAAGGACCCCTCAGGCCCTGGCTTCATGTTATTGTTGATGTTGCTGTTATTGGTGCTGAGCTTCTAAGATGTCTTTAAGCTTGAACATCTTCCGTACTTAGCAGCTTGGCATGGTCCTCTTTGCATTCTGCTTCGAGTCTGGACCATATCTTTTTTGGTGCAGCTAATCTTCATTCTATTCTGCTCATCTTCATATGATATCAGCTGAGCACCATCACCATTTGGGTTTGCTAAGTGTTTGAGCTTTTGGTACACTTCGTCTGGCACTTAGCATTCCCTGAATCCTTCTTGACTGGTTGGCAGACATGGTTCTGCACTTGTTCTGATTCAGCTTTTGGTTCATGGTGATTCGTAGAGTGGCTCTCTGAATATTCTTTGGGCTCTGCCACTTTTCTGAATGCTATCTTCTTATCTTTCTTGGCTCTCAGCTTAGCTGTCATCTTCAGTGGCATTCTCATCTTTGTTGAGTGAAGCTTTAGTCTGTTCAAGTCCTTCTTCAAAGCTGCTTTACTTCCACCTACGTAGTCTCACTGTTACTGAGACTTGTTCTGTTAAGCTCTTGTGGAACTCGTAGAGTCAATAATAGCATTCCTAACAACTCAACAATTCTGTAACTTAGCAATCATCAGTAACTTTTGATCTTTGAAGCTCTTGTTGATTTATACTCCTTCACAATCTTCCCGTTGGAATTTAGCCATTGAGAGCTATTTGAATTACTTCACAGATCTCGAGTTATTTGGTGCAGACTGCTTGATGTGACGTGATAGCTCCTTTATGACTTTATTGACACAATAGTCTGCCACCTTGCCTACAGCCTTAGAGTTGTCACCTTTCCATGTCAGGTAGGTAGTTGACTTTATTTCCTCCTTCTGATTTCTCGATCAGAGATTTTCCTTTTGCATCTATGCTCTCAATAAGCTCTGTTCGAATATCAATCCTCAGATTGAACTGTTACCAATGCTTCAACCTTCAGATGACCGAACTCTATGATTCTGATGCACATCTTCTTGGACCTGATCATAGTGTCTTGTTGAATGTTGCTCATTGACAGGTAGAGACAACACTATGATCTTGAAGAGTGTTTATTGGGTCTTTAATGTAGAACACCTCTTCCTTCTCTTGTGCAATGCTTTAACACTTCTGTTTGCTTAGACTGATCTTAGATACTGAAGGCTTGACTCCTTGTTCTAGCCCCTTCTAAATAGAAAAACTCTTCAAATTTTTGGCATTCCTAGCTCGCTTTCTCCTTGTGATCTCCCGTTCATTTATCATCAATGGACTGACCCAATGCTTAATCACTTTAGTCGTGTTCTTCAGAAGCTGACCAGCATCTCTGTGTGCACTCCATCAGTTCCTTCTTTATTTGACAAACACTACGATCCTGATTACTTTCAAGATCGTTGTCTTCTATTTACTTGACAGCTACTGCACTTGCTGACTTTTCTTAGTCAGTTACTGAAGTCTTCTTCTGATCAACTTGTGGAAGACTTCATCTTGAATGGCTTCATACCTCAATCAGAATGTTGATTAGGTTGGTGCTTAGATATTCTGTTAGCTTTGCATGCCATTCCTTGAGTGCTCTCTGGTTTTCTTCAGGTGGGATGTATCTCTGCAGCTTAGACCAGAGGCTTCATACTTTGGATATTCTGGGAGTGCTCATTTGTTGAAAATCATGTTTGCTCTACGATTCTGCCTTGGCATTGTGAGCACATCTGTTGAAGCGTTAGTTATCTACTCTACGATTCTGCCTTGGGTTGTGTAGACACTACGACCCCGAGATCAGATCTTGACACTCTATGATTTCTGACTTTATGCTTGTTATCTTCATCTGATCTTGCTCGACTACAATATCTGCCTCTGAATTGATCAGTAGACTCTACGACTCCGAGTGTAGTCTACGATTCTTGACTTAGCTTGGGCAGATGCTTGGTCGGCTCGTAGACATGTTGTCTCTACGATTTTGAACATGTCACCCTCAACAGACTATGGTTCCGAGGATGTTTTTCTTGACACACTACGATCCTTCCTCATCTCTCCTGGCAGTTTACGTACTCCGAGATCTACTCGAGTTTTGTCTTGATAGCTCTCCAGTTTTCCCTGACTCTCCTGGTAGACTACGATTTCTGGTGCAGTGCTCGACGATCAGACAAGCCTATCTATTACATTATAAGATCAACCTAACAAGCTTGATCTTTCTATATTTATAGTCCTTGTACATTATTTCTTTTTAAGGACTTTACAAAGATGTTTTGCTTATGTAGGATCAACCTAACATATTTGATCAATTCATTCTAAGTCCTTGTACATATGTTCCTATTATCTATCAAAGAACTTTATAGCTTTTCTTAATGCAAGCATACTTGCATATTCATTCATTTATATCATAATCAAATCATACATAAATAGGAATATCATTCACATGCTTATTCCTAACAATCTCCCCCTATTTGATTATGACAAAAACAATAAGTGCATATGCATGAGATGAATGAATC
Organism: Panax notoginseng; assembly: GCA_016801055.1. Classification (NCBI taxonomy): domain Eukaryota; kingdom Viridiplantae; phylum Streptophyta; class Magnoliopsida; order Apiales; family Araliaceae; genus Panax; species Panax notoginseng. Next base: position 6,784,174 of record CM029012.1, read on the forward strand.
TTACATACAGTGAGCAGCTATATTTCTAAAATAGATAATCATGAATGTCATTGATAATAATATAGAATTATATAAACTTATGACACTTAACATCCTGGATCCAGAACATACTTAGTTAGATAGAGATGTACCTTTTTGGCTTCATATGTATTTCTAGGATGTCTGTTGATCAGCTACTTTTCTGCTTGATCTTTTTGCTCCTGCTCCCCCTGGGATTGTGACTTCATTTCTTTTCTTTGCTCCCCATCAGGCTCATTATCTTCTTCTTTATTTGGCTCCCCCTCAAACTCTCTATTCATAGGATCATCATCCTTTGGCTCTCCCTCAGATGATGATTCTACTTCTGCAGCTGCTGTCTTCTTCTTTGCCTTTCTCTTGGCCTTCTTATTTTCTTTTCTTCTGCTCTCCTTGCTATTCCTTGAGTGCCTCTTTCTATGCCCCCTTTTCTCCCCCTTTTTGTCATTAATTACATGTGAAAGCTGCTCCATGTTGGACATAAGTTGCTCCATTAGGTAAGATGAGTTACCAACCTCAATCTGGAGTTCTTGTTGGCTCAGCTCAAGTTTCAGGGAGAGAGACTGATTCAGATTGTCAATCTTCTCAAAGAGGGATTGGATTTGCTCTTCATTTGCCTTCTGTGCTCGTAGTGCTTCTGCTTTCTTATCATTTATAGCCATCAGATAGATTTGATCTCTCACTTTGATTTTAAGAAATATATCCGACATGGTTGCTTGAAGTCTGTCTTGAACTGCATTTTCTCCTGCTTCGGTCAACATCTTGGCTTCTTTAGTGATGATAGACATCTTCTTGACCAACTCATCAGAATTCTTCAGTAACTCCTGCTCCGTAGAAGTTTTGTCATTTGGTTGGGCAAACTCTTGTTGAGCATCAGAGTCGACTCTATGATTTTCATTCTCAGACAATTTTTTGAAGGCAGTGAGAATCTGGTAAATCGTTGAGTGCCACTCACTGGTGGAGGATGAAGGAATATCAGATAACTGTGCTTGGGCAGAGGGAAGCTACTCAACCTGAGCTTGATCATCTTCACTGATAGAGTGAAGAGACTCTACGATCATATACTTGGACAGTAACCTTCTGCCATCTGAACCCACTCTGATATCATAGGGAATGTAGTGATTTCCAGCATATCGGTAGACTTTGTAGTGAGGTTGTTCTTTGAGCATCTTAGTTGCAAACTCCTTTACTCTTGGAAAGTCCTGCGCCACCAGCTGATTGTTGAGCACATTTTCTTTTACTTGCTCTTTTGTTTCAGAACTGGAGTTTCTTCCATCATCTCTTTGTTCTAAACTGAAGTTAGACCTTTGTAAATTTCCCTCATCGGACTCATCAGTTTGTTCCTTCATTTTATCATCATTCTCCATTTCTTCACCTTCTGAGCTTGAATCATGCTGACTCCTTTCATCTGATTCATCAGAGAATTCTTCATGCTGGTTTTCATCATTAGTGTCTTCTTCACCATCTTCTTCCTTGGGGTCAGGCTCATCATCACTTTCTTTAATGATTGTAGTAGAGTGTTCACATTGCTTCTTTGAGATAGATTTAGCAAGCAGTCTGTTGCACTTTCTTCTCCTTGGAGGTTCAGCTATAGGAGATACATACTTTTCTTCATCTTCAGAGTATGAAGCCTCTGTGTCACCAGATAAGCTTCCTTGATATTTAGCATCAGTAGGGGCAGGTTCTTCTTCTTCAGACTCAACATCTTCGGAGCCATCATATGAACTTGTTGGAGCATTTTCAGTAGGAGATGCAGTTGTGTCAACTTGCAACATTTCTTCATCATCAGAGTGGATGCTCTGAGAGTTAGCCAAAGGGCTTGCACATTCTTCTTCACCACCATATTTGGCCATTTCTTTCACATATTCAACTTCTTCTTCACTACTAAACTTGCTCCTTGATGGTTCAGTCTTGGGGCTTTCAGTACCCTTCCCATCTTCTGACTCTACGTTCTCTTCTTTGTTAGATGGAATTTCTTGGAAAACTGGAGCTGACTTCTTCATTACCTTTGCTTTCTTTTTGGATGGCCCTTGGGGTAATCTGTTACTTCTTCTTTTTAGGGTTTTTGCAGTTGAGACTTGTTATTCTCCTGCTTTATGCCTCTTCTTGTCAGCGGAGAGACGAGTTGATGGAGCCTCTGTTCTCTTCACGCTCTTAGACTTTTTCTTCATTGGTGTGGCTGCTACCGATACAGATTGAGAGCTTTCCACCTCTTGTGCCTTCCTCTTCTTGACAGAGACCTTGCTACTTCTCCCAGTTGTTATTAGCCTCCTATTTTCCTTGGAATTTTTCTTCTAGTTTACAAACAGCTGTGGAGACATTACTTTATGAACATTAAGAATTTAACCCTCATCATCCTTAATTTTATTCTTCAACTTTTTCTTCAAGATGATACTTAAAAACCTTCCATGAAAAACCTTTATGAGTGGTTTTTCAGTTAACCTTTTCTTTTCTTCCTTATCCAGCCATTTAGACATTTGATCAAGCAGGATAGCTCCAAAGTTGATGTGTTCCTTCAGGACTATAGCAGACATGATCTTTAGTTGTTGGTCAATCACAGTATCATGTGCAGTGTCTTTGCATAAGATACATTTATCCACTATTTCAGCAAGGAACTCGAATTCTTCAGGAAACTCCTTTTTTCTTCATGTCCTTCAAACTAGGGTTTCTTTTGTACTGCATAATCTTCTTAGCTTTTTCAGTGTCAATCTCTTCCTGGCTTTTCAGATCTCGGCCAGGAAGGCCTAAGCAGTGATTGATGTCAGAAGAATTTAGCTTCAGAATTTGACCCTTAACCTTGGTGGAAAGAATTCCTAAATTTATAGTTGCGTTTGAGTAAAATTCCTTGACCAAGTCAGCATATATTCGAGTGTTTACTTCCAAGCATTCTGGGAACCCAGCCTTCTTTAAATGTTCAAGAATATTTTTGAACTTCTTCTTAGATTTCTCAAACGTCTTTGTTTCGAGCTGAATGCCAGAGATTACTCGCCGATCTGCCATTTGAAGAGTTCAAAGTATGTGGGTATTTAATTTCAGGTGTCTAATGAGAGGTAGCTGAATAAACTTAGGGCGAAGCTTGAGGTTTGATAGATTTAGGCTTTGAAGAGAGTTCTAGGGTTTGAAAAAGAGAGAGAGAGAGAGGTTCGATAGTATCTGATAATTGGTTTGAGATTTTGAATTTGTCTTTATGACATTTCCTTCTTACTCTGCATAAGCTGTGATGTGTCAACCATTCATTGGTTGCACGATGCCCAATAATAAACTGTAACTCCCCATAAACTTTTCAGCTTGATGTCCCTTTTAAGAAAATAGGCGTTACTGACGTGGATTGACCGTTGACCTTTTTGGTTCGTAGAGTAGCTCGGTGAGGTAGCTATGGACTCTACGTTTTCCTTTGTTGACTCAATGATCTTCTTCTGAGAGATGCTACAGTGGATGGCTTGACACTAATCTTAACCTTGAAGTTGCATTACTTAACCACTGATGTACACCGAGATAGTTTGAGCACTGGAATTTTAAGGTGAGTTTGCGAGCATCTTTTCACACTGTATTCAAACTTATCTCCACATGATCTGAATAGTTGGGCAATTGTCTAATTTTTTCGAGCTCTTCATGAGCTAGTGTATCCTCTGCGATCGTCAAGCCTACTCTACGATTGTTGAGGTTGTACTACGATCATCGAGTTCACTTCAGAATCTATTCCACAATCATTGTCTGTCCTGGTCCTTGAGATGAACTAGACTAAGCATTCCTTCTGGGTTAAGGTAGCTCAGGAATGGCTAACCTCTTAGAGTGAACTAAGGGTCAAGTTTGTCCCTAAGGTGCTTTCCAGATGAAAGACTTTAGAAGAGGTTAGCACTGATATCTCATTTGACCTTTTTTGCTGGGGAGTTCATCAACCAACTCTAGACATTTGCATTGGCTGTAATCATGGTGTCCTCTTGCTCTTATACTGCGATCATGTGTTTGATTGTAGGTGCTTCATGATTTTGAGTTGGGTGGCTGACAAGGTTATCAATAGTACATTTCGAGACATTCCTACTGACTATGGATCTTCATTTGGTTCATCAGCCACAAAGTTTTGGGACTCTGTAACTGGTATATTGCTTCGTAGTGTATTTCTGATACTTTCAGTGTTGCTGTTCTTTAGCAAATCACTGCTCCCCCATAGTTGATATTGTCTTCTCAATGAGGTGTGATTTCTTTTTCTTCATGTGCATTAGAAGGCAGCCTTGCATATCTCCTTCTGACTGGAATCATCACTATCAATTAAATCTCATTATATCATAGACATGGATATCTTCATGACTGATCACTCTACGATCGTTTGACAGAATTATGAACGTGGTCTTTGTTGACGGTTTGTACTTGTGGAGTTCTGCATCTTTAATGAGTTCCTCATGATTAATGCTCGATGATCCTCTGATGTGAATTTCCTTGAGGATTCTTCTTATATGATATGCTTTGCATGATTGAGCATATAAGACCCTTTTTATCTTAGGGTGAATGGTCTGCTTCCATATAGAGATCAGCAGCTATGTGAGCTTCATTCATGTTAGCTCAGCAAGTCTTCAAGGACAGGCTTTGACGAATAGGAATTTTGTCAGAGACCTTTCTGAAATGTCTTAAGCCTTCTGCTGGTTGAATCTCCTTGACTGAAGTTTTCTACTTCATCATTCCTTAGTGTGGTCGATAGACCAATCACCTGCAGGTTAGATAAATTTCTATTTTTGGTACCCATGGTTAAATGGGTCCTGCCAGGTTAGCCTTCAAAATTCCTATTCCTCATATATTAGAATTATCATCATATTGATCACCAACAATTATATTCATGCATGTAACTAATTTATATATTACATTTTGAGATGCATGATGATGAGTGTGTGTAAGATTAACCATTTTAACAAAACACTCTTTTCCTTTGATGGTTTCATCATTTACTTGGTTATGTTCACAGAGTTTAAATGTTCACAAAGTGAGGGTCAACTCTATCACTTATTTGTATCTGGTTGATTCATGGAGGTGATCAGTTTCTACAAATCTTCAAGATACTCTTGTAGACCTGATCATACTCTATGTATTATCAAAAACTTAGAACATAGGTTTGTACATACATACTAATCCAACATCAAAGATTTCTCCACTTAAGATTAATTAAATCATGATATGCTTATGACCTATTTCAGACTTCTTTTAAAATGTAATCTTCAACCTAAAATGTGGATTGGAGAGAAAGTTTGTTAGCATTTATTTTTCCAACCTCAGTGTACTTTCTCTCTTCCCCTTTTTAGGTAGAGTATGGTCTCTTGAAAGAGTACTATTATTGTGCATAAGGTGATGCAACATAATGTACACATTTATATTAATGAGGAACCATACCTTTCTACTGTCAGTTTCTTAACAATTATTTAACTTAGATATACTGAGGTTAGACATTGATGTGCATTATTTTTCATTTGCTCCTGACAGCTTGTTGCTCCAGTTGTCCTTCAATCAATCAGTCATGGTCTTAAAGATGTAAGCTAAGAGACTCTTAGCATCTTTAGTTCATTGACATCCTTAAGTCCACAAGATTTACATCCAGCTACTGGTTGGCCAAATACATATTTGAGAGGTTCTTCTTTCTTCTCTGTATAAGCATTTCTTAGCATGTATGACCTTTTCATCTTTCAGGCTGGTGGATGTTTGACTCTTTGCTGTTGATGTCTCTTGATCTTCCTAGCCTGGTCTTCAGACTACAAGATTGACTGTGGCCAAGAATTGGTCTTGTTGTAATGGCATTTAAGAGCATGGACCAATCTGAGCAGGTTCAGGTATATATACACATCTACCTGTACACAATATTTCTAACGTGTGAGCTCATCTGCATTTACAAGTGACTTACTACTGAACTAAGTTTAGAACAATGTTTGTGCCTAGGATCAGACTCAAAGCGATTAGCTTTTGAATGTAGCATGAGAACCTGCTTTGATACCAATAGTTAGTTCCCAATAGGCACACAATAGATCTAGAAGGGGGGAGGGTTGAATAGATCCTTTTAATTTTAAAAACTTTTCTCGTTTATTTTATATTGCTAATGAATTAGTATATGTCAAACATAATAATCTTTTCAGGCACAACAGAATAAGTAAAAGATCCCCTTCATTGATATATTCATAATCATACATACATTATTCTTAGAGTTTGTTCAGTGGTAAGAAGTTAATACATACATAACAGTTATAGCAGTTAAGTGCATAATGCAAATGACATAAAGTAAAAGACACAAGAGATTTTAAGTGGTTCAGAGACTCAAGCTCCTAATCCACTCTTTTACTTTCAACTAGTAGGATTTCTACTAAGGAAGAGCAGCACCCTGAATCACTAAGATTCCTTCAAGGCCGGCAACCTTGGAACTTCAGTTCACTAATAACTCTTCAAGGCTAGCAGCCTTGGAACTCCTCTAGTTCCCTAGGAACTCTTCAAGCCAAGCAGGCTTGGAACTTTATTTAGTCCATCTGGACAAGGACCCCTCAGGCCCAAGCTTCTTGTTGTTGTTAATGCTGTTGTTGTTGGTGCTGAGCTGCTAAGATATCTTTAACCTTAAACATCTTCTATACTTAGCAGCTTGGTGTGGTCCTCTTTGCATTCTACTTCGAGTCTAGACCACATCTTCTTTGGTGCAGCTGATCTTCATTCTGTTCTGCTCATCTTCATATGATGTCAGTTGAGCACCATCACCATTTGGGTTTGCTAAGTGTTTGAGCTTTTGGTACACTTTGTCTGGCACTTAGCGTTCCCTGAATCCTTCTTGATTGGTTGGCAGACATGGTTTTGCACTTGTTCTGATTCAGTTTTTGGTTCATGGTGATTCATAGAGTGGCTCTCTGAATTTTCTTTGTGCTCTGCCACTTTTCTGAATGCTATCTTCTTATCCTTCTCGGCTCTCAGCTTAGCTGCCTTCTTCAGTGGCATTCTCATCTTTGTTGAGTGAAGCTTTAGTCTGTTCAAGTCCTTCTTTAAAGCTGCTTCACTTCCACCTATGTAGTCTCACTGTCACTGAGACTTGTTCTGTTAAGCTCTTGTGGAACTCGTAGAGTCAACAATAGCATTCGTAACAACTGAACGTTTCTGCAACTTAGCAATCATCAACAACTTTTGATCTTTGAAGCTCTTGTTGATTTATACTCCTTCACAACCTTCCCATTAGAATGTAGTCGTTGGGAGCTATTTGAATCGCTTCACAGATCTCGAGCTATTTGGTGCAGACTGCTTGATGTGACGTGACAGCTTCTTTATGTCTTTACTGACAAAGCAGTCTACCACCTTACCTACCGCCTTAGAGTTGCCACCTTTCCATGTCAGGCAGGTAGTCGACTTTATTTTCTCCTTCTGATTTCTCGATCAGAGGTTGTCCTTTTGCATCTATGCTCTCAATAAGCTCTGTTCGAATATCAATCCTCAGATTGAACCGTTGCCAATGCTTCAACCTTCAGATGACCGAACTCTGCGATTCTGATGCACATCTTCTTGGACCTGATTGTAGTATCTTGTTAAATGTTGCTCATTAACAGGTAGAGACAACACTACGATCTTGAAGAGTGTTTATTGGGTCTTCAATGTAGAACACCTCTTCCTTCTCTTGTGCAATGCTTCAACACTTCTATTTGCTTAGACTGATCTTAGATACTGATGGCTTGACTCCTTGTTCTGGCCCCTTCTGAATAACAAGACTCTTCAGATTTTTGGCATGCCCAGCTCGCTTTCTCCTTGTGATCTCCTGTTCACTTATCATTAAGGAACTGACCCAATGCTTAATCACTTTAGCCTTGTTCTTCAAAAGCTGACTAGCATCTCTGTGTACACTCCATCAGTTCCTTCTTTGTTTGGTAAACACTACGATCCTGGTTACTTTCAAGATCGCTGTCTTCTATTTACTTGACAGCTACTGCACTTGCTGACTTTCCTTAGTCAGCTACTGAAGTCTTCCACTGATCAACTTGTGGAAGACTTCATCTCGAATGGCTTCACACCTCAATCAGAATGTTGATTAGGTTGGTGCTTAGATCTTCTGTTAGCTTTGTATGCTATTCGTTGAGTGCTTTCTGGTTTCCTTCAGGTGGGATGTATCTCTACAGCTTTATACTTTGGATATTCTAGGAGTACTCATTTGTTGAGAATTGTGTTTGCTCTACGATTCTGTCTTGGTGCTGTGAGCACATCTGTTGAAGCCTTAGTTCTGCACTCTACGATTCTGCCTTGGGTTGTGCAGACACTACGACTCTGAGATCAGATCTTGACACTCTACGATTTCTGGCTTTATGTTCGTTGTCTTCATTTGATCTTGCTCGACTACAATCTCTGCCTTTGAATTGATCAGTAGACTCTACGACTCCGAGTGTAGTCTACAATTCTTGACCTGGCATCCACAGATGCTCGGTCGGCTCGTAGACAGGCTGTTTCTACGATTCTAAACATGATACCCTCAGCAAACTATGGCTCTGAGGATGTTCTTCTCGACACACCACGATCCTTCCTCGTCTCTCCTAGCAGTCTACGAAATTCGAGATCTATTATCTTGCAGACTATGATTCTGTCTTGATAGCTTTCGAGTTTTCCTTGACTCTCTTGGCAGACTACAATTTCTGGTGTAGTGCTCGACGATCAGACAAGCCTATCTATTACATTATAAGATCAACCTAACAAGCTTGATCTTTCTATATTTATAGTCCTTGTACATTATTTCTTTTTAAGGACTTTACAAAGCTGTTTTGCTTATGTAGGATCAACCTAACATATTTGATCAATTCATTCTAAGTCCTTGTACATATGTTCCTATTATCTATCAAAGGACTTTACAGCTTTTCTTAATGCAAGCATACTTGCATATTCATTCATTTATATCATAATCAAATCATACATAAATAGGAATATCATTCACATGCTTATTCCTAACTGTTTGTAATGAGGTAATGGAGTAAAGATTGAAATTGATGGAAAAAATTATATATTCCAAATCTTCTAGCTTTGCTAGATTTTCGAAACTTATTGATTTTGTGATGATGTTTGCACTTTTATTTTTCTTGAAAAACATTGGATCAAATAATGGAACCAATGAGTTTTAAAAAATAATATCGTTATTCGTATGTCTATGCTAATTGTTTCAGCTAGACAAAAATGATTTAAAAATATCAAAATGTATTTTATTTTATTTTTTTGTAGTCATTAAGGCATCACTAAATATGATGATGATTTGACAAACGAGGAAGTCATCAATGCAATTGAACTTGGTGTTGGATGTGATCACAAGATCGTCAGCCCATTATGGTATGATGTAGCATGACAAAGTCATATAATGAATGAATCCTCAACGTACTATCGAGATAGTACGGTATCATGTCATCATAAAAGGATTTTTGGTTTTCTTTAAACTAAGAAAGATATGCCATATGAATTAGATAAAACTATTTCGATTTATGTTCGAGTTGTTGTTAGAAGTCTATGCTATTTGATCCAGCTAGACAAATATTGAAAGATGTTTATGCAGTTCAAGTGTTTCTTAAGAAGTTATGCCAAACCAAATTTTTTTGGTGCGAATTCAAGTGTTGAAAAGCTGAGGTGAACAACCCTTTTATAGGGGAGTACGCGGAAGCATTTAGATGTTTGTGCACAATATATGGTACGAAGGGCTTATCACCCTAAGTACGGGAGTCCCTAAAGTCTAATGACTGTTTAGGTTTAAGTTGAAAAAAATACTTATAACCTTGGACAAAGTTCACAATACATCATACGAAGTTCTTAACACCCTAAGTATGGGAGTCCCTACAGTCTAATGACTATTTAGGTTTAAGTTGAAAGAAATACTTATAACCCTGGACGAAGTTCAAGCTCTTGTAACCCCTCAGCATGATTCGAGAATCTTTTAAATTCTTGAGTTATTCACACTGCTTCCCAATTATTGAGCCATTGTGGAAGATTCTTATTGTTTTAAAAGGCGAATGTAGTAAGGATGATATTCCTTAGAAAGAAGTAAGTCGTTGAATGCGACACTAAATGATGAATATATTGAATAAGTGAGAAAAGAAATTCTGAAATGAGAAGGAGATGAGTTATCAAAGAATAATGTAAAACTTTTAATAGAAAAGTTAATAATTGTAGAAAGATCTTTGTGAAAAGAAAGTGGTTATAGAACCCAATGAATGAATAAAGATTAACGTAAAATCTATTTTGATAGATTGAATGAATGAAGATTAATAAATAAAATTTTGAGGACGAAATTCTTTGAAGAAAGGGTGAATGTAATATCCCGAGTGTTTATGATAACGATCCTTAGAAAAGGAAATGAATGTGTTAAATAATATATAATACTCAAAATATAATTGAGTTCAAGTGAAAGTTATGAAATAAAACCTAGAATTTGTTGAAGAAATGAATATAGTAGGAAATATAAAACCTATATTAAAGTAATGTGTTGAAGTTATTCAACGATAATTTTTTTAAAAAAAAGTGTTTTAAAGAGATTTGAAGAAAACCTAAGTAAGGTAGAGTTTCGGTGATTCCAAGGATGGAATCCTTATAAGGGGGGAAGGATGTGACAACTCGAATTTTTATAAATTATTAAAATAAGAATTTAATAATTAAAATTCTTATTATGAGGTGTATATATTTTGAATTATGTGTTTTGCAGTGAAAAAATTAAATTTTTATGAGATTTAATAGTTGATTAAACTATTAAAGGAAATAAAAGAAATTAGTCACGATAATGAATTTGGTGGCAAGTGAAATTAACCCTATAAATATTGGGTAATTTAAATTAAGTTGAAACTATATTATGATTAAATGAATTATTATAATATTATTTTAATTTGATTTTGTAATTAAAGTGATGTGTTAATTTATTAAATAAAATTATAATTATAATAAAAATTATAATTTTATTGTATTAGTTTATGTGGTAAATTGATTTAATAAATTGTTATTAGATTTAATTTAATTTAAATATGAGAATTTATTTAAATAAAGTGTGACAATAAACTATATTATAAATGACTTATGAAAATAGATTAAAAGAGTTTTAATTTGGTTTTACCAAACAAAGCCTTAGAGCTTTTGAAATTCTTATTTTAATCTTGTTTTGCCAAACAAGGCTTAAGGAATGATTAAGTCATTATTTTAATTGGTTTTGCCAAACAAAGACTTATGGCTTTTGAATAAAAAAATAAAATATAATAAATATTTTTATAACTGGTACATAATTATTATATTTATTAGTACGACAATTTTATACGTTTTGGTTTATTGCGTCTGTTTTATGTTTTACGTAAGAGTTTGGCCTAAGTTTGAGAGGAGAAGAAAGGGAGAATACGGAAAAAAATTGAGAGAAAGGAGAGAAAGAAAAGAGAGAAATTGTGAGTTTGAAGGAAGAAGGTTGAGGAAGCAAGTATAATCATTCTTGTGGAATAATCTAGCAATTGAAGGTATAATCTCTAAAACTTTAGTTTTAAGTATATGAAAGTTTTATGTTCTTGAGTTTCAAACTCTCTGTAAATGCAATTTTGATGAATTGTTAGTATATACAGTGTTCGATTGTGTGTACATATAATTGTGATGTTATAACTAACATCTAGACAAGAATTTGGGATATTAATTTAGATGAATTACGTTCAAAAAGAAAAGAAATCGTTTAAAGTGAATATGAGTGTGAATATAGCTTATTTTGAAGTCCAAATTGACGTTTAATTCATAGTATAATGTATAAATTGGCTATTAATTGTGAAAATACATGAAGAAACGAAAACAAAGTAATTGAAACTAACTATTTTGGTTGTAAAATGAATTCGTAGTGAATGAATTCGCTAAACATGTTAAAACATGAAAGTTTAGTATGAACATGAGTTTTGGGTCAAGATTCAGACTAGTTAGTGTTTCTGTAAATTGTTATAATTCTAGTATGTTGTATTTCTATGAATTACGAATTCATAGAATCGAAAACAGACTAATTTGGATATGTATAACTCAAGTTATGAAGATTAGAAGTAGAAAAGGGTCAAAAATCATAAAAATAGTAAACTGCAAGTCCCGATCTGTTATCGGGTGTAGCTGCGATGTGACCTAAGCATTTTGGGGGCGCAACTGCCCTCTAGGGTGCAACTGTGTTGTGCCCAAGGCTTAATTGGGCGCAGGTGCGCTCTAGATTTGTCCGGTGTGACTATTTTGACCTCCTGTAAAATAGCCATAACCTTTTCATACAAACTCCGATTGAGGAGACTCAAGATGATCCGGAACGAGGACGAATAGACCTACAACTTTCATTCTTTAAGTAGTTCGATTTGAGGTCAAGAACAGGGGTCAAAATGGTCATCATTAGGACTATTGTGTTTTCGGGGACAATCGAAGGGAGTCAGGCATGAACGTATGCCAGTGTAGTGCTTCTGACGATAAAAGATGTTGTTCTAAGTTACAAAACATGAATGTTAGTAAATATAATGATGCTTAACATTAATAAATGATGTATTAGATATGTTGTATATACATACTAAGCATACACATGAGAGACAAATCGGGTGTGTGACGAATAAACGTCGAAACGCCGTGACAAGTGTTAATGAACGTAAAAAGTGTTTTAAGTAAAATGAAATGAATATTATAAGATATGAAATGAGGTTAATATAAAACCAATAAGGATTCCTAATAAGACTTAAACACTTAAATGAATTTTGAGTATTATTTAAAAGAAATATAGTGAGATATAAGTCGAAAGTTAACTCAATCAAATTGAACATTGTGTATTGATAATAGGAAGGGTTATGAGTTGTAGAGTAAAGTTTACACTATAACTACTATGCATTACTATGTGACTAATAGTTAATGTGAATGATTATATAATTGTGTAGGGCACGTGAAGTACAGATAGCTGTAAGCTGTTAAACTGTTATTGGTAAACAACGATCAAGGCAAGTCTTTTAGTTTTTATTTGCTATGTGAACTTGATGATGAACTTTTTAAATCTTTGTTGTAAAGAGCATGATGTGTTATATATATATTGAAAGTATAAAATGTTAAAGTCAAATTATGACTACATTGATTTAATAATGAATGTTGATTGAGTAAGGAACTCAATCTTTATACGTATTATATGAACTATAGCTTGTATTGTATGTTATATAGTCCAATGTTTATGAGATGTATATCGAGCATGTTATTATGTGCTATGTGATGTATGAAAACTATTAGATTTTGCTAGGTTGTCGAGCTCAACCTTGCAAATAACCACTTTTGCAGGTTAAAGATTTAAGGTAAAGTTATGTGCTGCTTGAAAGATATGAATCAGATGTGATACTTGAAGATTTATATACTTTGACTGAGTTATTATTATTTGAACCATATTTAAGGTTCCGAATAATGTATTAATGTTGAATTGTAATATCGTTTTGCGATATAAACTCTTGTAGTATTAAAATTATTCTGAGATATTTAGATGTAAATGTTGAAAGTTTTGGGAACGAGAATAGTTTGTAATAGAAAATTTTAATTATTCCGCAAATTTCAATGGTTGTATTATTGTTTAATGATGTAAAATTAGAGGTTGAATGTATTGTTAACGACCTAAGTCGAGAATTAAATTATTTAAATTTTGGGGTCGTTACACTCTACCCGATTACATAAAATGTTAAGTATATCTCTACCCTAACATTCATCAAGATTTCATTCAATCACAGAATTCAAGAACACATGCTATAGTGATTAAGTCTAGATTCATATATCATCTCTCGAGTTCATACAAATCCACACAGAATTGGTGATCAAGCAATTCATGAATTAAAGCATAAATCACAATATATAAACTGAATGATAGATTATTAAACTGAAATTAAGGACTACATAATCATTGTTCAACCATAAAGATCCGTCATAAGCCTAACAGGTAAATTATTTCATCACAAACGAAATAAAATTGAAATCATCAAAGTAATCATCATCCCAATTACAAAAATTGAATTAAAGAAGTAGAATGAATACAAAACCACCCTTCTTCTCAGCTCCAATCTACAATTATCGCGACTCAGACCTTCAATCCTTCCTCCAATGAATTTTCTCCAAATTCCGGCTTCCAATTGTTAATTGATTGTGTGTTGTTAATCTCCCCTTGTTGTCTCCTGTTATCTCCTATATAAGACACGTATTCTGACCATAACTCGACGTCAAATATAGTTCCAAACCATACCAACCTCCGTCCTTCACGCCACTGTAGTATTACAACCGAAACAGGAGTCTTGGACTTTTCCCGCACCCCCGCCCCGACGAGGGCTTTTCTTCTCTTGGTGCCCGTCCCGGCGAGGGGTGCTTCTATTTTTGCCTTAGTACCCCCGCCCTGGTGGGGGTCTTGTGTGTATAATGTCTGCCCTGGTAGGGGTTCATTCTGCAGTAGTCCAACTTTTGCTCATTTACTTGCCAAGTTTCACCACTAACCCACCTTTTAAGCCCAAATGCTATGCCACCACACCTAAACATAAAACAACAATAAACAAGTAAAAAGAAACACAAAAATAAAGAATTAACATAGTTTAAGCTCGACTTAGAGGCCGATTCGTAGGTATAAAACTCACTCATCAAACTCCCCCAAACTTAAACCCGTGCTAGTCCTAGAGCACAAAACAAAAATGCTATACAATGCAATGGAATGCAACTAAACTATATGCCTACAAATCCAGCAGGAGTGATAGAAACAAGTCTGTTCAACCGGCCTCAGAGAAATCAGGCAAACATGACAATACTTCATTTCAAAACCAATCAGTAAATTCCTATTAATCATCAAATCTTAAACTATAATCACTGATATAGTGCATGTGTGCTCAATATCCATGCTAACTGATGCAAATTCAAATTTAATACATAACAAGTCTCTTTGAAGGCATCATACAGTGTAAACTTTATACCAAGCTTCCATATAATCATAATAACAAAAAGAGTTATCCTGATTAGAAAGCTGCATAAGACCAGAGGGATGTTTTCCCCATTCGGACATCTGAATAAACTGTTTAATATACAACGAATGGTAAAGAACTTTGGCTTTATCATTGTTGGCATAAATGGGTTTAATGAAGATTGACTCTGTTTCGACAAGAATGTCCTTATAATACATAAGGGATTTATAAGGAGCAAGAGGCATGAAATGCTAACCAGAAGGGAAAAACTGGGAAATCAACTTTACTGGGTCATTTCTGGGTTTAATGTGAGGCTCAATATGAAATAAGAAATTGGTCCATCTAAGCATGTACTCAGAGGGAGGATTACTGGGGTTTGAACTAGAGGCTTTGGATTGAAAGGGGTCGACGGGAATTGGGTTACTAGCTAAAGCTGAACTATAGGGCTTGGGCATTGTCCCAAGAACAGTGAACTTGTTACTGGTTTGGTAAATTGGGTTAACTGGATGAGGAACCAAGGCTCCTCTTGGCTGATTACTAGGGCCAGTAGGGCGACCCGGACCACGAGAGGTTGATGCACCACGGATACTCATGAAGGATGCATGGTACCTGTGTTAATAAATTCCCGAGTGAGAAAATCAGGAATGGAATTGTTACTGCCTTTAATGTATTCATTTTCAAAATCAAAGATACTCAAAAGGGCTTGCCATCTAGCAAAGGAGTGTTTAGAAGCTATGTTTTCAACATCTTTCTCTAACACATGTTTTGCAGATTTGCAGTCAATTCGAACTAAAAAATTTTGATTTAATAAATCAATTTAAAATTTATTAATACATAACATAAGAGAAAGTATTTCTTTTTTAATAGTGCTGTAAATATTAATAGTAAATTACAAATTGCTATTCACCCAGAAGACAGATATAAAACTGCATTCACCACTCCATTTGGTCATTATGAATGGAATGTCCAAGCATTTGGTTTAAAAAATGCTCCGAGTGAATTCTAGAATATCCTCAGTGACATTTTGAACCCTTTCAGTCATTTTATTGTTGTATATATTGACGATATTCTCATTTTTTCCAATTCCATTGAAGAACATGTTAAACATTTGAAATCGTTCTTTAAAACGGTCAAAGACAATGGACTTGTTCTTTCATTTTCCAAATGCAGCTTGTTTCAAGCTAAAGTTCGGTTTCTTGGATTAAATGTCAAGGCTTTTAATAAATTTTTATCACTTAGGCTCAATGTGAAATCAGGAAAGCAATTGAAATGGATAGGTCCATTATGCAGACTAGATTCCATTGCGCCAATCATGCTAGGATAATAATTCAAGAATCGTGCATCTCTAAGGCAGAGATAAATGCTTGAATTAATTCCTTTAATGTTTAATGGTTTAACAGCCACTTGAACTAATCCGATGTGAATAAAATTATAACCTTTCTTTTTGTGTTTTTTGATGACTTCGGGATCCAAAAGGCTACAATTTTCGTATTCTTTATTAATGGCATAAATTTTTTCAACAGTTTTGACATTATAATCAGTTTTAAAGTTGTCTAAAAATGTTGACTGATAAATTTCCTTAGGGGAGACCCTAGGTATATTCCAATTGTGCAAGGCTTGACTGATATTTTCATAACTGTGAAGTTGGTATTCTAGGCCTACTCCTCCGGATCTCCAATTCGAAGAGAGAAACCTAGACAAACAATTCTCTGTTTCAGCTAATAAAATTTATGAATGGAACATTGATGGTCTTAGTGAACAAGAAATTTTAAACAAATTAAATCACATGTCTATGGTAGCAAATAGCTATATTACTAAATTCAACAATCTGTCACAACCAGAAATCGTTGAGTTAATAGCTAGTGGATTCACGGGTATTCTCAGATCTTGGTGGGAAAGACATCTCACGGAAGATACTAGACTATCTATAATTCATGCTATCCAGTTAGACGATGACGGCAACCCCATCTTTGATGAAGATGTCGGTGTTGGTCCGCCAGATGGAGTAAATACTTTAATTTTTACCATAATAAAACATTTTGTAGGAACTCCTAGTAACATAACAGAAAGGATTCACGATCAACTCAGTAATCTCACTTGTCCCACTCTTAGTGACTAGGTGCAAATAATGTAACAGTTTAATTACTAAAACATATAATTTTATTGATTGGAAGTGAAAATGTTTACAAATGTACAAACGGTTTACAAATTACAAATTGAATTGACTTGACTTACTCAAAACATTTAAGAGAAGTAGAATAGTAGAAGGAGGGGCTAAGAACGGCTTAACAGCGGTAGAGGCTAAAGATTCATCTGAGAATATCGGTTTATCTTTAGCTTTGAAAATCTTGTCTTTAACTCTAGTATCTTTAGTTAATAAATCTTTTAATTGCTTAGTATATTGCACTTTAAGTTCAGGGTCAGAAATTTTACTAATTAAGTCGATTAACAAAGAGCTTTCTTCATCCTCTTTTGTAATAACACTTAATCTTTTAGTGCAACAATTTTCATTACAGTTATTAGCACAAATAGTGACTTCTTCTTCGTTACTATCAGATTCATTGTTGCTGGTACTGCTTTTAGAAGAATAGGGGATGTCAGATTCTTCATTATTATCTGTATTGTTCTCTATTCTCATTAACTCTAATAATTGTTCTGTATCTTCATTAGAGATATTTAACTGAGATAATTTTTGTTTCACTTTACATTCATTTTTGTAGTTGCCTTTTTGCCCACAATTGTGGCAAACGATTTTAGTCTTGTCATATTTTTATTCCTTTTATTATATTTTTTGTTAACTGGTTTGGGTTTATTGTAATAATCGTTCTGATTATTATCCTTTTTATAAGCATGTTTACGTTTGTGACGTTTATGTGTTTTAGGATGATCAATATGTCTGTGTTTATGCTTTCTTCTAGAGGGAGCAATGGGGGGCAGACCATATTGTTCACAAAATGTTCCTAACTCATATTTAGCTTTTTTCTTGTCTTTACTGGCTTGTTTAGCTAATTTAAAGCTATCGGCTGGGAACCCTCAATCATATGAGTAATTTCTCCAGCAGTTTTAGATTGATGGTGCCATAAGGGTCATCTGAATTAAGACAGTTTGATCTTTCTTAATCTTTACCGATTTAAATTCTCGAATGGTATCAGAGCCATGTTGTTTCTGTTCTAGTTGCTAGTAAGATATTTACAACTGTTCATCTTCAACCGTTTTCAAAATTTCTCTTTTATTCTTTTTCAGAAGTCACCTGATTTACTGTAGTCCACCTTGTTCTTGTCAAACCTATGTAAGTCTCTTGGGTGAGCAGTGTTGGTTTTTGAACATAGGTATGAGTCTGCTTAAGGTAATAGGGTATGAATGGAAGAATAATGAATAAAAATTTATTTTGAACCTGGTAAAATGAATAGATTGTTTAGATCTAACTCCTCAACTAGTAACCGGTCAATATTGCCTCCTGTCCCAGACATAGTTAACCAGGAACTTCACAGTTATGAAAATATCAGTCAAGCCTTGCACAATTGGAATATACCTAGGGTCTCCCCTAAGGAAATTTATCAGTCAACATTTTTAGACAACTTTAAAACTGATTATAATGTCAAAACTGTTGAAAAAGTTTATGCCATTAATAAAGAATACGAAAATTGTAGCCTTTTGGATCCCGAAGTCATCAAAAAACACAAAAAGAAAGGTTATAATTTTATTCACATCGGATTAGTTCAAGTGGCTGTTAAACCATTAAACATTAAAGGAATTAATTCAAGCATTTATCTCTGCCTTAGAGATGCACGATTCTTGAATTATTATCCTAGCATGATTGGCGCAATGGAATCTAGTCTGCATAATGGACCTATCCATTTCAATTGCTTTCCTGATTTCACATTGAGCCTAAGTGATAAAAATTTATTAAAAGCCTTGACATTAAATATTAAAACTGCTGGAGAAATTACTCATATGATTGAGGGTTCTCAGCCGATAGCTTGATTTACCGGATTTATTATAAGACCATGAAAACTAACTTAAACGTTCATGCTCTCAATAAAAGTCCGAAAGATCAAACTGTCTTAATTCAAAGTTCAACTAGTGATGCTAATATTCAAATCTCGAGGACCATTCTCTGGAAAGATATTACTCTCCCTAGTCAATGGACTTTACCTAGTGAAATACCTGAACAACATATAGTTAACAATCTATTAAACCTTGAGAATGTTAGACAATTTTTAGATGGAACCGTAAAAATAAGTTTTGAACGCAGTAAAAGACCGATTATTATTGAAGACTCTGCTAGTACAATAGCATCTTCAAGAAGAGACACTGAAATTCTTAATAACCCTTCTTTAAGAGATCTTAAATTAAAAGGTATTTTAAATCAAGGTCAAGCTAGTCACCCATGTTATACTTAAAAGGATCTAGTAGAAGACGAAAGTTCTTCCTCTCCTACTCCTTCTGAGCTTCCCACTCAGTCTGATTTTGAAATTCCGATTAACAATCAGTTAAGAGTTATTAAAAAAGATTTTATTCTTGATTGGGATAATCTTGTAAAAGATTTTAATTCTAAATATAATAAAAATAAAAGACATTTATTTCGTTCAAACCACCCAACCGAAAAGGAGCGAGATAAAATTGTTAATAGATGGAAACGATTCATAAAAAATGAAAAAAATAAACATTACCTTTTACGACTGGTATGATCAATACCAAAGTAAGTGTAATGTTATAACAAAAAGTCAATGGGTAAAAGAAGATAAGTCTAAGGTCTGTTCTAGTCATCCTCCGCTAGAAACGATCCTTATCCCAGTTAAGAACACATCTGTTGTTGCCAGTCCCTTTAAAATTTCTGATGGCAATAAAGATGATAAAAAAATTATTGAACAATTAAATTTTAGTAATCAATATCTTGCAACTGTTGGAATACAGCTTGATAGAATTGAAGAAAAATTTGAAGAAACAAGTATTAAAAAACCTGATGCAAAAATTGAACATCCTTTGATTAACTTACCTGAAAATAGAAGTAAATTAGGTTTACCTAATGATGATAGCAACCTAATTAAATCTATTGATAAGTTATTCAAAAAACTAAAAACTGAACCTGGTCCAAGTGGTACTGTTTCTACTTTGGATCAAGTTGAGACTGAAGTTGAAAGTGAAAGTCAAGCTGACTGTTCTGATTCTACTCCAATCCCAGATTTTAATGATCAATTGAATAAGTTAACAGTCAAAAACACTAGTTTAACCAGAAATTGGTATTCTAGGCCTACTCCTCCGGATCTCCAATTCGAAGAGAGAAACCTAGACAAACAATTCTCTGTTTCAGCTAATAAAATTTATGAATGGAACATTGATGGTCTTAGTGAACAAGAAATTTTAAACAAATTAAATCACATGTCTGTGGTAGCAAATAGCTATATTACTAAATTCAACAATCTATCACAACCAGAAATCATTGAGTTAATAGCTAGTGGATTCACGGGTATTCTCAGATCTTGGTGGGAAAGACATCTCACGGAAGATACTAGACTATCTATAATTCATGCTATCCAGCTAGACGATGACGGCAACCCCATCTTTGATGAAGATGTCGGTGTTGGTCCGCCAGATGGAGTAAATACTTTAATTTTTACCATAATAATACATTTTGTAGGAACTCCTAGTAACATAACAGAAAGGATTCACGATCAACTCAGTAATCTCACTTGTCCCACTCTTAGTGGCTTCAGGTTGTACAAAGATGTGTTTACCTCTAGAGTTATGCTGCGAAATGATAGCAACAAGCCTTTCTGGAAAGAAAAGTTTGTAAATGGTTTGCCGTCATTGTTCGCTCATAAAGTTAGAGAAGAGTTGAGTAAAAATTTAGGATATATTGATTATGATAATCTCACTTATGGTGACATAATCAGTTATATTCAAAAAATAGGCTTAAAAATGTGTATTGATTTTAAATTAGCTAAACAAGCCAGTAAAGACAAGAAAAAAGCTAAATATGTGTTAGGAACATTTTGTGAACAATATGGTCTGCCCCCCATTGCTCCCTCTAGAAGAAAGCATAAACACAGACATATTGATCATCCTAAAACACATAAACGTCACAAACGTAAACATACTTATAAAAAGGATAATAATCAGAACGATTATTACAATAAACCCAAACCAGTTAATAAAAAATATAATAAAAGGAATAAAAAATATGATAAGAGTAAAATCGTTTGCCACAATT
The DNA here is from genome assembly GCA_016801055.1 of Panax notoginseng. Taxonomy (NCBI): domain Eukaryota; kingdom Viridiplantae; phylum Streptophyta; class Magnoliopsida; order Apiales; family Araliaceae; genus Panax; species Panax notoginseng. Next base: position 6,805,306 of record CM029012.1, read on the forward strand.
GTGGGCAAAAAGGCCACTACAAAAATGAATGTAAAGTGAAACAAAAATTATTTCAGTTAAATATCTCTAATGAAGATACAAAACAATTATTAGAGTTAATGAGAATAGAGAACAATATAGATAATAATGAAAAATCTGACATCCCCTATTCTTCTAAAAGCAGTACCAGCAACAATGAATCTGATAGTAACGAAGAAGAAGTCACTATTTGTGCTAATAACTGTAATGAAAATTGTTGCACTAAAAGATTAAGTGTTATTACCAAAGAGGATGAAGAAAGCTCTTTGTTAATTGACTTAATTAGTAAAATTTCTGACCCTGAACTTAAAGTTCAATATACTAAGCAATTAAAAGATTTATTAACCAAAGATACTAGAGTTAAAGACAAGATTTTCAAAGCTAAAGATAAACCGATATTCAGCCTTAATAAAACTCTAGAGCGATTTAAAACCTCAGTCAAAGAAGTTACCCTTCCAGAATTAAATCAGGAAGTTAATAAACTTAAAAAAGAAATCTCTAATTTAAATATAGAAGTTTCTAATTTAAGAAAAGACTTAGAGAATCAGAAATCTGATCTTCAAGTTCATGATTCCTCCTCTAGTGATGAAGATCACGATGAGCCAGAATCTTCAGGAATCAAAGAAGAACCACATCTATTCGTTCAAGGTCTTTCTCTTAAAAGAGTTAAAGATATTACCATTCAAAAATGGTATATCTCTATTAATTTGGTTGTTGATAAAACCTTTTCAATAAAACTTCCCGCCTTAGTCGATACTGGTGCGGATTTAAATTGTATCCAGGAAGGTCTTATTCCAACCAAATATTATAAGAAAACAAATGAAAATTAAATTCAGCTAATGGTAGTCAGATGGAAATAAAATATAAACTGCCTAAAGTGCATATCTGTCAAGATGATATGTGTTTTAAAACATCATTTGTTTTAATTTGCAATCTTACTGATAAAATTATTTTAGGGTTACCATTTATATATTTATTGTATCCATTTACTACCAGTAATGAAGGATTAAGCTGTAAACATTTAGGTAAAAGAATAACATTTAAATTTCTTATTAAACCAAAAGAAAGAGATTTAAAATTTATTCAAGAAGAGTCTATTTCTAAATCATTAAATTTATTAAATTGTAAATCCACCCATCTAAATTTCTTAAAAGAAGAAATTAAATACAAAAGAATAGAAGAACAACTTCAAAATAAAGATGTTCTTGAAAAAATTGAAGAGTTAAAAACTTATTTAAAGGACAACCTTTGTTCTGATTCTCCTAATGCCTTTTGGCATCGGAAAAAACATGTTGTAAGGCTCCTTTACGCTAAGAAATTCAAAGAACATTTGATTCCTACTAAGGTCAGGCCTATTCAAATGAATCACGAACAAATGGAGTTATCCAAAAAGGAAATTAATGATCTCCTTAGTAAAAAATTGATTAGACCTAGTAAATCCCTTTGGTCATGTCCCGCCTTTTATGTTAACAATGAAGCAGAAAAGGAAAGAGGTGTTCCCATGTTAGTAATCAATTACAAGCCATTGAACAAAGTCTTAGAATGGATTAGGTACCCCCTACCTAATAAGGATGACCTCATTAACCGGTTAAGTAATGCCACCATCTTTAGTAAATTTGACCTCAAATCTGGTTTCTGGCAAATTGCTATTCACCCAGAAGACAGATATAAAACTGCATTCACCACTCCATTTGGTCATTATGAATGGAATGTCCAAGCATTTGGCTTAAAAAATGCTCCAAGTGAATTCCAGAATATCCTCAATGACATTTTGAACCCTTTCAGTCATTTTATTGTTGTATATATTGACGATATTCTCATTTTTTCCAATTCCATTGAAGAACATGTCAAACATTTGAAATCGTTCTTTAAAACGGTCAAAGACAATGGACTTGTTCTTTCATTTTCCAAATGCAGCTTGTTTCAAGCTAAAGTTCGGTTTCTTGGATTAATTATATATCGCGGACTCATACGGCCAATTGATAGAGCTATTCAATTCACCAATAGATTCCCAGATAAAATTACCCATAAAACCCAACTGCAGAGGTTTCTGGGCTCGCTCAATTATATTGGCAAGTTCTATAAAAACCTCAGGAAAATTTGCAAACCTCTTTTTCAGCGTTTGCAAGACAATCCTCCCCCATGGACTGACATTCATACTTCTGTCATCCAGCAAGTCAAAAAATACGTCAAGACATTACCCTGTCTTGGTATTTCAAATGATTCTGCATTTAAGATTGTTGAAACTGACGCCTCTGATATTGGATTCGGAGGTATTCTTAAGCAAAAATTAACTCCAGATTCCCCAGAACAAATCGTTCGTTTTCATTCCGGTGCATGGAATAGTACACATTTAAATTACAGCACTATTAAAAAAGAAATACTTTCTCTTGTATTATGTATTAATAAATTTCAAATTGATTTATTAAATCAAAAATTTTTAGTTCGAATTGACTGCAAATCTGCAAAATATGTGTTAGAGAAAGATGTTGAAAACATAGCTTCTAAACACTCCTTTGCTAGATGGCAAGCCCTTTTGAGTATCTTTGATTTTGAAATTGAATACATTAAAGGCAGTAACAATTCCATTCCTGATTTTCTCACTCGAGAATTTATTAACACAGGTACCATGCAACTTTCATGAGTATACGTGGTGCATCAACCTCTCGTGGTCCGGGTCGCCCTATTGGCCCTAGTAATCAGCCAAGAGGAGCCTTGGTTCCTCATCCAGTTAACCCAATTTACCAAACCAGTAACAAGTTCACTGTTCTTGGGACAATGCCCAAGCCCTATAGTTCAGCTTTAGCTAGTAACCCAATTCCCGTCGACCCCTTTCAGTCCAAAGCCTCTAGTTCAAACCCCAGTAATCCTCCCTCTGAGTACATGCTTAGATGGACCAATTTCTTATTTCATATTGAGCCTCAAATGAAACCCAGAAATGACCCAGTAAAGTTGATTTCCCAGTTTTTCCCTTCTGGTTGGCATTTCATGCCTCTTGCTCCTTATAAATCCCTTGTGTATTATAAGGACATTCTTGTCGAAACAGAGTCAGTCTTCATTAAACCCATTTATGCCAACAATGATAAAGCCAAAGTTCTTTACCATTCGTTGTATATTAAACAGTTTATTCAGATGTCCGAATGGGGAAAACATCCCTCTGATCTTATGCAACTTTCTAATCAGGATAACTCTTTTTGTTATTATGATTATATGAAAGCTTGGTATAAAGTTTTCCTCCATCAAAATGAGTCACATAGTCATTCTTGGTTTGTTCAATTTGACCATAAGTTCAAAAGTCATTTCCCATATTGGTTTTCCCATTGGTGGTCGAGATTTGGTTCTACCTATGACCTTCTTCCCGATCCCCTGAAAGTTCAACTCAATCATTTTTGCAATCACAAAAAATTAGATTCAGCATATGAAGGTGTCCCAGTCCTTCTTCAATTTGTAAGTAAATATAAGATTCCCTGGATTCTCCGATGGGAATACAGCATTCAAAACCCCACCAGTGAAATCAGTCACAATGCTTCCCCTACATCTCCATCGGCAGATCCTTTTCCCCTAATCACTCGCCAATGGTTTGTCAAATGGTGGGATAAATTTGACGTCAATAGAATCATAGGTCAAGTTCAGTTAGAATTCCCTACTTCTCCTCTCAAGGTTCTCCCAGTTTCTACAGCAGAACCTTCTAGTCAAAAATCAAAAGAGTCAAGTGTCAGTAAAAAATCAAAAGAGTCTAGAGTCAGTCCCACTGGTTCGTCTTGTTCCCGTAGCATTTCTGCTTTTAAAGATTGTTCCGGAAAAGAGTTAAAATTAATTGCCCAGGCATTAAATAAAAGAATTGATGAATTACATGAAGAAGCCTCTACAGGTTCTTCATCAGCTTCCCTCAGTCAGTATGAAGAAGATGATGACCCTTATGGCACCATCAATCTACAGGATGCTCAGAACCCATTTGCCTGACATTTCTTCTCAGTCACATGCACCTGCTCCCAGCAGCCAGTCAAAAGATGCCCTCAGCCGAAAGCAGATTCGTCTTTTCCACCAAAAGCATCTCCTTTCCACCGAAAGCATCTCTCAAGTCAAAAGTTGTGGCCACTTTGTCAAAAGTTGCCAGACGTGTCAATGAATAGTAAAAAAGTCAGCACTGTTCATGAATAGTAACTTTTATCTGTAATCATTTATTTTAGTAACTTTGTAATAGTTCTTTTCTTGTTCTATAAAAGGAAACCGAACTTAGTTTTTGAGGCAGACTTCGAAAGACTCTGTGTTCCTTCTCAGATGAATCTTTAGCCTCTACCGCTGTTAAGCCTTTCTTAGCCCCTCTTTCTACTATTCTACTTCTCTTAAATGTTTTGAGTAAGTCAAGTCAATTCAATTTGTAATTTATAAACCGTTTGTACATTTGTAAACATTTTCACTTCCAATCAATAAAATTATATGTTTTAGTAATTAAACTGTTACATTATTTGCACCTCTGATTCTAGTTTTCCTACTTCCTACTTCTGCCCTAAATGGTATCAGAGCGGAAGTAGGAAGTAGGAAAACTAGAATCAGAGGTGCAAATAATGTAACAGTTTAATTACTAAAACATATAATTTTATTGATTGGAAATGAAAATGTTTACAAATGTACAAACGGTTTACAAATTACAAATTGAATTGACTTGACTTACTCAAAACATTTAAGAGAAGTGGAATAGTAGAAGGAGGGGCTAAGAAAGGCTTAACAGCGGTAGAGGCTAAAGATTCATCTGAGAAGGAACTCAGAGTCTTTCGAAGTCTGCCTCATAAACTAAGTTCGGTTTCCTTTTATAGAATAAGGAAAGAACTATTACAAAGTTACTAAAATAAATGATTACAGACAAAAGTTACTACTCATGAACAGTGCTAACTTTTTTACTATTCATTGACGCGTCTGGCAACTTTTGACAAACTGGCCACAACTTTTGACTTGAGAGATTCTTTCGGTGGAAAGGAGATGCTTTTGGTGGAAAAGACGAATCTGCTTTCGGCTGAGGGCATCTTTTGACTGGCTGCAGGGAGCAGGTGCATGTGACTGAGAAGAAATGTCAGGCAAATGGGTCCTGAGCATCCTGTAGATTGATGGTGCCATAAGGGTCATCATCTTCTTCATACTGACTGAGGGAAGCTGATGAAGAACATGTTGAGGCTTCTTCATGTAATTCATCAATTCTTTTATTTAATGCCTGGGCAATTAATTTTAACTCTTTTCCGGAACAATCTTTAAAATCAGAAATGCTACGGGAACAAGACGAACCAGTGGGACTGACTCTAGACTCTTTTGATTTTTTACTGACACTTGACTCTTTTGATTTTTGACTAGAAGGTTCTGCTGTAGAAACTAGGAGAACCTTGAGAGGAGAAGTAGGGAATTCTAACTGAACTGACCTATGATTCTATTGACGTCAAATTTATCCCACCATTTGACAAACCATTGGCGAGTGACTAGGGGAAAAGGATCTGCCGATGGAGATGTAGGGGAAGCATTGTGACTGATTTCACTGGTGGGGTTTTGAATGCTGTATTCCCATCGGAGAATCCAGGGAATCTTATATTTACTTACAAATTGAAGAAGGACTGGGACACCTTCATATGCTGAATCTAATTTTTTGTGATTGCAAAAATGATTGAGTTGAACTTTCAGGGGATCGGGAAGAAGGTCATAGGTAGAACCAAATCTCGACCACCAATGGGAAAACCAATATGGGAAATGACTTTTGAACTTATGGTCAAATTGAACAAACCAAGAATGACTGTGTGACTCATTTTGATGGAGGAAAACTTTATACCAAGCTTCCATATAATCATAATAACAAAAAGAGTTATCCTGATTAGAAAGATGCATAAGATCAGAGGGATGTTTTCCCCATTCGGACATCTGAATAAACTGTTTAATATACAACGAATGGTAAAAAACTTTGGCTTTATCATTGTTGGCATAAATGGGTTTAATGAAGATTGACTCTGTTTCGACAAGAATTTTCTTATAATACACAAGGGATTTATAAGGAGCAAGAGGCATGAAATGCCAACCAGAAGGGAAAAACTGCGAAATCAACTTTACTGGGTCATTTCTGGGTTTCATGTGAGGCTCAATAAGAAATAAGAAATTGGTCCATCTAAGCATGTACTCAGAGGGAGGATTACTGGGGTTTGAACTAGAGGCTTTGGACTGAAAGGGGTCGACGGGAATTGGGTTACTAGCTAAAGCTGAACTATAGGGCTTGGGCATTATCCCAAGAACAGTGAACTTGTTACTGGTTTGGTAAATTGGGTTAACTAGATGAGGAACCAAGGCTCCTCTTGGCTGATTACTAGGGCCAGTAGGGAGACCCGGACCACGAGAGGTTGATGCACCACGGATACTCATGAAGGATGCACGGTACCTGTGTTAATAAATTCCCGAGTGAGAAAATCAGGAATGGAATTGTTACTGCCTTTAATGTATTCAATTTCAAAATCAAAGATACTCAAAAGGGCTTGCCATCTAGCAAAGGAGTGTTTAGAAGCTATGTTTTCAACATCTTTCTCTAACACATATTTTGCAGATTTGCAGTCAATTCGAACTAAAAATTTTTGATTTAATAAATCAATTTGAAATTTATTAATACATAATACAAGAGAAAGTATTTCTTTTTTAATAGTGCTGTAATTTAACTGTGTACTATTCCATGCACCGGAATGAAAACGAACGATTTGCTCTGAGGAATCTGGAGTTAATTTTTGCTTAAGAATACCTCCGAATCCAATATCAGAGGCGTCAGTTTCAACAATCTTAAATGCAGAATCATTTGAAATACCAAGACAGGGTAATGACTTGACGTATTTTTTGACTTGCTGGACGACAGAAGTATGAATGTCAGTCCATGGGGGAGGATTGTCTTGCAAACGCTGAAAAAGAGGTTTGCAAATTTTCCTGAGGTTTTTATAGAACTTGCCAATATAATTGAGCGAGCCCAAAAACCTCTGCAGTTGGGTTTTATGGGTAATTTTATCTGGGAATCTGTCGGCGAATTGAATAGCTCTATCAATTGGCCGTATGAGTCCGCGATATATAATTAATCCAAGAAACCGAACTTTAGCTTGAAACAAGCTGCATTTGGAAAATGAAAGAACAAGTCCATTGTCTTTGACCGTTTTAAAGAACGATTTCAAATGTTTGGCATGTTCTTCAATGGAATTGGAAAAAATGAGAATATCGTCAATATATACAACAATAAAATGACTGAAAGGGTTCAAAATGTCATTGAGGATATTCTGGAATTCACTTGGAGCATTTTTTAAGCCAAATGCTTGGACATTCCATTCATAATGACCAAATGGAGTGGTGAATACAGTTTTATATCTGTCTTCTGGGTGAATAGCAATTTGCCAGAAACCAGATTTAAGGTCAAATTTACTAAAGATGGTGGCATTACTTAACCGGTTAATGAGGTCATCCTTATTAGGTAGGGGGTACCTAATCCATTCTAGGACTTTGTTCAATGGCTTGTAATTGATTACTAACCAAGGAACACCTCTTTCTTTTTCTGCTTCATTGTTAACATAAAAGGCGGGACATGACCAAGGGGATTTACTAGGTCTAATCAATTTTTTACTAAGGAGATCATTAATTTCCTTTTTGCATAACTCTATTTGTTCGTGATTCATTTGAATAGGCCTGCCCTTAGTAGGAATCAAATGTTCTTTGAATTCTTTAGCGTAAGAGAGCCTTACAACATGTTTTTTCCGATGCCAAAAGGCATTAGGAGAATCAGAACAAAGGTTATCCTTTAAATGAGTTTTTAACTCTTCAATTTTTTCAAGAACATCTTTATTTTGAAGTTGTTCTTCTATTCTTTTGTATTTAATTTCTTCTTTTAAGAAATTTAGATGGGTGGATTTACAATTTAATAAATTTAATGATTTAGAAATAGACTCTTCTTGAATAAATTTTAAATCTCTTTCTTTTGGTTTAATAAGAAATTTAAATGTTATTCTTTTACCTAAATGTTTACAGCTTAATCCTTCATTACTGGTAGTAAATGGATACAATAAATATATAAATGGTAACCCTAAAATGATTTTATCAGTAAGATTACGAATTAAAACAAATGATGTTTTAAAACACATATCATCTTGACAGATATGCACTTTAGGCAGTTTATATTTTATTTCCATCTGACTACCATTAGCTGAATTTAATTTTTCATTTATTTTCTTATAATATTTGGTTGGAATAAGACCTTCCTGGATACAATTTAAATCCGCACCAGTATCGACTAAGGCGGGAAGTTTTATTGAAAAGGTTTTATCAACAACCAAATTAATAGAGATATACCATTTTTGAATGGTAATATCTTTAACTCTTTTAAGAGAAAGACCTTGAACGAATAGATCTGGTTCTTCTTTGATTCCTGAAGATTCTGGCTCATCGTGATCTTCATCACTAGAGGAGGAATCATGAACTTGAAGATCAGATTTCTGATTCTCTAAGTCTTTTCTTAAATTAGAAACTTCTATTTTTAAATTAGAGATTTCTTTTTTAAGTTTATTAACTTTCTGATTTAATTCTGGAAGGGTAACTTCTTTGACTGGGGTTTTAAATCGTTCTAGAGTTTTATTAAGGCTGAATATCGGTTTATCTGTAGCTTTAAAAATCTTGTCTTTAACTCTAGTATCTTTGGTTAATAAATCTTTTAATTGCTTAGTATATTGAACTTTAAGTTCAGGGTCAGAAATTTTACTAATTAAGTCGATTAACAAAGAGCTTTCTTCATCCTCTTTGGTAATAACACTTAATCTTTTAGTGCAACAATTTTCATTACAGTTATTAGCACAAATAGTGACTTCTTCTTCGTTACTATCAGATTCATTGTTGCTGGTACTGCTTTTAGAAGAATAGGGGATGTCAGATTTTTCATTATTATCTGTATTGTTCTCTATTCTCATTAACTCTAATAATTGTTCTGTATCTTCATTAGAGATATTTAACTGAGATAATTTTTGTTTCACTTTACATTCATTTTTGTAGTGGCCTTTTTGCCCACAATTGTGGCAAACGATTTTACTCTTATCATATTTTTTATTCCTTTTATTATATTTTTTATTAACTGGTTTGGGTTTATTGTAATAATCGTTCTGATTATTATCCTTTTTATAAGTATGTTTACGTTTGTGACGTTTATGTGTTTTAGGATGATCAATATGTCTGTGTTTATGCTTTCTTCTAGAGGGAGCAATGGGGGGCAGACCATATTGTTCACAAAATGTTCCTAACTCATATTTAGCTTTTTTCTTGTCTTTACTGGCTTGTTTAGCTAATTTAAAATCAATACACATTTTTAAGCCTATTTTTTGAATATAACTAATTATGTCACCATAAGTGAGATTATCATAATCAATATATCCTAAATTTTTACTCAACTCTTCTCTAACTTTATGAGCGAACAATGACGGTAAACCATTTACAAACTTTTCTTTCCAGAAAGGCTTGTTGCTATCATTTCGCAGCATAACTCTAGAGGTAAACACATCTTTGTACCACCTGAAGTCACTAAGAGTGGGACAAGTGAGATTACTGAGTTGATCGTGAATCCTTTCTGTTATGTTACTAGGAGTTCCTACAAAATGTTTTATTATGGTAAAAATTAAAGTATTTACTCCATCTGGCGGACCAACACCGACATCTTCATCAAAGATGGGGTTGCCGTCATCGTCTAACTGGATAGCATGAATTATAGATAGTCTAGTATCTTCCGTGAGATGTCTTTCCCACCAAGATCTGAGAATACCCGTGAATCCACTAGCTATTAACTCAACGATTTCTGGTTGTGACAGATTGTTGAATTTAGTAATATAGCTATTTGCTACCATAGACATGTGATTTAATTTGTTTAAAATTTCTTGTTCACTAAGACCATCAATGTTCCATTCATAAATTTTATTAGCTGAAACAGAGAATTGTTTGTCTAGGTTTCTCTCTTCGAATTGGAGATCCGGAGGAGTAGGTCTAGAATACCAATTTCTGGTTAAACTAGTGTTTTTGACTGTTAACTTGTTCAATTGATCATTAAAATCTGGGATTGGAGTAGAATCAGAACAGTCAGCTTGACTTTCACTTTCAACTTCAGTCTCAACTTGATCCAAAGTAGAAACAGTACCACTTGGACCAGGTTCAGTTTTTAGTTTTTTGAATAACTTGTCAATAGATTTAATTAGGTTGCTATCATCATTAGGTAAACCTAATTTACTTCTATTTTCAGGTAAGTTAATCAAAGGATGTTCAATTTTTGCATCTGGTTTTTTAATACTTGTTTCTTCAAATTTTTCTTCAATTCTATCAAGCTGTCTTCCAACAGTTGCAAGATATTGATTACTAAAATTTAATTGTTCAATAATTTTTTTATCATCTTTATTGCCATCAGAAATTTTAAAGGGACTGGCAACAACAGATGTGTTCTTAACTGGGATAAGGATCGTTTCTAGCGGACGATAACTAGAACAGACCTTAGACTTATCTTCTTTTACCCATTGACTTTTTGTTATAACATTACACTTACTTTGGTATTGATCATACCAGTCGTAAAAGGTAATGTTTATTTTTTCATTTTTTATGAATCGTTTCCATCTATTAGCAATTTTATCTCGCTCCTTTTCGGTTGGGTGGTTTGAACGAAATAAATGTCTTTTATTTTTATTATATTTAGAATTAAAATCTTTTACAAGATTATCCCAATCAAGAATAAAATCTTTTTTAATAACTCTTAACTGATTGTTAATCGGAATTTCAAAATCAGACTGAGTGGGAAGCTCAGAAGGAGTAGGAGAGGAAGAACTTTCATCTTCTACTAGATCCTTTTGAGTATAACATGGGTGACTAGCTTGACCTTGATTTAAAATACCTTTTAATTTAAGATCTCTTAAAGAAGGGTTATTAAGAATTTCAGTGTCTCTTCTTGAAGATGCTATTGTACTAGCAGAGTCTTCAATAATAATAGGTCTTTTACTGCGTTCAAAACTTATTTTTACGGTTCCATCTAAAAATTGTCTAACATTCTCAAGGTTTAATAGATTGTTAACTATAGGTTGTTCAGGTATTTCACTAGGTAAAGTCCATTGACTAGGGATAGTAATATCTTTCCAGAGAATGGTTCTCGGGATTTGAATATTAGCATCACTAGTTGAACTTTGAATTAAGACAGTTTGATCTTTCGGACTTTTATTGAGAGCATGAACGTTTAAGTTAGTTTTCATGGTCTTATAATAAATCCGGTAAATCAAAGCTATCGGCTGAGAACCCTCAATCATATGAGTAATTTCTCCAGCAGTTTTAATATTTAATGTCAAGGCTTTTAATAAATTTTTATCACTTAGGCTCAATGTGAAATCAGGAAAGTAATTGAAATGGATAGGTCCATTATGCAGACTAGATTCCATTGCGCCGATCATGCTAGGATAATAATTCAAGAATCGTGCATCTCTAAGGCAGAGATAAATGCTTGAATTAATTCCTTTAATGTTTAATGGTTTAACAGCCACTTGAACTAATCCGATGTGAATAAAATTATAACCTTTCTTTTTGTGTTTTTTGATGACTTCGGGATCCAAAAGGCTACAATTTTCGTATTCTTTATTAATGGCATAAACTTTTTCAACAGTTTTGACATTATAATCAGTTTTAAAGTTGTCTAAAAATGTTGACTGATAAATTTCCTTAGGGGAGACCCTAGGTATATTCCAATTGTGCAAGGCTTGACTGATGTTTTCATAACTGTGAAGTTCCTGGTTAACTATGTCTGGGACAGGAGGCAATATTGACCGGTTACTAGTTGAGGAGTTAGATCTAAACAATCTATTCATTTTACCAGGTTCAAAATAAATTTTTATTCATTATTCTTCCATTCATACCTTATTACCTTAAGCAAACTCATACCTATGTTTAAAAACCAACACTGCTCACCCAAGAGACTTACAAAGGTTTGACAAGAACAAGGTGGACTACAGTAAATCAGGTGACTTCTAAATAAGAATAAAAGAGAAATTTTGAAAACGGTTGAAGATGAACAGTTGTAAATATCTTACTAGCAACTAGACCAGAAACAACATGGCTATGCAATGTCTTATTCCCTTTGGCTTTTTAATGCTACCTTAACTAGCTTTCGACCAACGACTCCCAAACCATTAAGACCTTAGGGCGCTAAGTGTAAAGACAATCCCCTCGGGCTTACTTACTCAAGTAACAAAGGCCACAAAACTAGACAAGCATATCACAGTGTTTATTCTTTTTTTTATAAAGCTTATGTACCCCAAATTTTCCCCCAAATTTAGGTTCTTACCTAATTTCCGCCTTCACTGCCTATCATTGTCATTCTTTTATTCAAACTAGCATTATCCTTTAGAGGTCCATTAAGTATCAATTTGAACTAAATCAATCAACATAGTTATTATTACTGTGCTAACCTTAATATACCAGTTTCAAACAGGAAAAGATTCAATTCATAACAGAAAATCACATCAAAGTTCTAATAGTCGGTACTATACTTGTCTACTCGATCCCAGTCTAATCATTGGCTAAAATAGACTGTATTATCTAACAGCTGGACTCATGCAAGACAACACAACACTTAACTAATATTTTTTTTACAATATAGGATAAACATAACATAATTAAAAACTAATAAAAACTGTTTACAATCCTACACTACTATGCAAACTATTATGAAATTGCACTACATGAATGCAACATATCATGACCCTAAAACTAAACATGAAACTAACATATGGAAAACTAAAATAACTACATTAAACATGTAATAAACTCTAAATTAAACTAACTCCCCCAAACTTATCAATTACAATGTCCTCATTGTAAATATAAAGCATCAAGTGTACGAGGACTTCCCTGTAATCATTTAAGCTTGAGATGGTGGTGACTGTGGCTCATCATTGTCTGAATCTGAAGGTGGAAATCGTGGCATTGGTTCAGGCTGTTGGTATGGAAACTGAGCATTTGGGTTAAAACTTTGGAGGGTCGCGTTTAACGAAGTAAATAACATTTTCATGGCCTCGAACATATGGTCCTACCTGGCCGCAAGTCTTCTCATCTGTCTGTTGGCTTCTTTGTTGTGCCCATCAACTTCTCTTTGGAGGTTGCAAAACTGAGGGCTAAACATATCTCTGTCGGTCCGCTGTATCTCCTCAGTCTCCTGCTCTCCCGTCATCTCGTCCGCCTGGAACTCTTCGTCGTCAAAGGTGTCCTCAGCATCAGCCTCATCATCAGAGGCCGGTGGAAATATAAACCCAAATCCTCTTGGATGCGACTGCCCCCCAGGCCACACTTGTGACGCCCCCAAATCCAGGTACTTGAAAACCCGAACTCGGTGCTTCACGATACCATTTCTACAAGCTGAATAATACAATAATAATATTACATTCAAACTTAATTTACATACATCAAAGTTTACTTCCCAAGTACGAGACCTTCAAATGCATTCCTTACAATACTTTAATAGATACCAATACTAACTATAACCATTAACTCATAATATAAAATCATTCGTACAGCTTTCCTTTCCCCTTGTTCGTGCCTGAGCCTTCAGGTTGCTCATACATAACTGTAAACATTTAATTTAAGCAAAGATGAGCATTTGAGTGCCCAGCAAGTAGCAACTATATATATAAGTTGAAAGAATATAAGTATTCTCTTTACATAACACTTCTACAACGAATCGAAAGTTGTGAAGTAATCTGTACTGATAAAAAATTCACCTAACAACTCTCTTTCAAATTATTAAAATTTGGCTCTACCCATGAATAGGGTTTAAGAAACATACTATGAATATTCTTTTCATTTTCGAAAAGGTTTAGCAGAAATTTATCTGCAAACCGTCATAACTTACGGGCACGGAGGGTGATCAGCCCCGTTGTACCATGTATTGATCAATACTACATAACCTGAACGAAATTCATCGCTCACTCTATCCGCCTTGGGCGCAAAAATTTTCCCATATAGGGATGTTCATACATGCTTGGTTCCAAACCCGAAGGTTTTTAATCTTGCTCAACAATAATATGTAATTCAACACACACACACACACACACACACACACACATATATATATATATATATATATATATATATATATATATATATACGGGTAATTGACAAAGGTGTATCAACATGTGAATAAATGCCATGATTATCCAAGTGGGGACACTTGTATAACCATTTAGAAATTAACGAACAGAATATATATCTGAGCTAACATGTTGATAATCAAAGCGTACATAATCTGTATAGGAATAGAAAAGAATTTTGAAACTTCTTACTCATGTCCATTGCATAAAGGAAATGTAAAGGTAAGATACTTGCCTGATTTGCTGATTACAAATCTCAATTTAGATTCTATCTCTTTATCACAACCTATCAATAATCAGATCATTCGTTCGATTAGAACAATATATCATAACACATAGTACTGTCTATTACAGTCAGCACATGGTCTAATCACATCATCACATATATCTAACAGGCATTACGTCCTAAACAATCATAAACACAGTCAAATATCTAAGTTCGGGTCAATTTTTGACAATTATCGGTGTACCGACAGCTTTCTCGGGTAAATACTGAGTCTAAGACTCTTATTCTGTACCTCAACATCTGTAAATATCAGTCATTTTATTTTTAAATGACTTGAAATAATTTTAAAACATTTATTAAAATTTATCATGCATTTTCAAACATCGGAATCATAATTAAATAATTTAAACATCAAACAATTCTATTATCATTAATAATTAATTAATATTAAACTATTAATGAAACCATTGCCAAAATATAAAAGTTATTTATAATAACTCAAACTATTTTTAAAACATTTATATTACCCTTAAATGATTTTTAAAACAATTAAAATCATTTTTAAATAATTATCATTAATATTTAAATATTAATGTATTATTTATCCAAATATTAAAAGTCATTAATTATAACTTAAAATATTTTTAAATCCTTAATATCCTTTTTAAATGATTTTTAAATAAATAAAACTATTTTTAAACTATTTATTTAATAATAATTATTAAATAAACTAAATATCATTAATATTATCTTAATATCATTAATATTTAATTATTAATGAAATTATCCTTTAAATATTAAAAGTTATATTTTATAACTTAAAATATTTTTAAATACCTTATTTTCATTTAAAATAATTTTTATAATATTAAAATCATTTTTAAACTAAATTATTTAATATAATTATTAAATAACTTTAATATCATTAATAATAATTAATTAATGAAATTCATCACAAAATATTAAAAGTCATGGAAAATAACTTAAAATATTTTCTTATACCATAAAATAATTTTTCATGATTTTTTATGAATTAAAACTATTTTTAAATCATTTATTTAATATTATAATTAAATAAATAAATACCTTTTATATTTCAAAAATATTAAATATTTATGAAATATACTCAAAATAATTAAAAACTATTTTTCGAATTTTAAAATAATTTTTCAGAATTTATTAAGTATTTTTAATAATTAAAACATACCTTAAACTGTTGTGGGCAGTTTGGGCCGATATGTCCTTTTTTTCGCACTTATAGCATATAACCGGTGGTCGTTCTCCTCCTTTGGAACCAGTTGCTGCTGGTGTTGACGTCTTCGTATTGTCATTGTTGAATCTCCTCTTTTTAAAATCTCATCCCGACTCACTTCTTCTATTTTCATAGCTACGATTACCACCAGAGTGGTTGCCGTTCTTGTCTGTATTTTTCTTTCTCCGCTAGTTATCATTGTTCTGATGACTGCTGTCACCGATATGATCCTGGTTGTGGTCCCTCGGTTGACCGTACTCGTTATCTCGCTCTAATAATTGAGCTCTGTTAACAACATCTGAATAGAGAGAAAATTTATGAGAAATGAGATATTGACGTATGCCGGGTTTCAAACCTCTCAGAAACATCCGCGTCATACGTTCCTCATTCTCCACCAAATGAGGTGCAAACCTGGACAACTCTGCAAACTGCGCCTCGTACTGGGACACCGTCATGTTATTCTGCTCCAGTCTAATAAACTCTACCTCCTTCATATGACGAATACTTTCAGGGAAGTACTTGTCATTGAACAGTTTCTAAAATATCTCCCAAGACATGCTGAGTGCGGCTGGATGGGTACGCTTCACAGACTCCCACCAGTAGTCTGCCTCGCCACGGAACATAAAGGTGGCGAATGGAACCTTCTGTTCCTCCGTGCATCCCAAGACATCGAATATCTTGGTAATTTGCTTAACTCATATCTCCGCCTTAATCGGATCTGGCTTTTCCCAGAATTCTGGTGGTCCCAACTCTTTGAACTACTTGGCTGTAACCAGCTGTGCGTTGCCATTGTTTCTTCCTATATTTTGAACAGGAATCTCCTTCGTCTGGTTTTGCATGAATCGCAAAAAGCTTCTAAACATCTCATCGTTCATCGTCTGCTCAGTGGTGTTGTTCACAGGAGGAACATTGCCAGCCTGTTGCACGTTCTCCTCGTTGGTGAGTATAGGCATCTCCACCGTCTCATTTACTTCACTGTTAACATTCTCAGTCGACATTCTCAAATACTGCCATAAAACAAGGGTTAATTTAACAAATTAACATATCACATAATATCCCTATATTATGATCGACCAACAAATAAGCTTAGGTAGGACACACTAGCGAATGATTTACTCGTCTCACCCCTCCTAGTTCTATTCCCCGATCTCCGCCAGAGATCATATCCCTAAGCTCTGATACCAACTGTGACGCCCCCAAAATAGGTATACAACACTCATTCTGAGTTGTCAAAATACATGGTACAGAAACAACTACATCTTTATTATTACAACACAAGAACTGTGAGTTTAAATACAAATATTGTCATCTAGACAATATCCACACTCAAATAAGTCATCATTATTGATACATTATTTCACAAAAATGGTGAGGACTACTAAAATAACTTCTAGAACCATCATTCCATACCCCGACTAGTACTCGCTACATTCTCGCCTCCTGAGAAAAATGGAACAAAAAGAAAAAGGGTGAGCTCAACTAGCCCAGTAAAGAATATTATGACTAAGATAATACATAACAAATTATCGTTAGTCTTCAACAGGGAAAAAATCTAATAGAATACAATAGACAACAAGTTTTAAATCAATATTCGCAGCGGAAAATAAAAATTCATAGAAGAGTTACGTAGAGAATGAAATCTACTATTATCTATGAATTTAAAAGTCCATCATCAATATTTTATCCCTGTAACATCAATCAATAATCATCTTTGCACTACAAGCCAAATATATTCATCAGTTGGTCATGTTCATCTCAACACCTGTTCATCTTTGCACTACGGGCCAAAGATATTCATCAGAAATCATTTATCTTTGCACTACAGGCCAAAGATATTCAGTTATATCATCATTTAGAACTGAGGATGATGAAAAATATTTTAAAGGAAACGAATCCAGTGAAACAAAATAACAAATATTAAGGATTCGTATTTCGATTTATCTATGTCCAAAAATACCTTATAAATAATCATAGTGAAGTAAAATTCAAGAATGATCAAAACATGGATACAATCAAAGCTAGTATCCAGAATAGATATTTGGGACGAAAAGAAGAAAATTTTATTTTTCGGTGAATAGTAACTCATGAATAGTAACCCCGACATGAAAAGTTCTAAATTTGATAAAAATTTCCAACCAATATTTCGGCATAATGATATTGAAGAAATAATATCATTTTCGAATAAAATAACATCCCTTACTTCGAAAGAATAGTACTTCTGGCTGGACTACCGGATATAGTGCTGAAGGAAACTTGCATCGTATAGCAATACTCAAAGTATAAAAATACTCACAAAATACGCACGATATTATAGAGAGAGAAAGAGAGAGAAATCTGTAGTTTCTGGTGTGATTTTCAATTCTAACCTAAACACCCTATTTATAGAAAAATACTTAGAACACCAAAGCATAAAATTTAATATAATATTAATATATAAATTAAATTTTCCTACGCCAACCTTCCAAGAACTGAATTCAGTTCATTCAACACACATGTGTAACACACCATAATGAAAAAAACGTTTTTGTTATTTAAAATATTTTAAACTTCCAAAAATTAATTATTTCGGAGCTTCGAAACTTCAATAATTCATAATAAATAGCCCTTTTGTTAGAAAAATTCGAAAGTCGCGAATTTCCATAGGAAATTCCATTATCTACAACTTTGCAGAAGAAAGTTTTTATAAATTCTAAACAGAAATTGACCGAAATCCATAAACGGACTATTTTGCAGGCTATAATCAAATTTCAGTCAATTATTAGGGTCCACCGACACACAAAACATGTGTTAATCATTTAATGCCACAAAATACTCTTCCTCCTCATATACTCATATATCCCACATTCATTATAAAATTATCATCATTATTATATTATAATAATATAATAAAATATTATTTTATCAGAAAAGATAAAATATCAATTTTTAACAATTGTCACTTTAAAAATTTTCTCCATCTATATCCACATAAAATGAATATTTTTCTCATTATATAAATCAATAATTAATTATTCATAAATAATATTACAGAATCACAGTACTGGCAACAAGGTCGTTCCCAGGAAAGAGGGGGCTTTCCAATAAGGATCTCTCTTTACTGGCGCGCAATTAGATGATCAAACCTCTCCTTAGACAGAACTTTCTAGACATTACCAATAATGTTATCTAATAATATTGTTCAGATAATATGAATTATTGCTCCGATAATAGAAAATACTGTGTAGTGACAATTATTAAAACAACAGTAATATAACATATCAACGCAGCAATTATTGAATCAATAAAATAAAATACTGAACAGTAATTACTGTAACAATTATTGAGTAATGCCTTCTTACGTAAAAATCAATAATTGGTGCAATACCGTGTGCTACTGTGCAACAACGCGTATTACTGTGTTTTAACCACCGGGTATTCCAACAGTATTAACGATAACAACTACGCCGTTATTTATAAACAATTTGTTTTTGTCGTTTTCTTCGTCCAATCGCTTTCCGTTATGGGGCCCACACAAGGCTGCGCCGTCGTACGAATATTCTCCGACAATAAGAATATTCCACGACCAAACGAATATTCTCCGACAATAATGAATATTTTATGACCACTTGCTTATTTGAAATATTTGCGCATTTTACCCATAACTAACCT
Organism: Panax notoginseng; assembly: GCA_016801055.1. Classification (NCBI taxonomy): domain Eukaryota; kingdom Viridiplantae; phylum Streptophyta; class Magnoliopsida; order Apiales; family Araliaceae; genus Panax; species Panax notoginseng. The sequence goes on from CM029012.1 coordinate 6,824,591, forward strand.
CATTAATCAACTTAACCCTTACTATTTCAAAATAATAAATAGAGGAAATTTAAATTTCATTTATTAATAATTTGGGGTCTTACACTGGAGTTAGTGCCATAGTCACTAGATAATCATATCGATCGGCGACGTTGGCACTCCCGAACTTTCTCCTGTCAAAGGCTCAAGTTGGTGGCGTAGACCCTGAGCTCTTGCCTCACTGTCTCTTTGATGCTGGTTTTGGTGCCATGTAATCGAATGGATGAACTCAAGCCAAAATCCCCCCAAACTTCACTTAAACAATTCGTCGAACACGTGGTGTGCACGACTCATAATACCCCCAAAATTGGTAATAGACTTCGAATATAGTGATATATGATGAGAAATTATAAGAAATAACCGCTTACCCTCAGTGTACTAACAAATTGGTTGATTCTCCCTGTTGACATCGGGATTTTTATTTGTCCCTTTTCTATTCTTGTTCTTTTGTGTTCTCATGTTAGGTGAGATTTGTTTGAAAAAACAAGTAAAAAAGGTCCAACATGTATAATGTCGACGATGGACTATTAAGAGTCGCCAGTTGGTTTTTTAACTGGTTGTACCAACACAACCGAGAAAAGATTTGCACATTGACCCAGTGATGTGACAATGCTAAACGGGTCTGTGAAACCGAGATTCATTAGAGTCCGAGGACTTGCTTATGCGGAGGGAAGGTATTAGGCACCCCCCGACATCCGTGTTGCCACGGTGACCACCACACAAGAAACTGTTATATGAATATATGTGTGTGTGTGTGTGTAGGGGTCAATGTGCTATTATTTGGAAGTAGTGTTATGCCTCGTTCGCACCTATATACAAGGGTTTGAATTTGTGTAAAAAATCAGTTTTAAACAAGATATAGCAATGATGTTTTATAAAAAGAGATTTTTTAAACTCTGTGCTCAATAGTAATTGAGGCATTTGATACTTCCATTTTATTAAATGTTTGGCTTGATTGCTTTTATTTTCGAGTTGCGAAGCATATTCGAGAAAAAAAATATACAAAATAGTGTCGAACTCCTCATTGGCATGAAAACCATCTGAGGAAATCCAACACCGTGAATAAATTTACAAGTTGCTTACAGCTGAAAATGTCCATCACGGGAACCGAATCTAGATTCAGTAGACTGAATCTGTGATCACATTATTCCTAGGCTCACATGATACTGCAATTTATATGAAAACTGTAAGCAGTTATATATATAAAAGCTGTAAATATATATATACAGACATGATCAACCACCACGAAGCACCTCCATGGGGGATCGGAAATGTAAATATATAAAAGCGGTAAATATATATATATTGACATTATCAACCACCACGAAGCACCTCCATGGGGGATTAGAAATGTAAATAAAGTTGTAAAAGTGATCAACCGCCACGGAGGAAACTCCAGGCGGGACAAAATGTACAGAAAGCAGTAAAAATGGTCAACCGTCACGAAATAAACTCCAGGCGGGACGAAATGTAAATATATATATATATATATATAAAATCTAGGCTCATCGAACAAAGTCCGACAACAGTTCATATATATATATATATATATATATATATATATATATATATATATATACAAACTGAAATAAAACCACGGACTGAAGTCCGGGCATACACTCGTAACACGACTCTCAATGTGAAGCATAGTGTGTGCAAAGATGAAGAGAAAGGCTTTAAAGTGTGTAAGAAGGCTTACAGTGGGCTGCCAAAGAAGACTTCTATAGCTTTAAGTGGATGAACACTGGCTCCCGCCGGTAAAAAGTAGCTATATATGAGCTTACAAATGTTTAAAATGAGAAAGCACTCAGTTTAGGGTGTGTACAGAGCAAATTGGATAGGGCTTCTTCGCCTTTTTCTCTTCTAAAATGGCCACCCCAAGACCTCTATTTATAGAGGGGGGAGCCGCAGGTGTAGTCGCAGATGTACCTCCGGCTACCCGGGGTGCCCCGGGCTCTGCGGGTCCTGCCATCTCGAAGTACGTGCATTCATGCAACGTGATGTCCGCTCGAACTTTCAGAACTTCAATCCGGGCATCTGACTGAGGTATGTAAGACCTATTTCAGACCGCTGTTGTCGAGAGTTACGCAATGACATGGGATTAGAGGTTGTACGAAGTCAGGAAGATGGGACCATGCCCTCCTGTCTTCAAGCTTCAAACTCTATCCGTTACCCTGCATAATAGTCACTCGGGATTGGACTTCCTTGGTTCTTATGGGACATTGCTATGTAGAAATATATATATGAGATGTTGAGACGGTATGATGTGGCGTCAAGGTGGCAAGATGACGATTTTGCCCCTCACCGGGGTTATCTCCGGTTTGGGCTAATAAAGCAGACGTTGCTCAAGGTTATCTCTGAGATTGGACTGCTGCAAGTGTTAAAAATCCTTAGTGTCATCTCTGAGGTGTGCCTGTCTTCCAGGTATTATCGTCGGGTCTTGTACTGAGTGCCTCGGTGTAAGCGCCAAGGTTGAAGCTGATTCCATGCATTTGAAACAAGCATTTTTAGGCTTATCTCTGAAACTACAACTGCCTTCCTTGGGGTTATCTCCAAGGTTGGAATCTACCACTCCCAGTGTTGGGACTGAGACTGAATATCTCGGGGTTATCTCTGGGATGAATCGACCTTCTCTGATGGAATTTTCGGTATTGGAACTGCAGGCCTTGGGGTTATCTCTGAGGTCAGAACTGATGCTCCTGGTATGTGTTCCAGGGTTGAGACTGAGCTTCTGATAGTATCAGGACTGGATATGAGTTATCTTCTAGGGTTATGTCTGAAAGATGAATCTACCCTCCTATAATGTCAGTAATAGGTGTGCAAAAAATTTCAAGTGTCTACAGATGCCGCTCTTTATCGTATTCATGCAATGTAATGGCATGGATAGGAGAAAGAATCCTAGACACTTGAAATACAACAAGATAAATATAATGTCATGTGTAGCAACATGATGCAAATGGATGATGCATATGGATTGCTTTCCCACATGTTGGGGATGATTGTCGGCTCCTTGTTGCTTCTACCAGTGATGGTAATGACGGCAAGCTTGGATGTGTGATCTAAACTTCTTAGGATGTTGACGTTGGGGTTATCACCAAAGTCCTAAATCCTTGATATAGACTTTATTCCAAAGATGTGCCTCTCGTGTACAAGAGATCTGTGGGGATAAAACTTTATCTGTTTGAGGATGTGTATAACATATTCCATCATCGATCCTCTCCGGTGATGTTGATCTTTCCTGGCTTGTATCGCCAGGCCATAGCAATGTTATGTCGGATTTACTGCCAACAGTAGATGTTGTCAGGGCTGCCTGACCTTCTTTGACGTGTGAACCAACGGATGAACTCCCTACTGGGGACAAATTCCAAGGCTGCTTGGCCTTTGTTGATGTGTGTATCAACTGTTGCAATCATCAGATGGATTCCGATGCGTCGATAGGTTTACTTACCAACGGCTGAACTGACGTCAACGTTGCTTAACCGTCGTTGCCATGCATATCAACAAAAAATTTACGTTGTATCCGTTTGATTCTCGCTGACGTGCGCGTCAACGGACAATATGCGTTGTAACCCTTGCTGGGGATCTGTTGGATCATCACTGGTGTGTGTATCAGTGGAATATGCGTTGTAAGCCCCGGCTGGGATCTGTTGGATCATCGCTGATGTGTGTATCAGCAGAACATACATTGTAACCCCCGCTGGGGATTTGTTTTTAGACAGATGACCATGCGTTGTAACCCCCGCCGGAGATCTGTTGGGTAACGACCCTGAATTGATGGCATTGGACTTCTGTACGGTATTGCCAAATGTGATCTGCAACGATGGGGATCATCGATATAGTACACCCTATGTTCTGGCGAATACCAATGAATGTATGAAAGCCACAGTCAGGCCCAAAAAAATCAAGATTTCAGGCTATTCTGCTCAATCGCGTAGCATTTTTATCCCTGATTTGGCCTTTTCAGCTTGTGAGAACTCCTTTGTAACTCGAACTGGACCGAGTCGAAGGGGTGGGACCCACGTAAGGGTGCCGTAGGTACACCTGCAGCAGCCACAGGTCGACCTGCGGCCAGCTGTGGCTACTAAATGCCTGCAGGTTGCTTTCATAAGTCATTTTCAAGTTGCGCCGCGAAGGAAATCTGAGAGCTCTTCTTCAGATCTGCTAAGTTTGGATGTCTTTCTGCAAATTCTGTCACCGTACAAGTGTTCTACACTGTCCTGATAATGTATGCATGTACTTTTTTCTAATTTTTATCCGTTGGAAAATGACTTATCACATGAAATGCATCTAAACACATAGTAGTGCATATGCATACTCAAATGACTTGATAAAAAATATTCAACATAGTAAATGTTAGCATTAAAACATGCTGAACATAATGATGTAAAAAAATTTAACTTTTAAAATAGTCAAATTGGCACCTTTTTCTGCTATTTCTTATCATATTTGAGGACAAATGAGCAAAGGTAAAAAAGCAAAGTAATCCTGGTAATTAGGCTACCCTTATGGTTTGATGGCTTTGATTTTTAATGCAAATAGTATTTATATGATTATGGGCAGATATGCTACTGAATGGCCACCTAGTCATGCCTATGTGCATATGGATAGTCCTATTTATAGAGGAAACTATGGCAAAATTTTCCAAAATATAGGCATTGAGTAGTCATACATTTTTAACTCTACTGTAGATGTATGTTAAAATAATGCATGCATGCATGTAGTCATTAAATGCATTTTGAAAAGCTCCAGGTTAGAAAATGCCACACCCTTTTTGAGGTGATTTGGAGACTTGTTGTCCAGATATTATGGATCCGGATTAGCCGAGTAGTTCCCACAGGACCACTTCTGGTGTACGGAGGAGGGCTTCTAAAGTTCCTCGACCCCGTTCTATTAGACAGCCTCGTCGGTTGGTGGATGAGGTGATACGTCCAGTCCGGGTTGATGTACCGGATGTCGAGGATGAGGAGGAGGATGTTCTGATTATGGACCCCGCTCCTGCTACACATGTTCCCCATAGGGACCTTCTGAGTATTTAGGTGGTAAACCCAAAGCTTCTGGGAGATCTGAGTTGACATCCCTCGATGTATTTACATGCCAACGAGGTATAAAGTTAGATCTTAATCTTCCTTTTTTCCTATTGATGAGGAGTAAAGGATTCTGATGTCGATCTGCATTTTATGTAGGTTTCTGGTTTTACACAGCCTCGAGGGAACTGGTTAAGCATTCACTCCATATACCAGGCTCTACATCCTTATTATAGAGCGATTGTGCATGACTGGGAATTTAGGGCGTTCTTTTCCATCCTTCCCCGCCGCTGTCCTTAAGGTTACCTCAGGGCATTGTTTGAGCGCTGGTTTCACCAGACTCAGTCTCTCCATTTATTGGACTGTGAGGTGATGATGACGCGATGGATTGGCAGTTTATCATAGGTATGGAGTTTGGAGGGGCACCAGTGCCTTGCACGGCGGATATTACCCCTATTGCCGTCAGATCCTTGTTAGGAATTTCGACGGAGGCGCTAAAGGGCAGAACTGTTCATACGGGTCCTTTGAGAGTAGATGCTATGAGTGGGCTGTTGAATGAGCCCATACTAACTGATGTCAGAGTCAGGGATCACATTCTTTGGCAATTGTTCCTGATGATCATTAGGGGCTGCTTCATAGCAGATAACTCTTCTACGGTGTCATTCGCTTTGATCAGCGCCACGCGACATGTGGATCGTATTGGAGAGTATGATTGGGGCTCCTACACCTTTGCTTATTTTCTCAGGGCATGCGTATGCGTTCGCAGGGCTTGATCGAGGCTTGGTTAGGATTTTACCCATTTCTGCTGGTAAGTACTTCTCTTATTATTTACCATGTACAGGTTAAGAGTGTTAATTAATAGCAGATGTTTGCCTTTGTGTTGGTAGTTTTGGGCCTATGAAAGGCTCCCATGTTTACGTCCGGTGAGTGTATTAGGGTTGGAAACCTACCCACGAGGACGGCGATGGCATCATTCCATACTGGCGGAGGTCCCTGTAGCTGAGGGTTTCACTCATTGTCGCCTACAGCTAGAGTTGTTGACAGCGAATGTCATCACATGGATTCCATATCCTGGGGAGCACCTGGCCACTGGATTTGAGGGTGGGTATCCGACTGGTGTCGAGTACGTGATTTCCACACGTAGGGTTCCTCTCTTCACAGATGGAGGATGGGAGCTCTATTTAGGAGAACGTGCTATTAGGAGCACTACAGGAGAGATCCGTGTACCGATCTTGCCTCCTGCCAGGTTTTATTGGCCTGTGTCGCATTCACCCATCATTGATATCCCATTGTTGGGTGTTGACGGTTTTGAATTGTCAGAGGGTCCTTGCACTCAGGATGTATTCCAACATTGGTGTATCCATCGTACCATTGGAGCCCAGACCCGCGCCACTCAGTTCATGGGGGATATGGTTCTAGGATCCGTGATGATGACGGATTGGCTAGCTTGTGTCTGAGATCCGACTCATGTGACACAGATTAACAGCTTGACCCAGCGACTGGACTGGGCACATTTCTTTATCCGGCATTTGGGTAGAGATCCGATAGAGGCAGATTCGTTTGATTCTTCCAGCGCAGGAGCTGGCCCCTCAGATGACCCATTTGGCTTTACCGGCGCAGATCCTCCTTTGTATAGGCCTGACATCCCTGTTGATAGAGATCCAGTGACTCAGGAGGAGTTACATCAGGTGGACATGATTGATGATGTAGATATTGACACCATTGTCTTCTTCTGATGTGTATTCTCGTTATCTCATTTGATAGGCCTCTTGTTAGATATTGGGTGGCTGTGCTCCGTTCTCGCTATATCTTTTGATAGGCCTCTGTTAGTAGTAGGGAGTCTGTGCCCCATTTCCCTGTATTTTTAGCTGTACAGAGATGATGTATATAGATGATGATGTATTTAGGAATGTATGTACTATCTCCTATTCCCTGCATCATATTTCCCTCTATTATCTGTTATGCATGTATCATGTTATGCATATGTATGTATGTCCAAAGATATTCAGCATTGACCCCTGGATGGTATTATGACACGGCCCACACAGATGTCTTCTTCGACAGTCAGCCGCATAGATCAAACCCCACCATTATTGGTAGCATCCCATCTGAGATATTGGTATGATAGTATGTCACCCCCAGATAGGGTGACCATAGATTAGCTATTGCAGCATATCATGACCCTTTTGATGTTTCAGGTTCCCGCATAATTTGTAGAGGGCATGTTGGAGCACTGGGTACCGGAGAGGCAGGTTTTTTGGCTTGGGACCCAGGAGTTAAGTTCGACTTTGGAGGAGTATGCACATTTGACAATGCTGCCACTTGACAAACCTTGTGTGCATATGCCCATTGGTGACATGAGCCGGCAGTTTATGACTCTCACCGGACTGAGGCGGAGAGTTGTGCAGGATGAGATCACATCCGGCCACGTGATATCCCAGCATTTTTTGATTGATAGATTTGGCTATGAGGACAGCTATGCTCGGTATTCTATGGATTTCACCATACTAGAGGACCAGTGGCATTTGGCCAGAGTGGATGCATTACTGCTGTGTGTATTATTATACGTGTACATGCCATGATACATTGACGAGTTGGACATCGGCGTTATTACGGCAGTGAGAGCTCTCAGGGAGGGTCGTACCATTATTCCAATGATCATAGCAGAGACACTGAGGTCGGTCACGTTCTACAGTATTTACCCTATAGGGGTATTCACAAGCAGTTCGGTCATGTTGTACGTGTGGTTTATGTCACACCTGAGACCGATTGGCACATTTAGACGACACGGGTATTGTTTCACCTATGAGATAGCTATGTCGTATTCCTTCCAGCCTACAGAGTGTACAGATCCTGTATCTTGGTCCATTTTCCTAGTTGGGATTGGAGATCCATTTGCTATCTTGCCGTGTACAGGGCTCAGTTCGCCCTACAGTTTCGTTACTCATACTCCGAGCATGGATTATCTCCCTCTGGCTGGTTTGAGGGGCATGACTACCTACCACCCACTGGCCTTGATGTCGTAGTTTGACTAGTTCCAAGATTTCCATCCTTTTGATGGGGCGTTAGGTCGGCGCTTAGCTTCTCGCCACTTATCAGCAGAGGACCAATCCTGTATGTATGCTTGTTGGGATCAGTGTGAGATAACTGCTTTTTCTATTAGCCATCCGGGTTATTCACTAGAGTATTCTGCGTGAATGGAGACAGAGACTTCATCGACTGCGGTAGTATCCACAGTGCCGAGCATTACTTTAGATGGCGGAGAGCCCATGGAGGACATTGATTCTCACACCGAGGAGGAGCCATTTACTGGGTTATCAGCAGCTCTCTTAGATTCTCCTAGTACTAGCACTGTCATGATCCAGTATTCAGTACAGTACTTTGAGTAGAGTCATCATCTGATGACCTTTGAGAGAGATTAGGCTAGAGCCCTGATGTTGACAACTCTTGATGGGAGAGACGCAGCTCTGTTAGAGAGAGACGAGGCATTAGCACGGAGAGATACCGCTATTGTTGAGCGGGATGAGGCTAGATCAGCCAGAGATACAGTGATAGTTAAGCAGGATAGTGCCATATCTGTCCAGGATATAGCCGTCACAGATAGTACCATAGTGAGGTCCCTTACCACTGGCATGTTTGCCGAGATGAGTGCATATATTGATGAGCATAGCGTCACCATTCAGATGGCCTCGGACTTGTTGGCTCATGTGGATATCCTTGTACAGGAGACCACAGCGTTACCTCCTTCTTCGGAGAGAGATGCTATGTTAGATCTACTAGCTTGTATGCATACCGATCTGTAGATAATCTTGTATTTTCCTGCACATACTAGCTTAGCCATTTTGTCATGTACAGTTTACATTGTGTATATCGAACAGTATTATATATAGCAGGAAAATATATTTTTGATCACTTCCCTTTTAGATATGCTTGAATACTTGCTTGATACTTATCTGCTTCTTCAGGGCGTGTGATCTTGATGTATTCTGACTTCCTCCTTGCTAGATGGACATTGAGTTATCTCTGGATAGTTCAGAATGGATCATGGATCTGTGTGTATCGCTACCCTCTTTGGTGTCTTGGGACTGGTTTCTATATGGAAAGGTGGAGAGGAATATGTCTTTCCTCTCTGAGATTGACCGCACCACCGATGGTCGCCAATACTCCTATTTAGGAGGAGCCTAGTTAATTTCATCTCTTATGGATTAGTATTTCTCTTCAAGGAACAACCGCAGCTTAGAAGGTCCCCGAATCTCCTATTTAGGAGGAGGTCAGGTAATTCCATCCCTTTGGTTTGAAGCCAATGAAATGTGGTGGATTGAAGTTTGATCCCAGTACCGTTGACAAGTATTTATGTTTTGGTAGGGGGTTAGACCGAACCATAAATGGCTGCCTACATAATCCTGTTGAAGAGGAGATCAGGTCTGCGTAGTTCGACCCTGGTGTAAGAGGTTCAACGTTGTATGTGGCAGAAAGGGTGTAGGAATATTTTTGTTATTTTTGTTTTTAAAAAAGGAGAAGACTGTAGAAATATTTTTGTTGTTTTTGTTTTATTTCGACCGGGCCATATAAAATGGTTGCCTACGTACTCTCGTGTATCAAGGAGATCAGGTCGATGTAGTTTTCCCCTCAGGACGATTTGGTAGCCAATGAAAAGTTTGATCCTATGTGGAGGACAAACTGCAGGGGAAGAAAGTGTAATCCTAAGTTCAGGATAAACTTCAGGTGTGAAAAGTTTGATCCCATGTTTGGGGACAAACTGCAAGTGTGAAAGGTTCAATCCCTAGTGGGATAACCGAAGTTGAGTGAGGGTTAAAAACTGAATGAAGAGGAAAGGATCTGATGATCTGAAAACCAGGCTGCTGGCTTGAAAAATGTGTTTCCTTGAGGGGCACAGTGTGGAAAAGAGTTGTATGTAATGAAGGGTTAAAGAACCGGAATGACTGGTGATCTGATGATCCAATACCAGGATGTTTGTTTGATGGTAACTTCAGACATAGTACCGTTTCACGGTGTTCGAGTTGATAAGTTGTGAAAATTCATCACCGTCCATTTCCTGCAATCTGAGAGCACCTCCTGTCAATACCTCCTTGACAACAAACGGGCCTTCCCAGTTAGGGGCAAATTTTCCCTTATACTGATCTTGGTTGTCGATGATCTTCTTCAAAACTAAGTCATGTTGTTTAAACTGCCGTAGCCAGACTTTTCTGTTGTAGGATCTAGCGATCCTTTGTTAATATAACTGACTATGGAAGATAGCCGCGGTTCGCCTTTCGTCTATTAGAGACAATTGGTGATAATTGTCTTGTGCCCATTGGTCTTCATCCAGCTGAGCGTCCATCAACACTTTGAGGGATTCCATTTCTACTTCTATGGGGAGTACTGCTTCCATCCCATAGGTTAATGCGTAGGGGGTTGCCCCAGTTGAAGTGCGCATTGATGTTCTGTAGGCTAACAGAGTAAGAGGCAATAAGTCAGGCCAATCTTTGTGGTTGGCGGACATCTTTTGCATGATTTTCTTGATGTTTTTGTTAGCTGCTTCAACAGCACCATTCATCTTTGGACGGTAGATGACGGAGTTAAGGTGTTTGATGTGGAATTTGCTGCATAACTCCTCCATCATTTTGTTGTTGAGATTTTTAGCATTGTCTGATACAATTACCTCTGGTTGTCCATATCGACAAATGACATTATTTCTAATGAAAGCAATGATGACTTCTTTGGTAACCTTGGGGAAGGAGGCTGCTTCTACCCACTTGGTGAAGTAGTTGATCATGGTGAAGATAAAGCGATGTCTATTACTGGCTTTAGCCTCGATAGGCCCGATCACGTCCATTCCACACATTGAGAAGGGCCAAGGTAAACTCATATTGTGGAGCTCTCGCGGAGGGGCGTGGATAGTATTCCCATAAATTTGGCACTGATAACATCTCTTGACGTGGTCATTGCAGTCAGCCTTGAGAGAGAGCCAGTAATGTCTTGTTCTAAGGATCTTCTTTACAAGTAAAGGGCAGCTCATATGTGGGCCATATACTCCACCATGGACCTCATCCATGAGTCTCTGAGCTTGATCCTTATCCAGGCATCTGAGGAGACCTAATCCTGCATCTCTTTTGCAGAGTGCATCTCTGCTCAGGTAGAATTTCATAGCTAGTCGATGAATCCGCCTTTGCTCAGTCAGGCTCGCCTCAGCGGGTGTAGATCCATCTCGTAAATACTCCTTGATATGCTGATACCAAGGTTGTTGGATGGGAGGTAGCTCATCTGATACTTCTCTAACATAGTTCCCATAGGCTGGTGCCTTTTGCAGGGCTAATGTAATGCTTGGCATGCGTTCCTTGTCAGGTATGTGAATCAAGGAGGCCAGAGTTGCTAATGCGTCTGCGAAGTCATTCCTATTACCAGGAATGTGTAGAAAGGAGATCTCTTCGAACTCCGAAGCCATCTGTAAAACTTGTCGATGGTAAGGCAGCAAATGTAGCTCTTTGGTTTGATAGATTCTCGTGGATTGTTTGACTACCAATTCTGAATCCCCAAAGACAGTTAACCACCTGATGCCCATTGAACGGGCAAGTTTTAGCCCCATGATACAGCCTACATACTCAGCTGTGTTATTGGTGCTGACAAACTACAATTTGACGGCGACGGGATACTTCTCCCCCGTACCGGATACTAGAACTGCTCCAGCTCCAGAACCTTCCATATTAACAGCTCCATCAAAATATATGTTCCATATTTGATGTGTATCGTACTGATGGAGTTGCTGAATTGTCATTACCCCTTCATCGGGGAAGTATGTTTCCAAGGGTTTGTAGTCCCCTAAAGGTGCGGCGGGCAGTTAATCCGCGATTCCTTGACCTTTAATGGACTTTTGCATCATGTAAACGATGTCAAATTGTTGTAAAATCAACTGCCATCTGGACAGCTGACAATTCAGTATGGGCTTACTGAACACATACTTGAGAGGATCCATGTGGGATATGAGATGGGTTGTGTGCCCATGGAGGCAATGTTGTAACCTCATGGCAGCCAATGCTAAAGCACAACAAGTCATCTCAATCAGAGTGTACTTGTGTTCACTGCTGCTGAATCTTTTGTTAAGGTAATAGATAGCTCGTTCTCGGCCTCTATCGTCTTTCTAACCCAGCATGCAGCCCATGGCGTTGTCACTTATGGACAAGTACATGAATAGGGGAACATCATCCTTGGGTGGTACCAAGATAGAAGCTTTGACTAGCTGCTCTTTGATGGTAAGGAAAGCCTTCTGGCACTCATCATTCCATTTCATGGAGGAGTTTTTCCATAACAGCTTGAAGATGGGCTCACAGGTTGCTGTGAGTTGAGAAATGAATCTACTAATGAAGTTGACTCTTTCCAAAAATTCCCGTATTTCCTTCTCTGTCTGAGGAATGGGCATTTCCGTAATGGCCTAGATTTTGGTGGGATCCAGCTCAATCCCTTTGTGGCTGACTAGAAATCCTAGCAACTTTCATGATTTAACGCCAATGGTACAATTGGCTGGATTCAACTTCTATTTGTACTTACGCAACCTGTTGAAGAGCTTTCTGAGATGGTCTAAGTGGTCTTCCTCCATTCGGGACTTGATGAGGATGTCATTCACATAGATCTCTATATCTTTGTGCATTAAGTCGTGGAAAAGAGTCATCATAGCTCTCTGATAGGAAGCTCCAGCATTGATGAGGCCAAAAGACAACTGTCTATAACAAAAGGTTCACTAAGCCGTGATGAAAGCAGTTTTTTCACGATCCTCTTCGACAACCATGATCTGATGGTAACCCGCTAAGTAATCAGCGAAGGAGTACATGCCGTATTGAGCAGTATTGTCAATGAGAATGTGGATAAATGGCACGGGAAAGCTATCTTTATGGCAAGCCTTATTCAGATCCCGATAATCCACGCAAACTCGCACCTTTCCTCCAGGCTTAGGCACGGGAACGATGTTGGATATCCATTCAGGATATGTGGACAGCATAATAATACCAGCTTGAAATTGTTTCACAATTTTTTCTTTCACCTTTAAACTCCACACAGGTTTTAATCGCCTGAGTTTCTGCTTGACTGGCTTGAATCCCTCTTTGATGGGAAGGCAAACACATCTTGGAATTGGGTTAGTAGTGTAACCATATCATTCCTCTAGTTTGGAGTAAGGTCTGAACCAATTTGGATTAACTTAGGGCTTTCTAAGGTTCCGAGATTGAAGGAGGTAGTTTGATCAAGGTTAGGTTTAGGTTTGTCTTCGACCCATTCTTTGATCTCCGGAGGCACTTCAATGTCCTCTTGTATTTCCATCAAGTCTGAGTCCAACTTTTCATCAAAGTTGCAATCCTTGTGGAGAAGAGGCATCTTATCAGCAAGTACAGGCACATCTAAGTTCAGAGTGCTGAAACAAAATATGCTTTCACTTAATATATATAAAACTGTTTAATTATGCAAAGTGTTAGCATGTACGGACAAAACAACTGCTAATATTGTACAAAAAAGTAAGTAGTTATGATATCTATAGGGCAGAAAGAAGTCCTGCCCGTTTTACCCTTGTCGACCAATGCAAGGAGTGCTGCTCCAATTGGTAAGGGCAAAGTTCTAGTGGACCGCAGTGATGGAGGGACTGTCAACGTCCTCTTTCTCCCGAATGATGACCATTATGTCTGGGAAATCATCGTCTGGGGTGTGTCTGTTTGTATGTTCATCATGGACAATGATGAGTATGCCTGACATCATTCGGACGATGTCTTATTTAATTCTTCGTTCCTCTTCTTCCACCTTGGGATCTAGAACAAAGACTTCCTTCTCCTTTATCGGTATCGATTTGGGAAATAACATTACCATTACGTTGGCTGGCACCTTTACCGGAGATTGTGCGGACTCTGGATTCATAGGTGGAGATAATCGCCGTGTGGCTGACGTTGAGGGAATCTGCTTCGGCTTATGTGGATTCTTGTAACTGGAACTGGCAGAACAGCCTAGTCTGGCTGTCCCAGTTTGACTGGACATTTGGATCGGGTGCTTAATACCCTGATAATTTTTACCTAGCCCTTGTCCCGGCTGGTGTCCCAATGACATCATTTCTTGAGTAGTTGCCATCACTTCGGCAGAAATCTTGGGTATGGGAAATGGCATCCCAATGGAATGGTATTGAGTGTTGCTTACTGTCAAAGCATGAAAACTGACCGGCTCAACATTGGAATTGAAACTGATGAGTGGCATGTCAGCCTGTTGAGGACATTCCGGTTCAGCGTTGACTGTGATTAGGCTATTGTTGATAATGTATTTAAGTTATTGATGAAGAGTGGAGGGAACTGCCCCGGCCATATGAATCCACGGTCTCCCTAGAAGGAGGTTGTACCCTGTATCTATTTTGAGCACGTGAAAAGATACACAAAATGTATGGGGACCAATCTCAATTGGTAGCTCAATCTCTCCGACTGAATTCCGGCGGGATCCATTAAAAGCTTTGATGATCGTATGGCTACTTCAGATCCGCTTGAGATTGACATTCATCTTCAGCAACGTAGCATAAGGACAGATATTCAGAGACGAACCTCCATCTACCAAGACTCCAGCTAACATGTATCCGGAGGATAAAACCGCAATGTGTAAAGGTTTGCAATGACCGGTCCCTTCGGGCGGTATGTCATCATCAGTGAAAGAGATCATATTGTTGTTGAAAATGTGATCAACCAGATGTTGAAATTTTTCCACATCCACTGATTTCGGCAAGTAGGCTTCTTCTAAAACCTTCAGTAGAATCTTCCTGTAATCTTCGAAAGATAAAACCAAGTTTAATATGGAAATTTGATGTGGAGCTTCTCTTAAGCTTAAAAACACATTGGCTTCATTATGACCCATAGTACGGAGGAATTTTTCAATCTTCTCCATGGGAATTTTCCCCTTTAATTTTATGGTAGGCTTCATCACCCGTTGGGGAAGATACAGTGGATTTTCCTTCGACACTGCAGCAGTTGTATGACAGGTTGATCCTTTAGCTTCTCCATAATTCCAAGGGACTTTTTGTAAGCTGATAACATGATATTGTGGTCTAAATAGGAATTAGGTGATTGGCTTTGGCGCAGCCACTTTCAAAGGTTTGTTAACTCCTTTGAGTTGAATTGTGAATGGTTTAATAGTCCCATCAGCCTCAGAGGATATAACTGCTACCAGTCCCTTCCATTTAGTGGGATAGGTATTTTAACTCTCAAATAGCACAGTATCATTATCTGCCAATTGCAGGACACCGCTATCTATCAGATTCTGAATAAGGTGGCGGAGTGCCCAGCATTCTTCCGTGCTATGACCGCGAGAATGGGAGTGATACTGACATACTCTATCAGGATTGAACCGTCCTGAACCGAGATTAATTGGAGGTAGGAGGGATGTGATTTGTGAGACCCCAGATTTTATGAATAAATATTTAATTTTTTCTCGAAATAATTTTTTTTTATATATTATGGTGTGGATTTGATATAATAGTTATGGGTAGTATTTATAAATTTTTCAAAGTATGCAAGTTGTCATATTATATTCGTTTGGTCGGGAAATATTCTTTTTGTCGGGGAATATTCGTACGACGGCACAATCATTGGTGGACCCCACAACAGAAGTATAGTCGTAGTTAGAAAACGACAAAATTATCTTTCTATAAAAATAACGGCTGAGGTGTTACCGTTAAAACTGTTAAAACTGTTGAACTACCCGGTAGTAAAAGTACAGTAATACGCGTGGTTGCATAGTAGCACACGGTATTAATTATTGATGCTTACGTGAGAAGTCACTCAGCTATACTCAATTATTGCTACAGTAATTGCTGCATCATATCTCTTAAATTATTGTCATAGTATCATCTGTATAATATGTTATATTATTAAATCAATAATTGAGACGTTGTGGTAAGTTTGGTTATTTTTATGGGGGGCCATATGTTATCTTCTAAGAGTCTCTTCGTCAATAGTAATTACCGTCGTCAATAGTAATTACCGTCGTCAATAGTATTTACCTTGGTCAATAGTATTTACCTTGGTCAATAGTAATTACCTTCGTCAATAGTATTTACCTTGGTCAATAGTATTTATCTTGGTCAATAGTAATTACCTTCGTCAATAGTATTTACCTTGGTCAATAGTATTTACCTTGGTCAATAGTAATTACCTTTGTCAATAGTATTTACCTTGGTCAATAGTAATTACTTTCGTCAATAGTAGTTGTCCCTTCAATATTACCAAGAGTCATTTGACCCTTCGTTAAGACCAAGAGTCATTTGACCCTTCGTTAAGACCAAGAGCCGCCCTCAGTATTTCTATAAATAGAGGCCTAGGGCTTCATTATTTTTCACGAATTCATTCAAGCTATAGAGAGAGAAAGTATAGAGAGAATAAGAGAGAGAGAATAAAAGTATTCTACTACTTCACTTTTCCAATATCCAGTTCTTTTAAGGTAGGGAATATTATTTCTTTTATATTCATGAAGAGAACTTCTGTTATTCCATTCTTTATTATTCTGTTGGAATAACCAGTATACGCGGTCTACCCTATACTTGGTGATATTCTTCTATTATGCTGTTGGAATATCTTGTCTGTGTGTTTTACACCGGACCTGGTTCCGTCTTTATTATTATTCTGTCGGAATATCCTGTCTGTGTGTTTTACACCGGACCTGGTTCCATTATTTATTATACTGTTCTTTATTATTCTGTCGGAATATCCTGTCTGTGCGGTTACGCCGGACCTGGTTCTATTATTATTATTCTGTTAAGAATAACCTGTTTGTGCGGTCTATCGCATGCATGGTGATTTCTTTTGTTATTCCATTCTTTATTATACTCAGTTGATTAAAACTTTGACTTCTATACTCCATGAAATTAGTGGAATATCCTTGACATTTGCGCTTCATCTAGTATCTATTCATGAAAATATTCTCCTGATCAGTCTTGAAGTTTACTCCACAAAGCAGTATCATGTTGACAATTTGGACGTTATTAATTCCTGGATAAATTAATTCTTGAACTTGTTTTATTGAATTCTTATATCATTGTCATCATCCTCATGATTATAAAATGTTGAAAGTCATATGTGGCCTGTAGTGCATAGATGGACTTGGTATGATTATGACCAGGGATTATTCGGTATAATCATGACCGTAATGTTACAAATGATGTGGTAAAAGTCCTCATTGGCCCGTAGTGCATTGATGGACAGTTGTTGGCATGATCATGACCATTAATGAATACACGAATATCCTTAGCCGTAGTGCAGGGGTGATTCGATGATGTGGATTATTTTATTAAGCTGAGTCCCAGCGATAACAGTGTTGAAAAACCTTTTAAATCATAAAAGATAGTAGAGTGTATTTTCTACTCGACTCTTTTAATGGATTACTTGTTCCGCTGCAGTTAAACTTGATGTCTATTATATTTTATCAGTTTAACATTGTTGAAGGCTAATGATAATTTATTCTGCATTATCTTAGTCATAATATTTCTTACTGGGCTAGTTGAGCTCGCCCTTTTTTTCACTGTTCTCTTCAGGAAATGAGAACGTAGCTGGGGCAAATCGGGGAACGGAGTGATGGTTCGAATGATAGTATTAGTTAGTAGTCCTCACTATTCTATGTAATAGTGTGTTAATAAATGTAATGAGGACTCCTTTTGAGTATGAATACTCTCTAAAAGATAATATTTGTATTCAAACTCACAGTTTATGTTTTGTCGTATTATACACGACAGTTGTATTAGTAAGTTGTATTTGTATTCTGTACTATGTATCTGACGACCCAAGATGGGTGATGTATACCTAATTTTGGGGCGTCACAGTTAGTATCAGAGCTTAGGGATATGATCCCTGGCTAGGATGTGAGAATAGAACTAGGAGGGGAGAGACGGGGAATTCCTTCGCTAGTATGACCTACCTAAGTTTATTTGGTATTTAATTGGTCGGTCAAAGTATATGGATAATATGTTATATTTTAATTAACCCTTGTTTTGTTGCAGTATTTGCAAATGGCATCCGAAAATGTTGAGATAAACAATGAAGCACATGAGACCATTGAATCACCAACGATCAATGCTCAGGGTAATGTGCAACTAGAGGACAATAATCCTCATGAAAATAATAACACCGATGAAATGGTGAATGATGGGATGGTCAGAGACTTTATGCAATTCATGCAACAACAAAATAACTCTCGGACGGTCACCGCTAAGCAGTTCAAGGAGCAATTCATGCAACAACGGGCGAGAGCGGCTCCTATCCAAAATAAAGGAGGAAACAATGACAACCCACGGTTGGTCACCGCTAAGCAATTCAAGGAGCTAGGACCACCGGAGTTTTTGGGAAAGCCAGAACCACTTAAGGCGGAGACGTGGTTAAAGCAGATTACCAAGATATTTGATGTCTTGGGATGCTCCGAGGAGCAAAAGGTTCCCTTTGCCACTTTTATGTTGCGTGAAGAGGCAGATTACTGGTGGAAATCTGTAAAACGTACCCATCCTGACGCACTCAAGATGTCTTGGGAGAAGTTCCAAGAACTGTTCAATGACAAGTACTTTCCCGAAAGTATTCGTCACATGAAGGAGGTGAAATTTATCAAGTTGGAGCAAAACAACATGACCGTGTCGCAGTACGAAGCCAAGTTTGCCGAGTTGTCCCGATTTGCATCCCACTTGGTGGATAATGAAGAGAGAATGACGCGGATGTTTTTAAGAGGTTTGAAACCGGAGATACGTCAATATCTTATTTCTCATAAACTGTGTTTATATTCAGATGTTGTGAATAGGGCTCAGTTAGTGGAGCGCGATAACGAGTTAACGCAACCAAAAGAGAGCAGCCGAAAAAATGATAATACTGGTGATAACAGTCATCAAAGCGGTGACAATAAGCATGGAGGGAATCAACATGCCAGAAATGGTAACCACTTCAATGGTAATCATGGTCAAAACAATAAGAATGGACATTTCAAGAAGAGGAAATTCAACAATGATGGAAAGACGTCAGCACCAGCACCCGTTGTTAAGGAATGAGAACGACCACCTATCATATGCTTCAAATGCGGAGGGGAAGGACACATCAGTCCAAACTGCGTGATGCCATCCAAAGCATGCTATAATTATGGAAGAGAAGGTCACTTAGCCCGATTTTGTCGTTCACCGAAGACAAGTTCAGATAGGATGGAGGCACCAAAGACCGTCCCAGAAAAGCCAAAGCCAGTAGTTTAAGAGAGAGCATTTTTTTTCGTGACGAGGAACCTGAATAAAATTATCACGGGTATGTTAGTCATAAACTCTTGCGAAGTCTATACCGTGTTAGATACCGGTTCTACTCACTCTTTTATTTCACCTAGTTGTGTTCAATATTTGAACTTAACTCCGGAGAAGTTAGACTTTGATTTCTCTGTTGAAATTCCGTTGGGAGAAACCTTTGTTACCTCCACTATTTATAAATCTTGTTCAAATCAACACTTTCACGTTACCTGTTGATCTTATCTCTTTGAAAATACTTGCATTGATGTGATTTTTGGAAACGATTGGTTAACTGCTCATCATGCTTTTCGTAAGGTTGTTAGCTTTCATATTCCTAACCAATCTGTTATGCAAATTCAAAGTAACCAAACCACTAAAGTCAATCATTATCATATCAAGTCATAAGTAAAAATCCCCGTTCCTTTCGTTGTTGACTTCCTGGTGTGGAATGCACCGAAGCTAGACTTTCTGTAGGAGACGTTGTAAATGACGATGGCAAGTTGATAGGTATCAATGTGACGTGTTATCCAAGTCTTGGATGAGGGTCACAGTTTTGAACGATATTTCTATTGTTAATAAATTTCTTGACATATTCTTGAAGACTTCTTAGCCTACCCCAGAGCGTAAAATTAAATTTTGTATTGACCCCAGTACAAAACTCATTTCTTAAACCCTCAAATATTTCTTCAACTAAAACGAACATATTATGCGCCAAAGACGTTGGCTCAAGCTGTTGAAGATTACGATCGTACCATTCAATAACATCGTGAAAAAGAGAACGTGGTAGCTGACGCGTTGTGTAGAAGATCGTATACGGTTACAAGTGCGAATATACGAACCCACGTGAAGATAACGAATATACGATTAAAATCGACTTTAATCGATAAAGTTAAAGCCGCTCAACCTACATACTCAGAGCTGATAAATGTGAAGAAGAAGGTTCAAGAGGGCGTTATTCTAGAAGCAAGAATCGACGAAGAGAGGAAATCTCAACTCTCGATTTAATTGGCCCATTTGAAATCCTCGATGAAGTAGGAACTGTGGCCTATAGACTCATTTTACCGCCAAGTATGTTGCGTGTTCAGAATATTTTTTTTACGTATCGATGTTACGTAAATATGTGGATGACCCGAACCACATTATTAATTTAGAACCGGACGAGATAGCGAAAAATTTAACGTATGAGGAGATACATGTTAACATCTTGGATAAGAAGGATCATATTCGATGCTTAAAGGTTATACCTCAAGAGTTAGAATTTAAAGTGAAGTCAAGGTATCCTCACATGTTCGGCATACCAAGTACGTACGTAAATTTCGAGGGCGAAATTCCATAAGAAGGGGAGATTGTGAGACCCCAGATTTTATGAATAAATATTTAATTTTTTCTCGAAATAATTTTTTTTTATATATTATGGTGTGGATTTGATATAATAGTTATGGGTAGTATTTATAAATTTTGTAAAGTATGCAAGTTGTCATATTATATTCGTTTGGTCGAGAAATATTCTTTTTGTCGGGGAATATTCGTACGACGGCACAATCATTGGTGGACCCCACAACAGAAGTATAGTCGTAGTTAGAAAACGACAAAATTATCTTTCTATAAAAATAACGGCTGAGGTGTTACCGTTAAAACCGTTAAAACTGTTGAACTACCCGGTAGTAAAAGTACAGTAATACGCGTGGTTGCATAGTAGCACACGGTATTGATTATTGATGCTTACGTGAGAAGTCACTCAGCTATACTCAATTATTGCTACAGTAATTGCGGCATCATATCTCTTAAATTATTGTCATAGTATCATCTGTATAATATGTTATATTATTAAATCAATAATTGAGACGTTGTGGTAAGTTTGGTTATTTTTATGGGGGGGCATATGTTATCATCTAAGAGTCTCTTCGTCAATAGTAATTATCGTCATCAATAGTAATTACCGTCGTCAATAGTATTTACCTTGGTCAATAGTATTTACCTTGGTCAATAGTAATTACCTTCGTCAATAGTATTTACCTTGGTCAATAGTATTTACCTTGGTCAATAGTAATTACCTTCGTCAATAGTATTTACCTTGGTCAATAGTATTTACCTTGGTCAATAGGAATTACCTTCGTCAATAGTATTTACCTTGGTCAATAGTAATTACTTTCGTCAATAGTAGTTGTCCCTTCAATTTTACCAAAAGTCATTTGACCCTTCGTTAAGACCAAGAGTCATTTGACCCTTCGTTAAGACCAAGAGCCACCCTCAGTATTTCTATAAATAGAGGCCTAGGGCTTCATTATTTTTCACGAATTCATTCAAGCTATAGAGAGAGAAAGTATAGAGAGAATAAGAGAGAGAGAATAAAAGTATTCTGCTACTTCACTTTTCCAATATCCAGTTCTTTTAAGGTAGGGAATATTATTTTTTTTATATTCATGAAGAGAACTTCTGTTATTCCATTCTTTATTATTCTGTTGGAATAACCAGTATACGCGGTCTACCCTATACTTGGTGATATTCTTCTATTATTCTGTTGGAATATCTTGTCTGTGTGTTTTACACCGGACCTGGTTCTGTCTTTATTATTATTCTGTCGGAATATCCTGTCTGTGTGTTTTACCCCGGACCTAGTTCTATTATTTATTATACTGTTCTTTATTATTCTGTCGGAATATCCTATATGTGCAGTTACGCCGGACCTGGTTCCATTATTATTATTCTGTTAAGAATAACCTGTCTGTGCGGTCTATCGCATGCATGGTGATTTCTTTTGTTATTCCATTCTTTATTATACTCAGTTGATTAAAACTTTGACTTCTATACTCCATAAAATTAGTGGAATATCCTTGACATTTGCGCTTCATCTAGTATCTATTCATGAAAATATTCTCCTGATCAGTCTTGAAGTTTACTCCACAAAGCAGTATCATGTTGACAATTTGGACGTTATTAATTCCTGGATAAATTAATTCTTGAACTTGTTTTATTGAATTCTTATATCATTGTCATCATCCTCATGATTATAAAATGTTGAAAGTCATCTGTGGCCTGTAGTGCATAGATGGACTTGGTATGATTATGACCAGGGATTATTCAGTATAATCATGACCGTAATGTTACAAATGATGTGATAAAAGTCCTCACTGGCCCGTAGTGCATTGATGGACAGTTGTTGGCATGATCATGACCATTAATGAATACACGAATATCCTTGGCCGTAGTGCAGGGGTGATTCGATGATGTGGATTATTTTATTAAGCTGAGTCTCAGCGATAACAGTGTTGAAAAACCTTTTAAATCATAAAAGATAGTAGAGTTTATTTTCTACTCGACTCTTTTAATGGATTGCTTGTTCCGCTGCAGTTAAACTTGATGTCTATTATATTTTATCAGTTTAACATTGTTGAAGGCTAATGATAATTTATTCTGCATTATCTTAGTCATAATATTTTTTACTGGGTTAGTTGAGCTCACCCTTTTTTTCACTGTTCTCTTCAGGAAATGAGAACGTAGCTGGGGCAAATCGGGGAACGGAGTGATGGTTCGAATGATAGTATTAGTTAGTAGTCCTCACTATTCTATGTAATAGTGTTTTAATAAATGTAATGAGGACTCCTTTTGAGTATGAATACTCTCTAGAAGATAATATTTGTATTCAAACTCACAGTTTATGTTTTGTCGTATTATACACGACAGTCGTATTAGTAAGTTGTATTTGTATTCTGTACTATGTATCTGACAACCCAAGATGGGTGATGTATACCTAATTTTGGGGGCGTCACATGATTCTTCCTTCATTGATTAGCATCTGAAGTATCTCCTCCATAGGTTGGCCCAGGTACGTAAACTCCCTTCTATTAGCAAAATCCCAATAGGCTTTGGTAGTTACTCTCTTTGTCACTTTATCCTCCGATGTTTCATATTTTGAAGGTGACGATGGAGTATTCATAACCAAGGGAAGGAGACTAGCATGCTCCTGGCTAATTAATTGGCGTGTGACTTGATGCTGATAGGTCATCAGTTCTGCCAATTGCTCAATCTGTTTACACAGAGCTTTCATCTTTCGTTCCATCATAAATTGGAACTTTGCATAATCCCATTTGTCAACACCATTTTTGATGATTTGGGATGATTCACAGTTAAAATTAGAACTCTGTCCACTGCTCCAATTAATCATGTTGACCTCTTCCTCTTTGTGTTGAGGAAGAGCGTTGTCTTGTACATGAGGTTGATCTGGTTTGGTGACCATGATCTCACCGTTGTCTATTAAATCTTGGATCTTGTGTTTCAAGGCCCAACAATCTTGAGTATCATGTCCAGGTGCCCCGTCATGATAAGCACATTTCTGAGCAGCATTGAAACCCCTCCCATTAGGGTTGGCTGGTGGAAGAAGATGCATGATTTTCTTCTGAGTGGTCAAAAGAGTGAAAATGTTCTCGAGTGAATCTCCTAGGGGTGTGAACACTCAGGGACATTTGGCCTCTCCACCTTTAGTCAATGGAGGGTTTGAAGACTGTGCTTGAAAGGGAGTGTAATTTCTCCGTAGGATAGGCATATTTTGATTGCCCTTCTGACCTTGTAGTATCAAGGAAACATCCTCCTCTTTCTTTTTATGGACCCTCCGGGGGTTGTTTCCATAAGTTCCGGATTGGATGTGTTCAGCAACAGCTTTAAGAGCGGCTAGGTCTTGAATTTTTCCTGACTTCAATCCTATCTCAGCCATCTCCCCATGTTTGATCATTTCAGAAAATGGTTTACCAATGCCAACTAAGACTCTTTCATAGAAAGGAGCTTCTTGTATGTCTATGAAGGTCATGACCATTTCTGACTCTGTCATAGAAGGAATCACTTGAGCAGCAAGGCGCCTCAACCTTTGAGCATGCTCCCTGAAGACTCATTGGACTGTTTCTTGACCTTGGTAATATGGTACCTGTCAGGAGCCATCTGAGACTGGAAACTGTATTGTGTGAGGAAGGCATGAGCTAGTTCTTCCCAACTATGGATCTTTGAATTGTCTAATCTGGTATACCACGAACGGGCTTCTCCAGTCAGACTCTTTTGGAACAGCTGCATTCTGAGCTTTTCGTCCTCTACATAGGATCCAAGTTCTCTAATGAACACCTTCAAATGTGTGTAAGGATCTCCTAACCCATCATATTTTTCAAAATCATGAGTTTTGAACTTCTCTGGATAATGAACACCAGTGAATATACACAGGTCAGCATAGGAGACACTCTCGTGTACTCCAATTCCTTTGATAGAACGAAGGGTTTCTTCCATTTGAAGGAACTTTTTCTTGATGTCACCAGTGTTTGGATCTCCTTTGAGATGGGTGATATCATGAATTTTGTTGGTTGTATCCAACTGGAGCTCAGGTACTGTAAGGACTTTGTCAGAACCTTAGGTTCCTCCTTGTGCAGAGGATTCAGCATGTATGGGTATCTTCGTGCCTTGAGTAGATTGATGTAGTTCTTTAAGCAGAACAGCTAAATCTGTAATTTGTTTACTTAATCCATCAAAATCTTCGCGAGAAACAGGATTAGACTGGTCAGATGAAGACATGATTGGTTGTAGGCTCGTGGCCTTTTTGGATTTTGACCGAGTAATAGGTCTGAATGCTTCCCTGCGACAAAACTTGCATAGTTTAGTTTTCACTACTACAAAATAGTAAATAGACAACACTTAAAAGATGACGTTTTTATAAAAAAAACGTTGTAGTATTTTTTTTTACAATATTTTTTAACAAAATATTGTAGATACATATAACAAAACGTTATCTATTTAAAATCATAAAGATAATTTTTTGATTTTAAATAGATAACATTTTTAAAAACAAAACGTTATCTATTAAAAAACACGGAGCTAAAAGGGGCGCTTAAATGAAAAGTTTGTTATAAAACTTTAGCAAAAGTGTATAAATATACTCTTATAATTGCTGCATAAATTTAGAGAGAATAATTAAGAGGAAAGAGGGAGAAACCTTCTGCTAAACTCTTCAGAGATAATTGTGCATTTTTCTTCATTCTGCATTCCCTTTATATAGGAAATGAGAGGAGGAAGAGGACAAGAAGGGAGGGAACACGGAGAGAGAATAAAGGGGAAAAGAAGAAAAGCAGATTCTCATTATCTGACGGAATCACATGTCTAACATTTCCCCTGATTCCCTATGATAGAAGATTATGTCTCATTAAAAACCTTATTAAGAAAACCCAGTGGGAAAAACTTAACGAAGGGAAAAAGAGTACATATCTTTTACATAAACATCCTTCAATTGACTGCCTCGTTAAAACCTTGTCAGGAAAAACCCATTGGGATAAAAACCGTGACTAAGGAAAAAGAGTACAGTCTTCCCCTCAAAAGGATTTCATTACTCCTTGATGAAATATTATCATAAGTCTTTCAGTCGACACATTCCGATCCTTTTTCGAAGTTTTGCAAACGTTGCATTTGGTAGCAACTTTATGAATAAGTCAGCTAGATTATCACATAATCGAATTTGATGCACATCTATATCACCATTCTTTTGTAGCTCATGTGTGAAGAAGAATTTAGGTGAAATGTGCTTTGTTCTATCTCCCTTGATGTACCCTCCTCTAAGTTGAGCAATACATGCAGCGTTATCCTCATACAGAATTGTAGGAATATCTTTGATTGATGGTAATCCACATGATTTTTGAATATGCTGAATAATTGATCTCAACCAAACACACTCTCTACTTGCTTCATGTATAGCTAGAATCTCTGAGTGATTTAAAGATGTAGCTGTCATGGTTTGCTTTGTGGATTTCCAGGAGATAGCCGTATCACAATATGTAAATACATAACCTGTTTGTGATCTTCCATTGTGTGGATCTGATAAATATCCTGCATCGGCATATCCAACCAATTGCGATGTTGAATTTCTTGGATAAAATAAACCAAGATCTATACTTCCACGGAGGTATCTCAAAATGTGTTTGATCCCATCCCAATGTCTCTTAGTAGGAGAAGAACTGTATCTTGCTAACAAGTTGACAGCAAAAGTAATATCAGGTCATGTACAGTTTGCAAGATACATAAGAGCATCTATTGCACTTAGGTATGGAACTTCAGGTCCAAGAACTTCTTTCCCACTTTCTAGAGGCCGAAATGGATCTTTATCAACTTCTAAAGATCGAACAACCATCGGGGTAGTCAAAGGATGAGCTTTATCCATATGAAAATGACTGAGAATCTTTTCAGCATATGTGGATTGATGAACAAATATTCTAGATGCTAAATGCTCCACTTGTATTCCTAAATAGAATTTTGTCTTTCCAGGATCTTTCATTTCAAATTCATCTTTTAAATAAGTAGCAGTTCTTGTGAGTTCTTCAGGAGTAACTACAAGATTCAAATCATCCACATATACAGCAATAATGAAAAATCCACTTTGTGATTTCTTAATAAAAACACATGGACATACTTGATCATTTATATATCCATCTTTTATTAAATAATCACTAAGTCGATTATACCACATACGACCAGACTGTTTCAACCCATACAACGAGTATTGTAACTTGATTGAATATATGTGACGGGGCCTTTGTGATTCAGCCATTTTCAATCCTTCAGGGATTCTCATGTAAATCTCACTATCAAGTGAGCCATATAGGTATGTTGTTACCACATCCATTAGACGTGTTTCCAAACCTTCCATGGTTGCCATACCAATCAGAAAGCGAAAAGTAACTCCATCCATTACTGGAGAGTATGTATCCTGATAATCAATACCAAGTTTTTGTGAAAATCCTTGAGCTACAAGTCGGGCTTTGTACCTCACAATTTCATTTTTCTCATTTCGCTTTCGTACAAATACCCATTTGTTTCCAACCGGGATTACACCCAGAGGTGTTTGGACTACAGGTCCAAATACTTCTCTTTTCAATAGAGATTGTAGCTCAGTTTGAATATCATCTTTCCATTTTGGCCAATCTTTTCTTTTCTGACATTCT
Organism: Panax notoginseng; assembly: GCA_016801055.1. NCBI lineage: Eukaryota > Viridiplantae > Streptophyta > Magnoliopsida > Apiales > Araliaceae > Panax > Panax notoginseng. The sequence goes on from CM029012.1 coordinate 6,851,845, forward strand.
TCCACGTTTTGTGGTTCAGGATCCATGTTAGGAATCAAAGTAATATCTGATGCTATAGAGAAAGCAAATATGTCATCAATCATGACTTTGTTTCGATCCCATATTTTCTCATCATGTACATAATTTATTAAGATCTCTTGGTGTTCATCTCTTATCTCTTCACTAAGATTTTGAACCTCTTCTGGGGCTATTCTCACTCTTGGAATATGTGCTACTTCTAGAGCAGTTTGTACCTCTTCTGGAGCGGGTATTCCTTCTGGAATTCCCTTATTTGCTTTTGATTTTCGTGGTACAGTGTCTTTTGCACCAACCGGTCTTCCACGCTTCTGGCGTGGTTTAGATTCTTCTATTATCTTATTCGTCAATTCTCCAGGAATTGATTTTTCAATAGGTATTTCTATCCTTGCTGGAGTATTCACTGCAGGTGTATGTGACTTTATCACTTTTCTAGCATCATTAAATGCATCTGACATTTGATTTGCAATATTTTGTAAATGAATAATTCTTTGAACTTCAATTTCACATTGTCCTGTACGAGGATCAAGTGAATTTAAATCTGATACATTCCATGATATTTCAGAGGGTTTTTTATTTAAAACTTTCCCTCCTCCTAATGGTGGAAATACAGATTCATCAAAATGACAATCTACATAACGTGCAGTAAAAACATCTCCAGTTAAAGGTTCAAGATATCTGATAATAGAAGGAGAATCAAAACCAACATAAATACCTATTCTTCGTTGGGCTCCCATCTTAGTTCTTTGTGGAGGTGCAATTGGAACATATACCGCACTCCCAAAAACTCGAAAGTGTGATATGTTGGGTGTCTGTCCAAGAACTAACTGCAGAGGAGAAAATTTATGAAGACCCGTTGGTCTTACTCGAATGATGGCTGCAGCATGAAGAATTGCATGACCCCAAACTGAGGTAGGTAAGTTAGCCCTTAACATTAATGGTCGTGCAATTAGTTGAAGTCTTTTTATTAAAGATTCAGCTAAGCCATTTTGTGTATGAATATGAGGAACGGAATGCTCAATGAAAATTCTAATAGTCATACAAAAATCATTAAACGTCATTGATGAAAATTCAGCTGCGTTATCAAGTCGAATTGACTTGATTGGATGATCAGAGAACTGAGCCCGTAACTTGATTATTTGAGCAAGAAGTTTTGAGAAGGCAAAGTTTCGAGAAAAGAGAAGACAAACATGAGACCATCTAGTTGAAACATATATTAAAACCATGAAATATCGAAATGGTCCAGACAATGGGTGAATGGGTCCACAAATGTCTCCTTGAATTCTCTCTAAGAATTTTGGGGCTTCTTTATAAACTTTTACTGGTGATGGTCGAACAATTAATTTTCCTCGAGAACACGCAGCACAAGAAAATTCACTACTAGGAAAAATCTTTTTATTTTCGAGAGGAGGACCAGTAGAATTTTCAATAATACGACGCATCATAGAAGTACCTGGATGATCGAGTCTTTCATGCCAAAGCATAAAAGATTTAGGATCTATAATTTTTGGAATCATAACATTATGAGACTCAATTGCTCTAATTTTCATAGTATATAATCCAGAAGAAATTGAATGAAGTTTTTCTAGGATATTCTTTTTTCCAGAAATAGTAGAAGTAATGAGAAGATATTCGCTATCATTCTCATTGGTTGTTTCAATGTGAAAACCATTTAGTCGAATATCTTTAAAACTAAGCAAATTTCTTCTTGATTTACTAGAATATAGAGCATTTTTGATAACAACTTGTGTCTCATTTGGTAGCAAGAAACTAGCTTTTCCAAATCCCTCGATTAAATTTGATGTGCCAGAGATAGTTCCTACATTTTTCTTAGATTTGATTAGTTGTGAAAAATATTTCTCACTTTGAAGGATTGTATGAGTTGTTGCACTGTCTGCTAAACATATATCATCCATATCCATTAAAAAATGGTCTGACACATATAAAAACATAAATAAGAAAAGTTACATTTTAAATATAATTTTATTCATGAGAAACACATACCACATATAGAATGAAAACTAATAATATTATACATGCAGGATATTTAATTAAAACAAGAAATTAAACGATATCCCAAAAGATACTTTCACAAGGTTCAGTAATATCAACAACTTTTTCCTCATTGTTGGTCATTGGTGGAACATCAACAATATTCAATTGATGATTAACAAAGTTTGTTTCTGCCTCCATAACTTTGTTCTTTTGAAACTCTTGGAATAAATTAACCAGATGTCTCGGCGTACGACAGGTACGCGACCAATGCCCATTCATCCCACACCTAAAACAAACATCTGGTTTGTTCTTCATCTGTGTTGTATTTTCTTTATTTTTACCTGACTCAGACACTTGCCACTTCTGGTGGCCTGAATTGTCGCGGTTCTGGAATTTGTTGTTACGATGGCCTCGTTTATTCTTTCGCCCCCAAGGCTTCTTATTATATGACCATCTTTTGTCACGTTTATTCTGCTGGAATATCGTGTTGTTAATATCTGGCAATGGGGTAGCACCCGTTGGCCGTACTTGATGATTTTTTAACAACAATTCATTATTCTTTTCTGCAACAAGGAGGATAGACAACAATTCACTAAATTTTGTGAACTTACTTTGTCTATATTGTTGTGACAGAATCATGTTGGTGGGATGAAAAGTTGAGAGTGTTTTCTCTAACATTTGGGATTCAGAAACTGGATCTCCGCACAAAGCCAAAGTAGAGGTTATTCTATAAACATTGGAACTATATTCCGTATTTGATTTGTAATCTTGTAGCCTTAAATTAAGCCACTCAAATTTGGCATTAGGGAGAACAACCAATTTTTGGTGGTCAAATCTTTCCTTCAGTTGTGTCCATAAAGACAAAGGATCTTTGACTGTTAAATACTCAGTCTTTAATCCTTCATCAATATGTTGACGAAGAAAAAGTATGACTTTTGCATTTTGTGCCGAAGTAGCTGTATTTCCTGATTCAATGGTCTTTTCTAACTCATTTGCACTAAGGTGCAATTCTGCATCAAGTGCCCAAGCCAAATAATTGTCTCTAGAGATTTTCAAAATAGAAAAATCTATTTTTGTCAAGTTTGTCATCTATTCTGGGTTAAAACACAATTTTATTATTTATTAAAACAATAAATAATTGCATGTATGAAATATGAAAAATAAACTATGTCACGATCTCAAGTGGTGATAAAATGCAAATATAAATATTCTTATATTTATGTTATTAGCATAATGCAAATGGATCTTCACCCGACATGCGGTAGTTCGCATAGACAGATTATTCCAACAAAATAATAAATAATGGAATAACAGAAGAATTTTACCATGCATGCGATAGACCGACCGCACAGACAGGTTATTCCCAATAGAATATTATATGCGGAATAATAAATAATGGAACCAGGTCAGGTGAAATTCACACCGACAGGATATTCCGACAGAATATTAAATGCGGAATAATAAATAATGAAACCAGGTCAGGTGAAATTCGCACCGACAGGATATTCCGACAGAATATTAAATGCGGAATAATAAATAAAAAGGTTCCCACCAAGCCTTGTAAGATTAGCAAGGATAGATGGTACCATTGTAAATAACAGAATTTAATGATAATTATAAGAATAAAATTATATTATTTGTGATATAGTCAAAACTGTAATATAATAATAAATTGCAAGAATTTAATTTTACCGTCTTAGTTGGTTAGAGCTTCGTGCTGATAACGTATTATAAAACTTTAACAAAAGTGTATAAATATATTTTTATAATTGCTGCATAAATTTAGAGAGAATAATGAAGAGAAAAGAGAGAGAAATCTTTTGCTAAACTCTTCAGAGATAATTATGCATTTTTTTTCATTCTGTATTTCCTTTATATAGGAAATAAAAATGAGAGGAGGAAAAGGACAAGAAGGGAGGGAACACGAAGAGGGAATAAAGGGGAAAATAAGAAAAGCATATTCTCACTGTACATACGAGGGAATCACATGTCTAACAAAGTTAAAATTAAAAAACGGAGCAGTATGTGTTTTTCTGCTCCTCACAAAACGAAAACCCTATTTATCGATCTCTGCTCTAATGCAGCCAAAATTTGACCCCATCTCAAGTCGTAGACGTCTACGTACATGCAGGTAACCGGCGTCAAAGTGGGGGTGGCGACTGCAGTGTACCCAGCCAGCAGTATTACCGATCTGTCGGCCATTGACGCCGTATTGAAGGCTATGGAGCTTCAGGTTCAGCAAATCAAAGATCGGTTGCGCGAAGAGACCGAAGCTGTGACGCCCCCAAAACAGGTCCAATCCATCCAACCCATTCTGAGTTGCCAAATACATGGTACAGAAAATAACTACAACTTTATTATTACAATTATCGTGCAAAATACGACAACACATATACTGTGAGTTTAAATACAAATATTGTCATGTAGACAGTATTCATACTCAATTAAGTCCTCATTATACTTATTGATATACTATTTTACAAAATAGTGAGGACTACTAAAATAACTGTCTTGAACCATCATTCCATACCCCGACTAGTACTCGCTATATTCTCGCCTCCTGAGAAGAAAATGGAACAACAAGGAAAAGGGTGAGCTCAACTAGCCCAGTAAAGAATATTATGACTAAGATAATATACAACAAATTATCGTTAGTCTTCAACAGGGAAAAATTTAATAGAATACAATAGACAACAAGTTTTAAATCAATATTCGCAGCGGAAATAGCAAACCATTAGAAGAGTCAAGTAGAGAATGAGTTCTACTATCTTCTAAGATTTAAAAGTCCATCATCAATATTTTATCCCTGTAACAACAATCAATAACCATCTTTAATCAAATATTCATCTTTGCAGTACAGGCCAAAGATATTCATTTGTATCACCAGTCGATCATGTTCATCTCAACACCTGTTCATCTTTGCACTACGGGCCAAAGATATTCTTCAGAAATCATCAATCTTTGCACTACAGGCCAAAGATATTCATCATAAAATCATCAATCTTTGCACTACAGGCCAAAGATATTCAATAATATCATCATTTAGGACTGAGGATGATGAAAAATATTTTAGAGAAAACGAATCCAGTGAAACAAAAGAGTAAATATTAAGGATTCGTATTTCAGCTATTCCATGTTCAAAAATACCTCATAAACAATCATAGTGAAGTAAAATTCAAGAATGATCAAAACATGGATACAATCAAAGCTAGTATCCAGAATAGATATTTTGGACGAAAAGAAGAAAATTTTATTTTTCGGTGAATAGTAACTCGTGAATAATAACTCATGAATAGTAACCCCGACATGAAAAGTTCCAAATTTGATAAAAAGTTCAGATTAATACTTCGGCATAATGATATTGAAAAAAATAATATCATTTAAGAAGAAATAACATCCCTTACCTCAGCAAAAACAGTACTTCTAGTTGAAACACCGGATATAGGTTATGACTTGAACTTGCACCGTATAGCAATACTCAAAGTATTAGAATACTCACAAGAATACGCTCACTAATATAGAGAGAGAAAGAGAGAGAAACTTGTGTTTCTGGTGTGATTTTCAATTCTAACCTAAGCACCCTATTTATAGGAAAATGCTTAGAACACCAAAGCAGAATATTGAATATAATATTAATATAATTATACAAATTTTCCTTAGCCCACCTTTGGTCAAAAACACCAGCCACACATGTTAATGATGTCCAACAAAATACCAAAAAACGTTTTTCTTAACTCTAATAAATAAAACTTCCAAAAATCAATTATTTCGGAACTTCAGAACTTCAATAATTCATAATAAATAGCCCTTTTATCAGAAAATTCAAATCTTGCGAGTTTTTATAGGAAATTCAATTCTATACAACTTTGCAGAAGAAAGTTTTTCCAAATTCCAAACAGAAATTGACCGAAATTCACAAACGGACGATTTTACAGTCAATAATAAATTTTCGGTCAAGAATTGTGTCCACCAACACACAAAACATGTGTTAATCAATTAATATCACAAAAATACTCTTCCTCCTCATATACTCATATATCCCACATTCATTGTAAAAATATCATCATCAATATATTATTAAAATAATATATTTAAATGAATTATTTTATCAGAAAAAGATAAAATATTAATTTTCAACAATTGTCACATTAAAAATTTTCTCCATCTATATCCACATAAAATCAATATTTTCCTCATCATATAAATCAATAATTAATTATACACAAATAATATTACAGAACCACAGTACTGGCAACCAGGCCGTTCTCAGGAAAGAGGGGGCTTTCCAATAAGGATCTCTCCTTACTAGCGCGTAATTAGATGACCAAACCTCTCCTTAGACAGAACTTTCTAGACATTGTCAATAATGTTATCTAATAATATTATTCAGATAATATGAATTATTGTTCCGATAATAGAAAATACTGTGTAGTGACAATTATTAAAACAACAGTAATATAAAATATCAACGCAACAATTATTGAATCAATAAAATAAAATATTGAACAGTAATTACTGTAACCATTATTAAGTAGTGCCTTCTTACGTAAGAATCAATAATTGGTGCAATACCGTGTGCTAGTGTGCAACAACGCGTATTACTGTGTTTTAACCACCGGGTATTCCAACAGTGTTAACGGTAACAACTACGCCGTTATTTATAAACAACTTATTTTTGTCGTTTTCTTCATCCAATCGCTTTCTGTTATGGGGCCCACACAAGACTGCGCCGTCGTACGAATATTCTCCGACAGTAAGAATATTCCACGACCAAACGAATATTCCCCAACAACAATGAATATTTTATAACCACCTGGTTATTTGAAATATTTGCGCATTTCACCCATAACTAACCACATTAATCAAATCAACCCTTACTATTTCAAAATAATAAATAGAGGAAATTAAATTTCATTTATTAATAATTTGGGGTCTTACAACCTCCCCTCCTTATGAAATTTCGTCCTCGAAATTGACATACGTACCTGGTGTTTCGAAAAGATGAGGATACCTCGCTTTCATTTCCGTTTCCAACTCCCAGGTCATTTCCTCAATAGCATGGTTTCTCCACAAAACTTTAACTTGTGGTAAGACCTTCGTGCGTAGGACATGCTCCTTCCTATCCAAGATCTTAACAGGTACCTCCTCGTACGTTAAATCTTCAGCTATCTCGTCTGGTTCTAACTCAATAATGTGGTTCGGGTCGTTCACATATTTACGTAACATCGATACCTGAATAACGTTATGAACACGTGACATACTTAGCGTTAAGGCGAGTCTATAGGCCACAGTTCCTACTCGATCGAGGATTTCAAATAAATCGAAGGCTTGAGCTTTCTTCTCTTCATCGACTCTTACTTCTAGAATAACACATTCTTGCACCTTCTTCTTTATATTCATCAGATCCAGGTCTGTAGCTTGAGCGGCTTTAACGTTATCGATTAAAGTCGATTTTACTCGCATATCATCACGTGGGTCCCTAGAGTCATTAACTCTATCTCTATCATTTATATATTATACAAAATAAGTCTTTGTCTTCAACAATATCGCACTCGTACTCGCATACGATCTTCTACTCAATGCGTCAGCTACCGCTTTCACATTTTCAGGATGGTATTGGATGGTATGATCAAAATCTTTCAACAGCTCGAGCCAACGTCGGTGTCACATGTTGAATTATTGGAAGCTCTTCTCGTATTCCTCGATCCATTCGAAGTTTGTATCATTTCGAGTCAGTTGAGTTAACGGAGTAGCAATTTGAGAAATCCTTCCACGAATCTCCGATAGTAACCAGCTAAGCCTAGAAAGCTACGTATTTCGATTACTGACTTAGGTTGCTCTCAACTGTGACTCATATCCCAATCTTGGATAGCACGTCACAATGGCACCTATCAGTTTACTACCATACGAATACGGCATCCCCTACGGAGAGTCTGGCTTCAGTGCATTCCACAAAGGAAGTCACCAGATAGAGGCTCGATTATCAACTTCTATAGTTGGGTTTTTAACTCCTGAAGTTCAATAGGAGTCATTCAATATGAGATTTTAGAAATGGGTTTTGTACCGGGTTCAAAGTCAATACAAAATTCGATATCACGCTTTGGGAGTAAGCCAAGAAATTCTTCAGGAAATACGTCAGGAAACAAACAACAGAAATATCACTCAAATCTGACGTATTTTTGTTCAAGTCCATGACATGGGCTAAGAAAGCTTGACATCCGTTTTTCAATAAACGAATGACTTTACGGCTTGATATGAAAGAGTTTGACTTCAATGGTTTGGTTGCTTGAATTTGAATAACAGGTTGCTTAGGAATATGAAAACTAACAACCTTACGAAAGCAATCAATTTTGGCATGATGAGTAGTTAACCAATCAATTCCTAAAATCACATCAAAAGCAAGTATCTTTAAAGAGATAAGATCAACAGGTAATGTGATGGTGCCAACTTGGATCAAACAAGATTTATAAACAATGGATGTGATGAAAATTTCTCCTAACAGAGTTTCAACAGATAAGTCAAAGTCTAATTTCTCCGGAGTCAAGTTTAAACGTTGAGCACAAGCAGGAGAAATAAATGAATGGGTAGAACCGGTATCTAATAAGGTATATACTTCGCAAAAATTTATAATTAACTAACCCGTGCTAACTTCGTTCGGGTTCCTCGCATTCTGACCAGTCACGAAAAACACTCTTCCAGGAACCGTTGACTTTGACTTTTCTGGGACAACTTTTTGAGTCACCACCCCCGTTGGACTTGGTTTTGCTACAATGCAATCTCGAGCGATATGTCCTTCCTTTCCACAGTTATAACATACCTTAAACTGTTGTGGGCAGTTTGGGCTGATATGTCCTTCTTTTCCGCATTTATAGCATATGACCGGTGGTCGTTCTCCTCGTTGGTGAGTACAGGCGTCTCCACGATTTTATTTACTCCACTGTTAACATTCTCAGTCGACATTCTAAAATACTGCCATAGAACAAAGGTTAATTTAACAAATTAACATATCACATAATATCCCTATATTATGATCGACCAACAAATAAGCTTAGGTAGGACACACTAGCGAAGGATTTACTCGTCTCTCCCCTCCTAGTTCTATTCCCCGATCTCCGCCAGAGATCATATCCCTAAGCTCTGATACCAACTGTGACTCTCATGGTGCTTCAACCACAGCACCTCACAATGGTACCTATCAGTTTGCCACTGCAGAACGGCGTCCCCTACGGAGAGTCTGGCATCGGTGCATCCCCCATCAACAGGAAGTCACCAGCGAGAGGCTCGGGGCTCTTTACTTATAACTCTGATACCAACTGTGACTCCCCCAAAACAGGTCCAATCCATCCAACCCATTCTGAGTCGCCAAATACATGGTACAGAAAATAACTACAACTTTATTATTACAATTGTCGTGCAAAATACGACAACACATATACTGTGAGTTTAAATACAAATATTGTCATCTAGACAGTATTTATACTCAATTAAGTCCTCATTATACTTATTGATATACTATTTTACAAAATAGTGAGGACTACTAAAATAACTGTCTTGAACCATCATTCCATACCCCGACTAGTACTCGCTATATTCTTGCCTCCTGAGAAGAAAATGGAACAACAAGGAAAAGGGTGAGCTCAACTAGCCCAGTAAAGAATATTATGACTAAGATAATATACAACAAATTATCGTTAGTCTTCAACAGGGAAAAATTTAATAGAATACAATAGACAACAAGTTTTAAATCAATATTCGCAGCGGAAACAGCAAACCATTAGAAGAGTCAAGTAGAGAATGAGTTCTACTATCTTCTAAGATTTAAAAGTCCATCATCAATATTTTATCCCTGTAACAACAATCAATAACCATCTTTAATCAAATATTCATCTTTGCACTACAGGCCAAAGATATTCATTTGTATCACCAGTCGATCATGTTCATCTCAACACCTGTTCATCTTTGCACTACGGGCCAAAGATATTCTTCAGAAATCATCAATCTTTGCACTACAGGCCAAAGATATTCATCATAAAATCATCAATCTTTGCACTACAGGCCAAAGATATTCATCAGAAATCATCAATCTTTGCACTACAGGCCAAAGATATTCAATAATATCATCATTTAGGACTGAGGATGATGAAAAATATTTTAGAGAAAACGAATCCATTGAAACAAAAGAGTAAATATTAAGAATTCATATTTCAGCTATTCCATGTCCAAAAATACCTCATAAACAATCATAGTGAAGTAAAATTCAAGAATGATCAAAACATGGATACAATCAAAGCTAGTATCTAGAATAGATATTTTGGACGAAAAGAAGAAAATTTCATTTTTCGGTGAATAGTAACTCGTGAATAGTAACTCATGAATAGTAACCCCGACATGAAAAGTTCCAAATTTGATAAAAAGTTCAGATTAATACTTCGGCATAATGATATTGAAAAATAATAATATCATTTAAGAAGAAATAACATCCCTTACCTCAGCAAAAACAGTACTTCTAGTTGAAACACCGGATATAGGTTATGACTTGAACTTGCACCGTATAGCAATACTCAAAGTATTAGAATACTCACAAGAATACGCTCACTAATATAGAGAGAGAAAGAGAGAGAAACTTGTGTTACTGGTGTGATTTTCAATTCTAACCTAAGCACCCTATTTATAGGAAAATGCTTAGAACACCAAAGCAGAAAATTAAATATAATATTAATATAATTATACAAATTTTCCTTAGCCCACCTTTGGTCAAAAACACCAGCCACACATGTTAATGATGTCCAACAAAATACCAAAAAATGTTTTTCTTAACTCTAATAAATAAAACTTCCAAAAATCAATTATTTCGGAACTTCAGAACTTCAATAATTCATAATAAATAGCCCTTTTATCAGAAAATTCAAATCTCGCGAGTTTTTATAGGAAATTCAATTCTCTACAACTTTGCAAAAGAAAGTTTTTCCAAATTCCAAACAGAAATTGACCGAAATTCACAAACGGGCGATTTTACAGTCAATAACAAATTTTCGGTCAAGAATTGTGTCCACCAACACACAAAACATGTGTTAATCATTTAATATCACAAAAATACTCTTCCTCCTCATATACTCATATATCCCACATTCATTGTAAAAATATCATCATCAATATATTATTAAAATAATATATTTAAATGAATTATTTTATCAGAAAAAGATAAAATATTAATTTTCAACAATTGTCACATTAAAAATTTTCTCCATCTATATCCACATAAAATCAATATTTTCCTCATCATATAAATCAATAATTAATTATACACAAATAATATTACAGAACCACAGTACTGGCAACCAGGCCGTTCTCAGGAAAGAGGGGGCTTTCCAATAAGGATCTCTCCTTACTGGCGCACAATTAGATGACCAAACCTCTCCTTAGACAGAACTTTCTAGACATTGCCAATAATGTTATCTAATAATATTATTCAGATAATATGAATTATTGTTCCGATAATAGAAAATACTGTGTAGTGACAATTATTAAAACAACAGTAATATAAACTATCAACGCAACAATTATTGAATCAATAAAATAAAATATTGAACAGTAATTACTGTAACCATTATTGAGTAGTGCCTTCTTACGTAAGAATCAATAATTGGTGCAATACCGTGTGCTAGTGTGCAACAACGCGTATTACTGTGTTTTAACCACCGGGTATTCCAACAGTGTTAACGGTAACAACTACGCCGTTATTTATAAACAACTTATTTTTGTCGTTTTCTTCATCCAATCGCTTTCTGTTATGGGGCCCACACAAGACTGCGCCGTCGTACGAATATTCTCCGACAGTAAGAATATTCCACGACCAAACGAATATTCCCCAACAACAATGAATATTTTATAACCACCTAGTTATTTGAAATATTTGCGCATTTCACCCATAACTAACCACATTAATCAAATCAACCCTTACTATTTCAAAATAATAAATAGAGGAAATTAAATTTCATTTATTAATAATTTGGGGTCTTACAGAAACCATCCGCAAAGCCAAAGTTATTTTTACTCCTCCCTCTATATATTTGTAGTTAGTATTTTGCTAATTCGATCAATTGTGTTTTGTGGGTAATTTTTGGAATTTCGTTGTTTTTATTGGTTTGTGGAATGCACGAGTAAAATTTCTGAATATGTTTGAATATACATATGAAATATAAAATTTTGGTGGTTGGTTAAGGATTTTAACTTTGAACGGCCACTGTTTAAGGTAAGATTATGATTAGATGCAAAACTTTGGCAGAAAATTGCAAATTTGAAGAGCTTGGACTGATTTAGAGCTTATTTTTTACATGTTCTGATTGGAGTGAAATTCGTGCTTGAAACTTCAAACTTGGAGTAAGAAAATTATAAAACATGCATGCATTTTTGGAATGAGGATTTTACAGTTATCTAGATTTGGGCTCTAACAAATATAATTTTTCTGGGTATGTTTAGTTTAATTTAGTGATCTTTTTACTTTATTAAGAAATGGGTACTCTTGATTTTACTTAATTTTTGTAAATTTCCTTGTTTGAATTGATGGGGTATTCTTCTCGTTAAGATGTTGATCTGTAATTTTTCTGGATATCGTTGCATTTAGTGCTCTTTCTTTTTTATGAAATGGTTACTCTTGATTTTATATTTGGTTTGATCTCCTTGTTTGGAATTATGATACTTGTGGTTAATATGTTATTGATTGATCCTATAATTTTAATGGGTGTTCAAATGGATGCTTTCCTTGAAGATGGATCACATGAAGCTACAATTGTGGTGGTCCGTGCATTGGTGGTGGCTGTACCACATACGACAGACATATTTAGAGATTATATCCTCAAACCTTTCCAATCAGAGAATAGTTGTGCTTATTATTTTTATGTATTCAAAGTGTTTTTTTTTTGTTGTTGTATCGTCCTAATTACAACAATTGTTTCTTTAACTTGATATACATATACTGTCCAAGATTTCCCAACTTACAGCTACACCACTCCCTGCAAGTGACGTGAATCACATGTCTGAACATAGTCTGATAGGCTGTGGGAAATGTTCACAGTTCAAACATCTTTGCAGCTTTACATTGGTATTATGTACCTCTGTTGACCAAGCCAAGGAGAGTCATCTTTTGAGCTTTAACAGGTTCATTATGAACCCCCATTATCTAAATGCATTAAGCTGGCTTGAAGTCTTTGCTGTTAGTTGGGTGTGTGAATTAAATGATTACCAGATATCAAAGTGTTTTGGCCATTTTTTTTACCAGATATGGAGTTGCTTGCTCCTTGGCAACTTGCCTTGGAGTGGAGTGGGGAGAGGCATTCAGATATCCTTCTCCTGCAACTTTTACTGTGCTACAGACAGTATGACTGATTGCCATTTCCTATTTTAAGCATGCACCAAGGAGGAATTAGAGCGTGTACATGTGCATTTTTCGATGACTTTTGTATTTGTATGGCATGTCACTGAAAATTACGAACTCTCACGTCAGTCATTTGGGTCCAGTCACTGGTATCTATATATTGTAAAATGAACCAACATCATTGATGACTTTTTTAACTTTGAATATATTTCATTACAGGTGATGCTCTTAACCCAACTGTCATGTTTTTTTTTTGGGTTTTTCCATTATATCATCCAAATATCATTATGCAGCTCTTTTGTTCATTGATTGTCTTGCACTGCAGTTTTAGGCGCGAAACCCATTAATATACTTTTGTTAGATGCAATACCAACATTTTTAACAGCGGTTCTAAAACATAATGCACCACTCATGATATGAAACGTTTGTTTTAGTATTAGTAAATATTCGCCAGTGATTTCATCTATGTTCAGTTGCACTCTGTTCTTCATTAGAGATGGTAAACACAATTGATTAACTTTTTTTACGATGAGGAACAATGATGGAAATGGCAACTCTTATCAGCAAAACTTGGAAGGGGTTATTTGATAATTTAATTGTTTTTTACTAAAATAATTGGTTACCTATATTTGTAATGAATTGGCAACCAACATTTTATAGGTACTTATCCTTGTTGAACATTGAAACTTCATATTCCATCAGGTTTTATTTGTGTTGTCATGTATTAGTTGTACGCTGTAGCCAGCTGGAAGCTTCAATATTGCCATCTCCTAATTGCTTCACAAATGATCTACTACTTAAAGATTTCTTTTTTATATTCTTTTGAACTCTTACGACGTATGAGATAAGCTTCCAATTTGTGAAACTTTATCGAAAGATAAAAAGAGGAAAGCAAATTTTTGTGGATGAGAGGGGTTTATGTCATACATACAGTTTTATTACATTTAAGTGCTAGTCCACCTTCAATGAGCACAGGCTGTGGATTTGAGGGATACTTGGGCATCTTACCTTTTTTTTTCCTTTTTTTTTCATCAGCTTTCATCCCTTAATTAATAAGTTCTTTTAACTTTACAGGAGGACAGATTGGCAAAGTGTACCTCTGCAGCAACAAAATCTTATTTATGAATTGGGCCAAGCTTTTGCTACTATAGGTATTGTGTCATTTGGGATATGGATGTCATCTATGTTTTCTTTCGGAGTTTGAGGCCTGATGTTACTGTATATAAATAATTAACATAAATATCCACTTGTTTTTGCTGTTATTCTGTACATTTACATCTCATATCTTATTGCCATTAGTATGTATTTACATGTAGTACCATCTTAATTATTAGAAGATTCATAATGGATAATATAAATAGAATTGCATAACCCATTACTTGTACAAGGATTACATCTGCTTCTGCTTAATACATGTATCATTCATTTGTTAGTAAATTTTAGTTCTTGGATCTATTACTGCCTGCAGACACAGACACAGTCCTGGTTGGTTGGTTGCTATATGTAGTGTTGTCTATCATGTGTAATCTAGGGACCCTCCATTAGTTGGAAAACTTTACAAATTTTGTACACAAGTCATTTTAAATTTGTATGTTTTCTTGCCCCGACGAGAAAATTAGACCATATTTTTCATTTGTAAAGTGTTCCATGGCTTAAATTCTAAGGTACAGGTGAAATTTAAGCTGCTTGGAGGGCAGGGCACTGAATAATGAGTGAGATTGAAAGTTACAATGGACAGATTATTGCCTTCGTGAAGCAATTCGGACTGCAGATATCTCTGGAGAAAATGGTAAGTGTGTTCGGAAACACGTTCGAATTCGAACATGCTCTTTGATTTGTGTCTGCAGTTTGTATGGATGAACAAAGCATTGCGTGTCTATTATGTTTTTGAATTTTCAAATGCTTTTGCAGGCTAGATCTTGGTCACTTGAAGGATCAGTCAAGCTAAAAAATTTGTTTGGATACGGAGATCTCTGGGATGGCTCTTTAATTTATGGTTGGGACCAAATGTCAGAAATAAGTGCTGGTGTATTCTTGTGCTACTTGCAATTTTGTAATGAGTACGTGCTTATATGTTGTGTGATAGTTTGGTATTCTGATGGACTAATTTGATGGTCATTGATTTCATGCCTGGCGAAATCAGAGATACCGTATGTTGACATTCTAAGGTCATTGAAGAATAATGCAGTTAATAGGAACATGTTTTGATATGATTTCTTAACTTTTACTGGTTATTGCTTGTTTTGCTTTCTATTTGAAACTGTAAACGAATGGTATTATTGGGATGTATTTTGAATGGTTGATACTTTTTGGTTTTAAATTTAAATGACAATTTAGACCTTTTAGTTATATATTATGTCATTAGCATATTGCAGGTGAATTGGTAATATAGGTGAAACATAATATTTTTTTTCTTTATGTACAACATTTTAAAAATTTTGTATAAATTAGTTAAAAGCGTTGTCTGATATATTAAACTACAATGTTTTTATCCAGAAAACGTTGTGGAATCATACCTTCTACAACGTTTTTAAGCATCTGTTAATTTATGGAAAACAAATTTATAACTTTTTTTTTTCTCAAAAACGTTGTGTAATGTGCTTAACTACAACGTTTTAAAAACGTTGTGCAAGGGTGTCAAATAGATGACACTTTTAACCACGACGTTTTTCTGATTGAAACCACAACGTTTTTTCCGCGTTATCTATTTACTGTTTCGTAGTAGTGTTTAGAATTGTGTAAATGTTTACATGCTATGTGATGTGTCCGTTTTAGGATTATGATCCTGCAAAATGGATGTTAGCTGTTTGTAATACAGGATAACATGTTAATTTAAATATGTACATGCACATATTTCTTCATATTTGTCATTATATGGAGATGATATGAACTATAAATTACAAGTAATTGACTTTATGAGTAATTTGAAATGAGAAAGTATGAAGAGACTTTCCTCCGCATTTGGTTTAACAGAGGCTGACCTATCTTAGGTTTCTCTCGTGGTTTTTTTGGCATGAAGGTTCCCAAATCATCGCAATTTACTTAACGGAAAGTTAATCAGGTCTTTCAACTGGAGCGAATTTGGGTGGTGCCTTTCCTGAGCCTCGTTGGAATTAGTCTTCCTACGAGTCCAGTAATCAAACACTGACGGGATATGGTCCTGGTGGAGGAACCACACAACATACATTCACATACAACGTGTCTCACCGTTTATGAAAATGATAACATGTGCGAAGCACTAATATCACAGATAGATATATTGCAGTGTAGTAAAAACAAATGCATTCGTACACATTCATCATAAATGTAAATGCAACATTCACACACGAGCATATAACAGTTTTGAAAAACTTGTAATAGCGGCTTAAGTCCTCTTACTGGTGTCCCCAACAGAGTCGACACATATTGACATCGAAATTTTTATTTGTCCCTTTTCTATTCTTGTTCTTTTGTGTTCTCATGTTAAGTGTGATTTGTTTGAAAAAACAAGTGAAAAAGGTCCGACATGTATAATGTAGACGATGGACTATTAAGAGTCGCCAGTTGGTTTTTTAACTGGTTGTACCAATACAACCGAGAAAAGGTTTGCACATTGACCTAGTGATGCGACACTGCTAAACGGGTTTGTGAAACTGAGATTCATTAGGGTCCGGAGACTTGCTTATGCGGAGGGAAGGTGTTAGGCACCTTCCGACATCCGTGTTGTCACGGTGACCGCCACTTTTCAAGAAACTGTTATATGAATGTGTGTGTGTGTGTGGGTTAATGTGTTGTTATTTGGAAGTAGTGTTATGCCTCGTTCACACCTATATACAAGGGTTTGAATTTGTGTAAAAATTCAGTTTTAAACAAGTTATAGCAATGATGTTTTATAAAAAGAGGTTTTTCAAACCCTGTGCTCAATAGTAATTGAGGCCTTTGATACTTCCATTTTATTAAATGTTCGACTTGATTGCTTTTATTTTCGAGATGCGAAACATCTTTGAGAAAAAAATATATATACAAAATAGTGCCGAACTCCTCATGAGCATGAAAACCATCTGAGGAAATCCAATACCGTGAATAAATTTACAAGCTGCTTACAGATAAAAATGTCCATCACGAGAATCGAATATAGATTCAGTAGACTAAATTTGTGATCACATGATTCCTAGGCTCATATGATACTGCAGTTTATATGAAAACTGTAAGCATTTATATATATAAAAGCTGTAAATATAAGCGATCAACTGCCATGGAAGAAATTCCAGGCGGGACGAAATGTACAGAATGCAGTAAAAACGGTCAACTGCCACGAATTAAACTCTAGGCGGGACGAAATATAAATATAAATATATATAAATATATATATATATATATATATATATATATATATATATATATATATATATATATATATATATATATATATATATATTGTAAGACCCCAATTTTTATAAATAAAGATGAATTTTATATAAATATCATTTTTGAATATTATGGAGTTAATTTGATATAATGTTATAGTTGTGGGTAATATTTATAAATTTTGTAAAGCACGTAAGTTGTTATATAATATTCGATTGGTCGGAGAATATTTGTTTTAATAAGGAATATTTGTACAACGACACAATCATTGGTGGACCCCACAACGAAATTATTGTCGGACTGAGAAAACGACAAAAATATTTTATTAAAAATAACGGCGGAAGTTCTACCATTGATACTGTTGAACTACTCGATAGTAAAAGTACAGTAATACGTGTGGTTGCATAGTAGCACACGGTATTGATTATTAATGCTTATGTGAGAAGTCACTCAGTTTGATTTAATTATTGTCAGTTAATAATATGAATTATTTAGCGATAATGAAGTTTTGTTTTATTCGTATTATTAACGTAATAAAACAGAAACATCTTTTTATATAAAACAGAATACTTTATTAAAGTTATTCTATAAATAGAATATATTATATTTTATTTAAAAGATTTTTCTTTAAATATGGACCGTCAGATTAAAGTAATCAATCTGAACCGTTCATGGATTAGTTACTATGCATTTCATTTTTCTATAAATAGCCGCTCATTCCTTCATTATTTCTTACGAATTCACTGAACTCTAGAGAGAGAAACCATAGAGAGAAACTAAAGAGAGAGAGAGAGAGAAGAAAAGTATTCTGCTACTTAACTACTTTCTTATTTCAGTTCTTCTTTAAAACGGTAAGGGGTATTATTTGTTGTACTCGGTATTCTTTCTTATTCATGAAGAGAACTTCTGTTATTCTATTCTTTATTATTCTGTTGGAATAACCTGTATACGCGGGCTACCCTATACTTGGTGAAATTCTTCTGTTATTACATTTTTATTATTCTGTTGGAACATCCTGTCTGTGCTTTACGCCGGACCTGGTTCCATTATTTATTATTCTATTGGAACATCCTGTCTGTGCTTTACGCCGGACCTGGTTCCGTCTTTATTATTATTCTGTTGGAACATCCTGTCTGTGTGTTTTACACCAGACCTGGTTCCGTCTTTATTATTATTATGTTGGAATATCTTGTCTGTGTGTTTTACGTCGGACCTGGTTCCATTATTTATTATTCTGTTAGAATAACCTGTCTGTGCGGTCTATCGCATGCATGGTGATTTATTTTGTTATTTCATTCTTTATTATACTCAGTTGGTTAAGTTTTGACTTCTATACTCCATGAAATTTGTGGAATATCCTTGATAATTGCGTTTCATCCAGTATCTTTTTATGAAAATATTCTTCTAAGCATTCTTCAATTTTACTCCACAAAGCAGTATCATGTTGACAATTTGGACGTTGTTAATTCTTGGATAAATTAATTCTTGAACTTGTTTTATTGAATTCTTATATCATTGTCATCATCCTCATGTTTATAAAATGTTGAAAGTCATCTGTGGCCTGTAGTGTATAGATGGACTTGGTATGATTATGACCAGAGATTATTCGGTATAATCACGACCGTAATGTTACAAATGATGTTGTAAAAGTCCTCATTGGCCCGTAGTGCATTGATGGACAGTTGTTGGCATGATCATGACCATTAATGAATACACGAATATCCTTGGCCGTAGTGCAGGGGTGATTCGATGATGTGGATTATTTTATTAAGCTGAGTCCCAGCGATAACAGTGTTGAAAAACCTTTTAAATCATAGAAGATAGTAGATTTTATTTTTTGCTTGACTCTTTTAATGGATTGCTTGTTCCGCTGCAGTTAAACTTGATGTTCGCTATATTTTATCAGTTTAACACTGTTGAAGGCTAATGATAATTTATTCTGCATTATCTTAGTCATAATATTTCTTACTGGGCTAGTTGAGCTCACCCTTTCTTTCACTGTTCTCTTAAGGAAATGAGAATATAGCTGGGACAAGTCGGGGAACGGAGTGATGGACCAGATGATAGTATTCGTAGTCCTCACTATTCTGTTAAATAGTGTGACAATAATTGTAATGAGGACTCCTTTTGAGTTTGTATAGTCTCTAGTAGACAATAATTGTATTCAAACTCACAGTTATATTTTGTCGTATTGTACACGACAGTTGTATTAGTAAGTTGTATTTGTATTCTGTACCATGTATCTGACGACCCAAGATGAGTGATGTATACCTAATTTTGGGGGCGTCACAGTTGGTATCAGAGCTTAGGGATATGATCCCTAGCTAAGATGTGAGAATAGAACTAGGAGGGGAGAGACGGAGAATTCCTTCGCTAGTATGACCTACCTAAGTTTATTTGCATGGTATTTAATTGGTCGGTCAGAATATAAGGATAATATATGACATATCAATTAACTTTTGTTTTGTGGCAGTATCTGAAAATGGCATCCGAGAATGTTGAGAATAGCAATGGAGTACAGGCGACAGTTGATTCACCACATATCAGTAATCGGGATAATGTACATCAGGAAGGCGACAATCCTCATGCAAACAACAATACTGACCAAATGATGAATGATGGAATGTTCAGAAGCTTTATGCAGTTCATGCAACAGCAGGTGAGAGCGGCTCCTATTCAAAATGTAGGTGGAAACACTGAAAACTCTCGGACGGTCACCGCTAAACAGTTCAAGGAGCTGGGACTACCGGAGTTTAAGGGAGAGCCAAAACCACTTATAGCGGAAACATGGATAAAGCAGATCACCAAGATATTTGATGTCTTGGGATGCTCCGAGGAGCAAAAGGTTCCCTTTACCGCCTTTATGTTACGAGGAGAGGCAGATTACTGGTGGGAATCGATTAGGCGTACTCAACCTGCCGCACTGAAGATGTCTTGGAAGAAGTTCTAAGAGCTGTTTAATGACAAATACTTTCTCGAAAGTGTTCGACACATGAAGGAGATGGAGTTCATCAAATTGGAGCAGAATAATATGACCGTGTCGCAGTATGAGACTAAATTTGCTGAGTTGTCCCGATTTGCGTCCCACTTGGTGGATAATAAAGAGCGAATGACGCGAATGTTTTTGCGAGGTTTGAAATCTGAGATACGTCAACATCTTATTTCTCATAAACTGTGTTTGTATTCAGATATTATGAATAGAGCTCAGTTAGTGGAGAGCGTTAACGAGTCAACGCAACCAAAAGAGAGCAGTCGGCAAAATGATAATACTAGTGAGAGCAGTCATCGAAGCGGTGACAAAAAGCGTGGTGGAAATCAACAGGCCAGAAATGGTTACCACTTTGGTGGTAATCAGGGCCAAAACAATAAGAATGGTCATTTCAAGAAGAGGAGATTCAACAATGATGGAAAGACGTCAGCACCAGCACCCGTTGTTAAGGAAGGAGAACGACCACCTATCATATGTTTCAAATGCGGAGGGGAGGGGCACATCAGTCCAAACTGCGTGATGCCGTCTAAAGCATGTTATAATTGTGGAAGAGAAGGTCATTTAGCTCGATTTTGTCGTTTACCAAAAACAAGTTCAGCCAGGATGGAGGCACCAAAGGTCGTCCCAGAAAAGTCAAAACCGGTAGTGCAAGGGAGAGCGTTTGTTGTGATCTCCCAGAAAGCAAGGAACCTGAATGAGGTCATCACGGGTAAGCTTATCATAAACTCTAACGAAGTCTATACTTTATTTGATACCGGTTCTACCCATTCTTTTATTTCTCCTACTTGCGCTCATCGATTAAATTTGACTCCGGAGAAATTAGACTTTGACTTATCTGTTGAAACTCCATTGGGAGAAACCTTCATTACATCCACGGTTTCCGACACATTACCTGTCGATCTGATTTCATTAAAAATACTTGCATTTGACGTGATTCTAGGGATTGATTGGTTAACTACTCATCATGCAAAAATTGATTATTTTCGTAAGGTTGTTAGCTTTCATATTCCTAATTGACCTATTATATGAATTCAAGCAACCAAACCATTAAAATCAATCGCTGTCATCTCAAGCCATAAAGCTATTCGTTTATTTAAAAACGGATGTCAAGCTTTCTTAGCTCATGTCACGGATCTAAACAAAAATACATCAGTTTTAAATGATATTTCTATTGTTAATAAATTCCCTGACCTATTCCCTGAATAACTTCCTGGCCTACCCCCAGAGTGTGATATTGAATTTTGTATCGACCTTGAACCCGGTACAAAACCCATTTCCAAAGCCCCATATCGAATGACTCCTATTGAACTTCAGGAGTTAAAAATCCAACTGCAGGAATTGTTAGATATTAGCTTTATTCGTCCTAGTACTTCTCCTTGGGGTGCTCCTGTTGTATTCGTGAAGAAGAAAGATGAAAGTATGCGACTTTGTATTGATTATCGGGAGTTGAATCATGTCACCATAAAAAACAGGTACCCATTGCCACGTATTGATGACCTGTTTGACCAGTTGCAAGAAGCACAATTCTTTTCAAAGATCGATCTTCGTTATGGATATCATCAGCTGAAGGTTAGAACTGAGGATATTTCAAAGACGGCTTTCAGAACTCGGTACGGGCATTGTGAATTCCTAGTCATGTCCTTTGGATTGACTAATGCTCCTGCTGCCTTCATGAATATGATGAACCGGGTATTCAAGGAATATTTGGATCACTTTGTGGTCGTCTTTATTGATGACATCCTTATTTATTCCAAAAGTCGTGAAGATCATGAGCAACACTTGAGGCTGGTACTCCAAAAGCTTCGTGAATACAAGCTTTATGCCAAGTTGAAGAAATACGAGTTCTGGCTGGAGGAGGTAGCATTCCTTGGGCACGTAGTATCAAGTCGTGGAATATCTATTGACCCGACAAAGATAGAAGCTATTCAAAGCTGGGAGCAACCTAAATCAGTAACCGAAGTACGTAGCTTTCTCGGTTTAGCTGGTTATTATCGGGGATTCGTGGAAGAATTTTCTCGAATCGCTACTCCACTAACTCAGCTGACTCGAAAAGATACAAAGTTCGGTTGGAGCGAAGAATGTGATAAGAGTTTTCAAGAACTCAAGAGTAGACTCATTTCAGCACCTGTTCTAACAATACCATCTGGCTCGGAGGGATTTGTCATCTACAGTGATGCTTCGAGCAAAGGGTTGGGATGTGTTCTCATGCAACATAGAAAAGTTATAGCCTATGCATCAAGATAACTCAAAGAATATAAGAGGAATTATCCTACTCATGATCTAGAGTTGGCAGCTGTTGTCTTTGCACTTAAAATTTGGAGGCATTACTTGTATGGGGAGAAGGTGGAGATCTTTACGGATCATAAAAGCCTCAAATATTTTTTCACTCAAAAGGAACTCAACATGCGACAACGATGTTGACTTGAACTGTTGAAAGATTATGATCATACCATTCAATACCATCCTGAAAAGGCGAACGTGGTAGCTGACGCATTGAGTAGAAGATCATATGCAAGTACGAGTGCGATATTGTCAACACAAAGGCCCATTTTGTGTGACTTGCAAAGGATGAAGATAGAGTTAAAGACTCCAGGGACCCATGTGATGATGGCTAATATACGAGTAGAATCGACTTTAATCGATAAAGTTAAAGCTGCTCAAGCTACAGACCTGGAGTTGATGCGTATGAGGAAGAAAGTGCAAGAATGTGCTATGCCAGAAGCAAGAATCGATGAAGAAGGAATACTTCGAGTTAACTCCAGACTTTATGTTCCTAACGACCCTGATTTAAAGTATGAAATCATGATGGAGGCGCACAACACACCGTTTGTAATCCATCTTGGGAGTACCAAAATATATCATGATCTTCGTCATACATTTTGGTGGAGCAATATGAAGCGAGAGATAGCGCTGTTTATCTCAAGGTGTCTAACTTGTCAACGAGTCAAGGCGGAGCATCAAGTACCAAAAGGTCCATTTCACCCACTTCAAATTCCAAAATGAAAGTGGGAGCACATTACCATGGATTTTGTTATCGGTCTTCCTAAGGTTTCTCAAGGTATTGATGCGATTTGGGTCATTGTTGATAGATTGACCAAGTCTGTTCATTTTTTATCGATACGAGAAACTTATACACTTGAACGTCTTGCTCGTATGTACATAAACGAGATTGTAAGACTGCATGGTATACCAGTATCCATAGTTTCTGACCGAGACCCAAGATTCACTTCACGATTTTGGGTTAGCTTATAAAAAGCTTTGGGCACGGATTTATGATTTAGTTCGGCATATCATCCTCAGACGGACGAACAATTAGAGAGGACTATTCAAACTCTGGAAGATTTATTAAGACTCTGTGTCCTTGACTTCAAGGAAAGTTGGGACAAATTCTTATCATTGGTAGAGTTTTTCTACAACAACAGTTATCAAGCAAGTATTAGCATGGCTCCATTCAAAGCGTTGTATGGAAGAAAGTGTCGTTCTCCAGTATGCTGGGATGAGGTGGGTGAAGCAACTTTGTTGGGACCAGAGTTGGTACGTATGACTATAAAAAAGATTCAAACGATCCGACAACGTATAAAAACCTCACAAGATCGACAAAAGAGTTATGCTGATATTCATCGAAAGGACGTGGAATTTGATATAGGAGATCATGTGTTCTTACGTGTTGCTCCATGGAAAGGAGTTACGAGATTTGGAAAGAGAGGAAAGCTCAATCCTCGATTCATCGATCTATTTTTAATCCTCGATCGAGTAGGAACTGTGGCTTATATACTCGCTTTACCGCCAAGTATGTCTCGTGTTCATAACGTTTTTCACATATCCATGTTACGTAAATATGTGGAAGATCCGAACC